>OY812999.1:91701747-92301747 GCA_963681545.1 Germaria angustata | reverse complement strand
ATGTTTATGGTTATAACGATATAGAAAACTTCGATTAAAGCAAACCATCGCTTATAGGAAATAGTTAATATGTTTCATAAACATATTGAAGAAAACACATTTAATGTAACATGAAAAATACTCATTTCCGCTATAACGGATTCCATCTATAAAATTCCTTGTGATCGAAACATACCGTATATTAATTATTAACAAATTAAAATTTTTTGTAAAATGAATTTGTATATTGAAACTATTTAAATATATATTGAAGTAATTTAAATACTAAAGTTATTTAGAATATAATAATATTTTTTATACAAAGGATTAAGCCATATACAAACAACCAATATTTTTTCTTAATTCTTTTGATTCTGATAAAAAAAAGTATCGGCTAGAAAACATTATATTGAAGAAACATTTTGTAGAATAAAAAATCAAAAATGATGTTATTATAGTACATTCTGATATTCAGGATATAAAGAGGAACAGTTTTTTTTATCAGCATATGATTTTTAAAAAATGGTCAAAATACCATCTTTAGAGGAAAACATTTGCGAATAATTGATCGCTAAATTTGGCATTTGAGAAATGGAAAGTAACATTAAAACATATTTTATTTGAAAGGCAATTTTGTGAGCTTAAAAATTTCATTTACAAGGGAAAAATTTTAGACATCCTTTGTGACGTTGTGGTAATTTTTTTTTATTATTCATTAAAACCTCAAAGAAATTAAACAGTGATTTAAAATGTTTTATTAGTCATAACTCACAATTCATATAAGATTTGTAACGTGCCTTTCTCTAATATTATTTTTTTTTTTTTTTAATTGGCAACTTACTGGAAACTAAACTAGTAATTTGGGAAGAATCATTTTCAAATCTTGCATTAATTGTAAACATTGATTTAATCAGTTTAACGAAGTTAATATATTGTGTCATAGAGCTTTTTTATTACAACAAAAAAAAATAAATAAAATAAAATAAAATAAAATAAACATCGCAAACTTATGATAAAATTATGCATTTAATACTTGACAAAAAAATTCAAAGGTATTTTTCAGAGCACATGGTTAAAGAGATAAAAAGGTTTATCAAAAACTATATTCACATAAGGTCGCGTTTGACAGAAGTATTTAAATTATTCAAATTTTTAAGTAAAATTTTAGTCTTTTTTAAGATAGATAAGACTGTTGCCAAAAAAGCAAGTTATACCGATAATTACATTGTCATAATATGATAAAAAAAAAATTCAGAAAGAATTAAAAAACAAATAATAATTAATAATAATTTTTAGAACATAAAGATAGTACACTTTATGAGTGCGATAAATATTAATGTTGTTATTATTATATTTTATTAAATATATTGTATTTAATTTTTCAATACTTTTTTTAATTTTAGGAGGTATAAAATTTACCAACACGTCTCAACTTATGTTCGAGGATGTCCCTTTAAAAGCAAGATGTTTATGATATAATGGTTTATAAACAAAATCCTCCTTATATATTTTGCAAACAAAGTTTGCCAACACATGTTTTGAAAATATTTATTTAACAATTTTAAGCATTACACTGATGTGGTAGAGAAATATTTTCACAGGAAAAATAGCCCGAGCTAAGACATGTGGTATTTT
Source organism: Germaria angustata (assembly GCA_963681545.1). Lineage (NCBI taxonomy): Eukaryota > Metazoa > Arthropoda > Insecta > Diptera > Tachinidae > Germaria > Germaria angustata. The sequence goes on along the minus strand of OY812999.1, from coordinate 92,300,133 downwards.
TTTTACAACAGCAGCTATTTTTCTCTCCTCACATTATTGTCTCCACATCAAAAATAATAATAATAGGAAGTAATAAGATCCAAAATTCTAATTTTATTGGTTGATTGTTTTTTTTTTGTTTTTTTCTTATAAGAGCTTTACTCCGTGTACTTAATATGTATAAAGCTATGTACAGACGGTTGTAAGATCTGACAATATTGTCAGTAAAATATGCCTTACAATGTCTTGCAACTGTGTGAACTGCCAATTTTCGCCTTACAACGTTGGTAGAAAAAGCATTGTCAGCCTATTGTAAGCCAATAATATTGTTAGATATCTGCCAATCGTGAGAACACTCTTCTTTGCTATTGCCAGGTAATTGTCAGACGTTGTAAGTTCATTTTTTATTGGTAGGAGTGCTTAAAGTAATGCACCTGACAATGAAATCATTGTCAGACAAATATTTCTACTGGCAACACTGCGCGCGCATAAACGTAAATTTAATGTTTTAAATTTTCTGGCAATGCCGAAAAACAAATTTGTTGTACAATAATCTAACAACCGTGTGAACTGACAATTTTTATTGATAGGTAAATTTATTGCCAGACAGTTGTCTGACAATGAAATTGTAAGCTTTTCTTACAATCGTCTGAACTAACAATTTATCTTTTTGTAGCCATATTGAATTGTCAGAGCATTGCCAGCACGTTGGTAAATCAAACAACATTGTCAGATCTTACAACCGTCTGTACATAGCTTAAGTGTCACAAAACATATATTAAGTATACGCAACCACGTTACAGATTAGAGTTGTAATATGGCAAACTATTGTTACATACTCTTTGGGATTAGTCTGGGTAAATCATGACGTATGATTGATATTTAATTATTGAATAAAAGTACTTACAGGGTCTCCCAAGGTTCATACCGAAATGAAATAAAATAGAAAATAGAGAAGCCTACGCTTATGTCGGTCATAATGAATGACACCTTAGAGGGCAATAGATCGCGGAATTAATGCCCCTATAGTATAAAAATTTTGAAGGGAACAGAAAATATTCCTGCATCGATTTTGTAGTACAAAGCAGGATTTTTTAAATGAACCATTTGTAGGGTTAAATATACCATATCTCGGTTATATTAAAAAAAAACTTGGATATGTTGGTTTTAAGGCATAATTTCATGCCTCAAACTTGAGTAGACATTTTTAAAGTTCGCTCTCAACAAAAATATGTAATACACTGTAATATGGTAAATTTTTTTTACACAGTTACTGATTTAAAGAGAAATTCTATAGAGTTTGTGTTGTTTTTTATTTGCTGTCTTTTTAACAGCAACAATATTTTATAATTACGCTGCTTAAATGTGAAGTTGGCTTAAAAAAATTAATTAGCCTTACAAAAAAAAAAAAAAAAAAAAAAAAAAAAATTTCACTTGAAATCTCTTCCATGTTAACAAAATTTCTATTGGTGATTTTGTATTGATGTTGGGGCATATCGAAATTTCTGAGAAAACCAATAAATCGCATGTAGGTGAATAGACTTCTTGGTCTTATTAGCTGACTAACTGATAATCTAATTTTAGTCACATATTGCCTTTAAAGCCATCATGTATTCAGTGGATCACTCATAGTCAGTGCTATAAGCTAAAAACCTAATTCCTCTTCAGAGACCGTTTGTTCTATTTTCATATAGCATATATAATGCAATAGTATTTTGTCTTCAAAAAATAGGCAAACATTTAAGTGTTTCATTAGACACAGTGAGTTGTCTCGCCATGTGAAAATAGTTCGCAATTTGCACTGCACCTACACATAAACTTGAGTTTATTCTTCTCTGAGGAAGCAGGTGGCAGTTATTGCCATAATATGGTATTTGACTACGAATTGTAGTGTAATGTAAGAGCATTCGATGCAGGAGAAATAAATGATCCGGGAGTAAAAGATATGCTAAGGCTAACTTTTATGAATTGACGGGTGTCGATGCTCAAATATGACAGTATCTTGTCAGTCATAGATATAAGAGTAGATGAGGAGAGCTAAATCAGCTGCAGAGCTACTGCGCGGATTTCAAATCGAGTCGGTATATATCAAGATCTATTTTAATACTAGGAGTAGCTTTATAGCCTTGAAATCCAATCAATCTCTAAGTAGTATATATATATAAAATACTACAATATATGATTATAGAAGTGTTAGGGTACTGAAATTCCCATAGCTTAGAAATTTGCCAGACAATATATAAATCCTCAAGTTCCAATTTTGATAGTGTGGTATGGCATTTATCTCTTGCAAAAACATATTTATACTTCACTAAAAGACAAAAATCTAACAAACAGAAGTTGCAATGTAATTGTTGCCTCGAGCGAATATGAATTGGCATTATCACTATACTTTCATAAGAGAGAAAACAAATTAATATAAGTTTGTTTAATTAACAAATATTATTCCACAAAAATTTGTTTGTAATAATATAGAAAACAAAGAGTATGTAGCATTTCTTAAGCTATTGTTAAATTCTTGGCACGGTGCCTTAACTCCCTATTATCAAAATGCACCAAGAGCTCTAAGTGAGAGCAGCATGGTTCTCAGCGACTGTACATTTTAATCTTTTTAAGGTGAAAATTACATAACATAGTTACAAAGCTCAACAAAAAACTAAAGATATTGAAAAACATAACGATTTTAGTTGACCTTACATAAGTTTATTGAATTGACTACAATAAACTCAATTTGGCTTTCAGTTAAAAGATGAAAAAAATCATGAACTTGAACCTGTCCAAAATCTTTCATAAAAACTATTTAAAGCATAATCGTGTTTTATACGTTGATTTTTATTAAAGTTAATTACATACCGTTTTGAAAGAGAAGAGAAATTAATTTAAAAAATCTATTATATTTTTTTTACTTGAGTATTTACTTTTTGCGCCATTTAAAATTATACTATTATATTTGCAAAAATTTAATATTATATTTTACAACTGTTTTACGTGGTTTCAAATTAGTTTTTCCTACTTTCTATTTTGATTACATGATTTTCGTATATATATTTTTTTTTGAATTCACGTAAAAATTTTTAACAATTTATTTAATCAACATTGCGTGTTTGTGAACAAATATTTTCTAAAATCATTATTAAATGCATGTGGATTTTATGACGTTAGACTATAAAAATATTTTCCTTTTTGGCTATCTGCTTTGGTAGAGAAATAATTATTTGCTATTTAAAATAACACTTTAATATCATAATTTTTTAATATGTATTTTGCATATTTGAAAATTGTGTGAGTTCGCTGTTTGTTTATGTGCGAGGGTGGTAAACGAATCAAATAGATTTAGAAGTAGATTCTTTAGTAAGGTTCACTTGTTACATTTTTTGTGCAAGCTGTCGGCATTGATTAAAACTTTGCCTCAAGGCCACATCTGCCAGATGAGAGTATTTAACCTCGAAATTGTGCAACGTTCATTCCTGAAAATAATAACTTTTCTAACTTAGGTATTTCAAAGTGGGAATTAGTCATATATATTTAGTCTTCTTTTTTATAATTTTATTTGAATTTAGCATGGCTAATAATTTTGTATAATACAGAGCTAATCAGATTCAACACAGAATACACTTAATGTTTTAACTAAGTATCTAGGATGAAGCTAGGTCCTCGATAACGATACTCATGGTCATATTAATTTGTACTGTTAACTATATATTTAACAAAAATTCTCTATGTGTAAGTGCTTTGTACTTTAAGGACTATTTCTGTTAAATGAGGCTAGAGCTCAAGATTATTTAAAGTAATTATTAAGGTTTGCCTCTAACAAAATGAAAACTACACTTGAAGTTCATAAGGACCATGAGATACTGGTGGGTCTAATTACATCAAAATATTTTCACGCCGTTCAAAATATTGGGATAATAAAAACGAATCAATGCCTTTCACAAAGGCTAAAATATCAGTCAGCGGTAGCGATCGGAGATACTCCAGGACCATAAGAAAATCATTGCCTAGATGCCTAAGTTTGTATTCCTGCAGAAGCTTGCAGTCAGACGGTAGGTTTTTGATTATTTAATGTTTTCTTCGTGAAAGCAGTACAAGCAGTATCAAACATAAAGGAATCGTAAAAAGACGAAAGTCGGGGTAGGTCATGCAGTGCTTCTTATGATGCCACTTAGGACGATTTACTGTCGCTTAGTCCTGTCTTTTATGTAATTCCAGACGACCCATGTACTAGCATTTTTATCGCTCACTACTTAATGAAGGGAAAAAATATATAATTTTGTGAGCCTACTAAACTCAAGCTCAAGCCATTTGTTACACATTCAGCAACCATTTCCAGAAGCTTTGATACTCTGAAAATGATACCATTTTTATATTGTGTCTTTTATTCAGGGCCAGGGATTGGTTAAATACCATCATGGCAACACCTCGATTAAGCTGCTTTTAAAATTAAAAAAAAAACTCAAGGTATTTTTTTGTTTGTGCTGTGAACTTTTTGTCCAAAATTTTCTAGTTTTATTTTCTTTCATAGTTTAGTTTTAAAACCACCCCCGTATGCAACGGATTATATGTGTATCTATTTATTGAAAATAGTTATATTAATATTTACATTAAATACTTTATTTAAATATTTTATTTTCATTGCAATTATTTCAAATAATAGGAAAATTTATGTACAAAAATAATAGAAATATGCTTTGAAGTGATTAATATTGAACAATAACTCTATACAGGATAATGTACAATTAAAAATGAAATAAAGCAATAAAGAATATAGAAATATAATTCTAAATATGGGTAACAAAAATAAAATCGAACAATAAACTGACAATAGAATCTAAAACTTTTTTTCAAAGTTTTCCATAGTATATTCTCTAAATTACTACAGAATTTAAAATTACATTAATAAAAATTGCTTATAATGTGGCAGTTTTCAAGTCCAGAGAATGAAAATACTGACATGGTGCAACGTAAAAATAAACAAGGATTTCATACAGAAATATTGTCTTACCAGAATCTATATAGTGAAATGATAATTTTAGTTTTTGTCGTCATGACATTGAGGTTAAAAAAAAATAATTTTATTTGATAGATACGAGTCTAGGCTCTCAAACAGAAAAAAATATTATTTTTAATACCCATTGGCGAGTGGCTGAATTACGATCGATTAAGTTAACAAGATGAACCATATGTAAGAATTCCTCAAAATCAATATTTTACCTAAAATAAAATTTCCTGTAAAAAATTTTAAAATTTTTTTAAGTCCATAACAACTGATATGAGATTTTGATTCATATATTCGAATAAATTATTAATAATAAAAATTGACTTGTGCGTCCTTCTGTGCTAAAAAGAGCGCTTGCAGCCGCTTAAGTTTTCTCTTAAAAAAGCTTAATTAGTTCTTTTATCTAATAAGTATATATATTTTGTCTTTATTTCACTTGTATAATTTTGGCACTTTCTCTTGCAAACCAACTTATGATTGATTTTTATTTTCTATTTTTAATTCTCTTACATTTAACAACATCGAATAAAAACAAAAGCTCTTTAATTCTCGTTTATCATTTAGTTTATAATTTAACTATCATTTTAATTTTATGCTTAAATTAAGCCTTATATAGTTTTTCTTAAGCGATTATGGTTCGTGTGAAAGTGTTGTTTTCATTTATTTCTGGGAAGCTTTTACGTTTCTTTTAAATTCCAATATTTTAGCCATACAAACCTCAACATTAATATTAAAGCCAAACACTCGTAACTGCAACCGTAACGAACACTTGATAGTAGAAAAGGCTTAAAAAGAACTGCGGCTGATGATTGTTTGTCCTTTGACCAGTCATAGCCTTTTGGGGTATCACCCATAAGCTTTTGTTCAGATTTACCGATTTCATTTAAATTCGATGGATATTTAATGCCCACTGTAATAAGTAAGAGGAAATTATTAAAAAAAAAATAAATAAATAAAAAAGAAGAATAATAAACGCGTTTTAATCAATATAAAATGAATGAACTAATAGAAGAACAAATAAATTAATATACAACTGATAAATAATTTACATTCTTTTTTCAATAGTTTATCCACGATATACGAAGGCAGCCCTAAAATATAGTGGAAGCTCTCCAATACATTCAATGTTTAGCTTTCCAATTTCCTTGGTTATTTTTACTAAACTCATCGTAAACATCATCTGCAATCCGATGGAAATCTGAAACATGATAGTAGAATGGTAAAATAATTGAATTTTTCCCCAAAACGAATCTTTTTCCAATAAGAACAAATCCAATCCTGGTCAGAATACCAATGAATCACGGTACGCATTACGCGGTTTGTTTGTCTAGCTGAAGAGCATGCAGCGTTTCAGGTCCATAATTACTGGTTGACAAGCTTAGGAACACGCCAAATATTTTTATTAAAATTTTTATATAAAAACAAAATTTTAGTTGATTATCTAACTTTGCCAATGAAATAAATATTTGGAGGATATACGAGGGGAGTCATTACTGTCGAATCAGTCATCGTAGTTGTCTTTTCACATGAGAGGGAACCCATCCGAAATGAATTGTTTTTCCCCAGCGGCAAATGACCTATTGCTGGATAATACAAAAATATTTTCTATGCCTTTGACAATTACTTTTCTCAACGTATTGGCGAATGAGCATAAAGAATATTTCCTTGTAGTGATTTGTCTGCGTTAAAATGATTGGATAATGTATGCGCTCGCACAACTTCCTGATTTTCGCAGGGTTATCAGTATTCTTTTAAAAACTGGCGACTCGATATTCAGTCGGATAACTTTAGGACTGCCCTCGTTTATAAAAATTAAAATAAGTAAAAAGAAAACTTACATTTATCGATCACAATTATAGAGTTTGTTGGCTCAATGCCATTGAAATCCATATCCTGTTCATTCACTAATGTAGATGTTGTGGTTGCCAATGTAGTGGTCGTAGGTGGTGGTATTGTTGTTGGAGGACTTGACACTGTAAAAAACCAACAAATGCATTATATATTAATTTCAATTTAATAGTAATAAAAAATATCGATAACACTTTGAAACATATGAAAAATTCTGGAGGTCCAAAATGAAATTCTGCTTTTCTGAAATACGTAGCGTACGAAGAAACTTAAGGTTTTTCGAGGTCAATTCCTGTAATATTTTTTGCAATTACATATAAGCACTTAAATTCGATAAGAAAAGAAGGGAGTTATACATATTTTACAAATGAAAACTTAAGGACTTGAACTACGTTTTTAAAGCATAGTTTAGGCGGTTTTATTTTTCTCTTTGTTATTAAACTTGGTTTTGATTTTATACACAATATATGAAATAATTAAGTATAAGTTGTTATTTTTTAAAGCAATTAATGTACACTTACGTTCATAAGTTTTATTAAAATAAGTAAAGTTTCGCTTTAGCTGTTTGAAAGCATTTAAACTCATATGGTTATGGCAAACAAATCAAATGCACTATAAGTTTCTCTATAGTATATGATTATTACAAAGCTTGTTAAGTTTTGAACAGTGTCTATGATAAATTCTTTCTTTTACTGAAACTACATTATGATTATTAGCCCACTAATCAAAATTGGCAAATAAATATTTCTGAGTTGTTTGTGAATAAATCGACATCTTTGCCTGACACAAACTTATCAGTATGACATAAAGAATGGTAAAAAACATGTCTACGCATTATCTCTTCTGAAAGCAGAGGCATACATCTGATTTTTAGAAACAAGGAAAGGATGCTCTATAATATTGGAGTCGATGAAAAACCATGATAACAGACGTTCTAGGATCATTATCCTGCGTAAATTTCCACCTAAGCAGGATTTCCTCTTCTAGAAGTGAAAATTTTCTTTCAGCTATATATTCAAGCAGTTTACAGTAGTATAGTAGTAGCCATAATCAGATCGTTAATGGCCAACCATTTTGTTTCTTGATCTTATTTCTCTGCGCAGTTGGGGTGAACACTTTAAATTACGAAAACATGCTGATTTTGAGTTTTGTTGATGTAAAATTACCAAATATAAAAAAATTGCCTGGTTATATTATTCTATATATTCTATATATAATTATATAGATAAGAAATATTTCTGGCTTACTTTAGTAGTATCTCTACAGTGCTAATTGGCCTCACCTCATTTAAGCCATTTTGAAAATATTTTTAATTTTTCGTAATTTTGCCAAAAATTTATTGTAATTTCTACATAAATTTTAAAATTTTTTCACTTTTATATTGGTGTTATTGTGCTCTTTGTTCGTAACATTATTATTATTATTATAATTTTTTTTATTTGCTAAAAAAACTATTTTTATATGCCAATATTTCATTTTATTATCGAACCGTATTTTAAAGCTATTTTGGAAAAGATATCCATTCTTTTTTATCTTGTTTTCATATGAATCAAACACTGCAGCGAAATAAAACCTTATTAATGTCTGGCGAAACGATAAAAATGTCCATAAATTAAACAGGGAATCACATATACAAAGAAAAAAGTATATATTGACACGAGACAATTATTATGGCGAATATAGATACCCAACAATATTTTACAACAAGTGTTCAAATCTAAAAAACAATATACATGTAGTCATTTTTATTGAAATATTTAAAAGGACTCAACACACACAACGAAATTGGCAGGAGAAATCAACATTTAATTTACCGTTTCTTTATGGGCGTGTGTTTAACTTTTATTTGATACACTTTGAGACTTAATAAAAAATGTTTGCCTAACAAAAAATACCTGTATGAAAGCGGTTGCAGAATTAACCCGAAATTATACCGAAAATTCAATATCCACTTGTCCTTAAAAGGTTCATTTGAAAAAATTTTTTTTGAAAATTTCTCTGTAACTAAAATTTCAAAGCATTTTTGTTTATTTGATTTATTCACAAAATATTGTTATATGTTGCGAATAACATATTTTTTAGAAACTGATTTGCAGAATGTCCTGAATAATGTTTATTAATTTATCCTTTCATTACATAATTCATATAATATTTGACCCGTCTCCGAATATATTTCCAATCTCTTGTTTTCTCTAGTTTTGTTCCCTTCTCAACCAAAAATGTATTATGAAAGAGATATAAAACATATTTTAGTTTCTTTTTTCATATTGTTTAAAATTATTTTTTCCGGGAAAACAAGATGGAAAATAATATCACAGTAAATTTTATTTAACTATAAGCGAAAACATGAAAACAAATAATAAAGAAAATCGAGAGCAGAAAACGATTGTCAATTTTTCTACGGAAATTCATGAAGGTTTTTTGTTATTGTTATTTTAATATGCCAAAAAGTATGCTACACTTATATTTGCACACATGCAACTGCTCCCTAGCATCCACACAACCATACATGCTTTCGCACATACATACTTACATAAAAGCATTCATATTTCTCTTTTACATATTGAACTTACAGATCCAACAATAAATGTATCAAACAAACAAACAAACAAAAAAAGAGGTTTAGTAAAAAATAAATTTATGTTTTCCAATTCTGATATTTACGTGAAAAAGTTAAGTGTCGCCTGTGTCGTGCCGTCATGACATCCCATAATCTTGCGACACCCAAACTGACAGGAGTATAAAACAAGTTTTATGTGTTTTATTCGATGAAAATGGTTGGGGCGTGTGTGTTTAGAAAGCTGAATATTTAAGACGTTGTATATGAGGAAATTGCAATTGAAGTAACTCAATGTTCAATACATGAATGAGGATATCAGTGTAGGTTGTAACAAACACATTAATGTGTAACATGTGTGTAACCATAATTATAGGAATACCTCCTTCTTACTTAAGAATAAATCGGTTTCAGATTACAACAATGCGAAAGGGATCGATTACGTAATTAGAATTTTCTGGATGTTGTTAACGAAGAGAAAAATTGTCTCGTATTTCACAAATTCCATAAGAAGAAAAAATTCTTGAAATATTATTTTAGCGGTGTCTTATTCGGACTGACCTATGATAATGAAGGCAATACTACTGTTGCAAATTTTTTGAGTAACAAGCGAATTGTCACATTTTAATCCTGCAAAACGTTCATGGTAAAACGAGTTAAAAATTACTAGATTAAGAGAAGAATATTTCCTCTACATCTACTCTCGTCTTCAATTTTATCATATTGTTCTAATTGTGATTTACAAAACATATAAGTAGAATAGTTCTTTATACAAACACCTAACAACCCAACAAACAATTATAATCGACTTGAGCCTTTTTATTTTTCTTACACCTTTATACACTTTATCGTCGCTTATGTGATTTTAAATGTATTTAAAAGGCAAAATGGGAAATACAATTTTTTAAAACAATATTTATTAAGTTCATTGCACGAGATGTTCTCCAAAATATTGGATTAACAAAGTTTATTGTTTGTTGTATTTGTATAAAAGATATCCATAGCTATTATCTTTATACGTTTTGTAAATCATAAGCAGATTTATATAACTAAATTCTATAGAACTCTCGTATAGTGTTTGTTGATTTTTGTGTAAATACTAGGCATATTTTATTCAGCTAAGTCCGCAACAAATAAAAAAAATTAGTTTTCTTATATCAGAGGATTATTATTCACCAAAGAACAGACTATTTATCACCAAATAGAAATGAAAAAAGTTTCTACGTACTTTTATGTAAGAAACGTAAGCCGTCATGCATTAAACACATTCGAGACAGCAGGCTACCGACTACAACCCGTCAAAAATAGAATATATGGGTGTATATGAAAATTACAACTGCACGGCTACACGACTGCAGGTTGTTGTCCATGCTACTTTTGTCAAATTAGACTAAATTCTTTTTTGTTGGTTGACAATATAACAAAATATGTAAAGAAATAACTGATTAGAAATTTGCAAAATAAAAAAGAAAATTCCAAAATTTATATGTTATAATATATATGCATCAAGAATTTTTAAATAATTAAATTTATTTGTTTTATTGTTATATATCATATTGATTTTTGCAAAAAATACCAATATCGTTGAAGATAAAGAAAATCACAGGGTAATAGCCCTCTTTAACATAAAAATTTTTGCCTAATTTCTTTCGGTGCTCTCTCTTGATTCCGGAGTTACGCCATTCAAAACTTTAATATATTGCTGATCATAAATCCTACAATATAGAACGAATAGGCTCTTAGGCTCTTTCTTAAGATATTTAATATTTTTTTTTTTTTTTGAGAGTTGTCCCATGAAAAAAGGAAACTTTAAAAAATTAACAGCTCTAACTATGCACTTCTGTAATATACATAAATGAAATGTTGCAACAGCTGCTTGCTATGTAGCCGTCGTTTTCAAAATAATTAAGTAGCTGGCTACAGGGCGACATTTGTAGCCAGCGACATTTGTAGTCATGAAGCCGTGTAACCTGTTGCCTCGAATGTGTTTAATGCATCAATTAAAAATTTATAATGAATATTAAGCCAACTCGTATACGAAAGCCTCCGCATATCAATACATCAATATATATTGCCTTGGAAATTAAGTGGTGCAATACTGCATTATTATTATTATCACTAAATAGTGGTAGAGAGAAGTTTATTAGTTACCAAATTTATAAATAAGCATTATATTTTTTGCTTTGCTTTACAAATATAATCACCAATAACCTGTTGGTTGTAATTTCTATAAAGATTGTAAGGAATACAAAAAAATTAAAATTTTTTGGGTTTTCTTTTTTCATAAAATTACATTATGTAGTTCTCCTGTAATATTTATATAACCGCAATAGATTAAATGATTTCTTCACGCATAATTGCTAAAATGCGTTGTTGTGTTGATGTTGATTATTATTCTCCAGTTCGGAGTCCACACAATTGCTACATTTGTTAGCTGCATTTTTAGTATTTACTGCTAAATAATATACACTCTACACAAATTTAAATTATCTGAGTATTACGGCTCTAAATTTAAGTTCGTAAGCTGCTTTGGGACGATCACGGATTTTTGATTTTAGTCGGGCAAAAAATAACATGGGCCATACGATGTTCGAGGGGATCTACAGCCTCTAAGAAATTTTCTACTGAGGCTACAATCCACCGGCATAGAGAAAACTAATCTAATATATGAGAAACTATATGAATAGAAATAAACTCGTGGAGTTGTTTGGCGTCTGTTAGACAATCCCATCTAGGCCATTGATAATGATATGTGTATATGTATTACGTGTGTATACGTCAAGTACTTTGTTTAAAGAAATTCGAGTTTTGTTCTGTTAAAAATATTTAATTAGAAAATTTTAATACATCGATAGTAAATATTTCAAGCCATTATTTTTGTTCTATTGTAAACTCCAAATAGGCATACAGGGGTGGCGTAGAAACCAATGTTGAAAACTAAAAGAAAACATGCTTTGGTGTCATGTTATCGGTTTTATATTCGAACTAGAATTAATGTTGGTTTTAGGTGTCATTTAAACTAATGTTATCGGCTTTGTTATTGGAAATAAACCAAACAGCTATCAGTTGTCAGTTTTCATTTGCGCACTTTGCTTTTTATTTTTTTCATTAGGATATTTTATGAAATTGATATCTTGATCTGCGCTTTTTATTTCTCTCCATTTCCAGTTGGACTCACTGACGACAAATGGACCGCTTCATAACTTTAAGCACATCACTTAAAATTGTTGATACTGTGCTTTTACCCAAACTTATGCTTAAATCATTGCCGACTGATCTCTGATGAGATCCTTACGCTAAAGACCGCAAAGAAGCAGCAAGTTGCAAAATCGGAAGAACTTTAGAATGCAACAATTTCCCCTTAATAGCGTCAAGTACCATACGAAACGCAGCTTTGTTTAACTGACAATTAGCTATAAATCCGCAAAGCTACTGTCTCTGGCAGCTCAAGTGGATTGCTGCAATCTCTCAGAATTTTCCGTGCGACCCTTTCTGAACGATATTCTTCTAACAACAAGAAATGCTACAACTGCTGATGCCATTTTACTTTATTTATTGCGACTTAATAACTTTTTTTAATTCTTTAATAAAATTAAATTACTTTGAATCACAGATTTATACACTTTTATTGATATTTTAAATAAAACATAAAACTTTTTTTTTGATTTTCTGGAAAGAAGGCAAATTAAAAAACCGACATGGTTTCTATGATACCCCTGATAATTTTATAAGGGTATCAGTTTGGATGTGAAACATGTTTTCCACTTTTGTGGCGATTTTTTTAAGGTATTAAAATTCTAATATCTATGAATATTTTGTCATAATTTAATAGCTAGACTATTAACGCTTTGGGTAGACAGATGGACGAACAGTCGATTTGGACGACTTCGTCAATACTTATGTGAATTAAAGTTATTCAAATACTCTTTTAATTCGAATAAAAATTACCTTATGAATTTTTCTGTCTTCATTACACTTTTGTTATGATAATTTCATGGGAAAATTTACTATCATGATAGAAACTCATAATTGTTAACAAATAATTTGTTTTAGTCAAAAAACAGAAATAGATGTTTTCATATTTGACTATGTGATATAAATTGTAATCGTTCTTATACATCACAAGCCAATATAGTATTTAGTTTTTCTGAGTAGAATTTCTTATCAAAAGCTTGCTGGTCTTAAACTGTTTAATAACTAATTTGTATTTTATGAATTAGATGGTAAGTATTTAAAATTTTCTACTGCTATACACTAAGCTTTTTTGTCGGCCGACAGAAAAGTATTTGCATATTGATAAGTGTAAATAATGAAGAAATTGTTTTAAAAACGATCCACAATCTACCAATTACACAACTTCCTCTTCGTGAACAACAATGCAACATTCTCACCGTAAAAACAAAATACTTTAGTCGGACAAAGTGTTTGTATGAAACTTAAACTTTTATAATTTTATAATTGCAGTTACACTTTTTTAAGTTCAATGCATTTTCATAAAACAATCAAAAATAATTTCATTTAATAAATTTTCCGCTTAAATTTTCTCTCCTCTGTTAACTGTCATTTAAGTTTAACATTAAAATGAATAAACAAAAGACTTTTTGCTTCTGAACTTTTTTAATTAAATTCCTTCATGTTTCCCATAATTTTCAATATAATTTTGCAGCACGAACAGAGTCATTGTTTCATCTCCTCGTAACTTGTTTCTTTATTTCCAGCGCTGGTTTTTAATTTGTTGCTACATTTTCACAAATTAACCAAAAGTATTTAATACAAGCATAAATGATTTTCTCCTGGTTTTTATATACGGTCATCTACCTAGCTAGTACAGGCTAATATACATTTTGTGGTCTCTTTCAACCACAGGAAAATTTAAAAACTCGTTAAAGAGTTTTTTATCTTCTCTATGTGAATTTATATCGGGAGTTTATTTCGGTGCTTGGCTTTTTAGTAAAGACATTTTTTACGCTTGTAATTTTTATTAGACACATCCACAAAATGAAAATTCTTAAAGACTTTTGAGCTTAAAACAGTTGATTAATGTGTATTTTTATTTGTTAATTGCAAAAATTTAGCTCCTCAAGCTTTAGAAATGCAGCTTCATTTCATAATTGCATAATTTCAAAGGATTCTGTATTCCCTTCTAAATATTTCACAAGAGCTTTTCGTTACGACATTAACATTGATGTGTCATCTAGGATATTTAATTTGTGTTGTAAGGATATTGTAAATGTCTAAAAACTAAGTATTAAAACAATGACTATTAAAAAAAATTGTTCCGCATTTTGAAGGTGGACAAAAATTAGTTTCGTTGCTAGAAAGTTGGCAATCCATGTATAGTTATTAGGAAAAATATTAATTCACATTTCTTCAAGATTTTCTACATGTCAAAAAAGTAAGCAAATAAAATTCTTATTTCTTTTATTTTGACTCTTCTTTCTTTGCAAAGTTTGATTCGCAGTTTTGTCTCCGACGTGAATGATTTTGACAATCACTGGTATCACTTCTATAACCTTTTACGTTGCGACAAAAGCATTTGCCTCAATTTTCACTCATGTCGCCCTAATTTTCAGGAGCACAAATGGAGATAGTTCTTCCAGAATTTGAATTAACGTAACGCAATATATTTTTCGATTACGATATCAACACCAAAATATCCACCATGTATTCATTTCACAAGATTAGTAATATTCCTTTAACTCTTATTCATTTAAAATACATTACATTTATACTAAAAAGCTCTATGAGAGTCTTTGAAACTTTGTCATATTAAAGTGTGTAGTGGCTAAAGTTCTTGCCTACAAAACAAAGTACCCCAGGTTCGCTGCCTGGCAGAGGGCAAAAGTTTTCCACCATGGTTTTTCAAGTTTTAAAAAAGAAGTGGCTTCAACCCCCTCCTAAAAATCCTGACCACCCCCTCTCCCGGGAAAAGAGGATAACATCATGACAAACAAAGGTCAGGCAGAACCACCACTTTCTGGAAAAAAAGAAAGGAATCAAAGGTTAGCGAGGTTCCTCACCACTACACAAAAATACAAAGGGGACATTGTTTCTAGGCAACGATAGATGACAGCACCATTATCCTAGACCTGCTACAGCAGACCAATCATCTATTTAGCTGGAACAAGAACAGATTACAGAAACTGATACAAGGCAAAAAACAAATAATAACAATGCGAAAATAACTGCAACAACAACCCGTGTAAAGATGGATATGCTTTGTAGAAGCATTTGACTCCTTTCAGGAGTGGAAGGAACATTTGTCAAACGCCGAAATGTGAAGAGATATTTTGTTATTTGATAATATAATTTGTAGCTCTAATAGGTTATTTGAACCATTCTGGATAATCGAATGAGGTTGTACACTTTTAAAACATACTGGTTTGTGACCACTTATAACTTGATATGAGCTACAATGACATATAGTGGCATTTTGTATATACTTTTTAAGAATAAAATGTGGGAAATTTGCGGGTATTACGACCCGTTTTCAGAGTCATTATAAATTATTAAAACAGTACTCTCATTATTGGCCTGTGCTAATTTGGAAGAAGAGTGGAATACCTAAAAATTTGATGATATAGTGCAGTGCTGCCGTGACGTCAAATATTATCGTCTATCCATCGCAAAAATATTTTCATATAAAACAAATTACAAATACAAAGTTTTACTTTCAAACTAGGAGAGTTCTTCATAAGTGCAAAATTCATATAAATTCTCGTATTTCTCTACATAATTTGAAGGACAGAGAGTGGGCCTAGTTTACATAAAACCATCGCCTTCTAAGTAGTGGCGATGTACATGAAATACATATGAACACTGATTAAATATGTTCTGCTGTGTAGAATATTTTTAAAATTGTTATGTACACTAGCCCAGTAATATATTAAATTGGACTATTTATTTTCTACAGAAAACAATGCAAAAATTTTCTTTAGAATATTTATTTTCCCTTCAAGAGAGGCTGCTGGTGTAGCGTTCCCTCCTGTACACTGTTGTGTAATGATATTTTAATTTTATTTAATATCCTTTTTCTTTTTCTTAGCATGTTGTGTGCGTTATCACATTTTTGGTTTGTATACTCAAATTTATTTTCATTAAAAATTGCTGGCATTTATGATTAAAAGTCTCTTTGTTTTAATTTTAAATAAAGCCTATTTAGCGCCATCGGATGACATTGGGGGTATGGAAACTGAGTTGCGACAATAATTCATTTTTGAGGAGTATGTGTTCAAGTGCCAACCTTTATTATAATCTCCCACTCAAATACTGGCGTCGATTTATGGTTTTTAAGGGGGAAAAAGCTGTACTCCAGCTTTGAATATGTAATAATTAAAATTCTCTTTTTCTGGTATGGGCTAAATTTTATTTTGTCAAAAGCTGAATCTTGACAAAAATTTACCCCTTAATGGATGAAATAGAAGATAATCCTCCTATAAACCGTCCAATCTACGCCAGTGTATACAAGACAATGAAAAACAAAATGGCAAAAAAAAAGATTTACACATCATAACATTTACATACAAAATTACATGTGTGCAAGGAAATAAAAAACGGATGATTTTTTTCACAAACATACTTTTTATAAGTGGGAAGGTGGAGAAGGGGCGGAGGGGGGGGGTGTTAAAGTAAAATTTGCAAATTTAAACTTACTGTAAAGTTTTATGGTTCCATCCATTTCACCACGAGGATTTTTGGCGACACACTTGTAGCTGCCGTAATCACTTTTTTGTACATTCGTTATATGTAAACGCATAGTTGCCTTGTATGAAGGATTACCCGGTATTGTTTCGGTCCTACAAAAGAGGAAATGAAAATATTATTAAAAATGAGAGAGAAGGGAAAAAAGTCTGTGTGAATAAGAAAAGTGGCATGACGTGGAACAAAGACATAGTAAAATATTATTTTAACATTTTTTGGTTTAAAAAATTATAATGCTTGTGGAGTCAACCAGCAAAATGTAGCCAGAGAATGTCAAACGTAAGTTTTGTAAAAGGATAAGGATATTTAAAGTTGAAGAAACTATTGTCATAAATATTAATGTACATTGCGAAGCGGCAATTTAGTTTTTATAATTATATACAATACACTTAAATGTGCGGGTGATGTAAATTTTGTAACAAAATTAAATGAATTAATAGTTACTTGATAAAATTTAGCAAAAAATGTTTATAATGCATTTTGTCTGGGTCATTTCGTGGATGCAAGTATTACTGAGTTGCGAAGGCTAAGTCGGTACCAATAACTCCAGCTGTTCAGGACTCAAAATATGCGAATTATCCACTATATGAGCAATTATTTAAAATGTTTAAGGCCCAAGGACCCAATAAGTTAAATACTTATCTAAAATGTGATATTTTGGCTTATCAGAAACTTCGGCCAACTGATGGCTATCAGCGCATTTAATTTTGAGCAGATGCCAAATGATTCATAAAGTCATGTACAATACTTGCTTCTTATACGTCAAATATCGCGTAAACGTAACAGAGGTGGTGGTAATGCTAAACCGCCTAGAGATTGGGTTGTTAGAGCAACATTTAGGGCCGATGTAATAAACGCGAATTGTGCAAATCTGTATCATAAGATCAGTCACATGTGAACCAGTCTAGACTAAGTTCCTTCAAATGCAGTTGCTATGGCAGTTCTACTGAAATTAACTTAGATGCTGATTTTGCAAGTGCGATGGGAAAAGTCCAAAGAATTGGCTCCATTTCAAATAAGATTTAGGGGCAGGAGTAACAGAAAGCGTACATATAAAAGATTAGCACATCTATTAAAATTGTTATCGTAAATAAAAGCTGTAAAGAATTTTACAAAAAACCTCATTGAGCGCTAGTGGCAGTTACCCCGCCTAAGCGGCCGATTAATTTTATTCGATTAGGCAAAGAAGATCATTGTACAACTATTTAAGGAGTGTTGTTATACAGGGGAAGCTCGTTATAACGAACGATAAAATAATGTAATGTTTTTTTTTTGATATATTAGATCAAAAGCAGCAGATTTAGAAGCCTAAACAAATTTTTTATCTGCTGACAGAGTTTAGTTTAATTCACATGAAAATATCATCAAAAATTAAATTAGACTCTTATTAAACTTTTTCAATACCTGAAAATGGATTTATCGAATATTAATACCCCGGCAAGTTTTATACGTTATCGTTTCTTAAACTGGACAAACACATTTCTACTTTTGTCGCATTTAACTTGAGTGCAATTTCAGGAGCTGGCTTCGCCGGACATTTGATTAGCAGATAGTGCTAATTTATATAGAAATTCCGTTGATGTTTTACAAACAGAATTACCTTATAAATATCTATGAACCTCTTGATATGAGCAAATAAATCTGAATATAAACTATGGAAAATAATATTGGGTTGTTAAAGGAGTAATTTCCAATACATAGGAGTCAATTTATACTACCAATTTAAGGATTTGACCGATAAAAAGTGAATAAAAAGTTTTTAGCTCGAAAATATTATAGAAAACTAAAATTTGAATCGTATAATAATTTATGTACCATATACATTTATAAATTTATATAAGTGTTTGTATATAAAATTATATTAAATAGTTTAATAACTCCTCACAACACAAGTTTCATGTCTTATCAACAGTGGCCTAGTTTCAGTACAATTAGTTTTAAATCTTTTAGTATAAATTAAACAAGTAAACTAATTATCAAGTAACAATTTCCCATACCAATTAGAAAAACAAAAGTCTTGAAGAAATTAGAAACACCTAAACATACTCTAACGATTTCTCTCAGTGTTTAAATACACGCAGTAAAAATGAAAACAAATCTAATGTTGCAAATTTCTGTGTTCAAGCCACCACAATTGAATTGAATTTTTTCCATTTTTTATTTCACTTCTATAAGTCCAAGGCCAATGTCATCGTAAACTATTAAATCTTTTGTTGTATTGAGGAACGTGCAAATGCAGCCAGCCGCGCTTTAAAGGCATTATTCTGCTTGTATATTTGTGGAAAGAGAATCTTTAACAATAAAATATATTGAAATGAAGTAGATCTTTTTTTGTAATTTTTGCAATTTTCAAGTTGTTTTCGTAATCAAAATGCGTTGAGAAAGTAAAACGCAACACAATGCGAATGTGTGGCGTTCATGAAAATTTTGTTTGAATATTAAGAGGTTTATGTACAAATTTATTTACCTTTCATTTTTGCTATAAATAGTATTAAATTAAAAATTAAATTGTATTATATACAATCTAATGAAATAACAAAAGAAACTTTGTGCCACCTACATTGTATTTCTAAGGCGAATATTCTAATGATTTTCCACAGCAATAAATTTAAGACAAGTGAAAAGATGTTTGAAACATCTTGGATATAAACAACATACAATTGTGGCTTTACTATTAACAGAACCAGGAGAAATGACGTATTTTTTGCGATTTTGAAAATAAAACAAATAAGACTATATATATGAAAATGCACCCAGTTATTACTTTTTGCAGAATTCATATACATACAAGTAATATTTATTATTAATCTTTAAATTTGGTATGGTTTTTTCAGTGTTAAAAATTCCCTATTCACTTCTTCAGAGAATATATTTTTTTATTTTCCATTGAGTTGTGTGTAAAATTAGAAACTTTGGAGTTTTTTTCTGTAAAGTTAAATTTTTAAATCATAATTTTGTTTGTTCCAGTCAGTGGTATGTATAGACCAAACATTATTGCTTCTATAAGAAACATTGGAGAAGAGTTGAAAAACTTATATAAGGCATTAAAGAGCTACTGAACTTTCTTCCAGTATTGATGAACTCTTCCTTTATGCAAAAGGTAAACTTACCCAGTGTCATAGTAATTGCTAAGAACAAGTGTTCTTTTATTTTTGGCGCTAGTTGTACCGAAGTCAAGGTTTATATATTAAAGCTTAAACCAACCATATTCTCTTCAAACTTCCATAAACAAGAGCCTTTAACTATAAGAGTTGCATATTTTTCAATTCATATTTTTTTTAATTATTTGTATTATTTTGTAAATAAAAGTAATTTTCGTCCATATTATGCTTCAATCGACGAATTTACCCCGAGCATTTCACTCATGCCTGTTGTGTTATAAATTTCATTCCATTTTCTGACCAAAACTAATAAAAAAAATTTACAGCCAAATGTCTGCCCCGATTTGAAGATTTTTCGAGATTCAGTGCTTGAAAGGCTCCCTTTTAAAGTTTTTGAATTCTTTTATCAAGCACTATTACGAATATTTTTTTGATACCGCTTGCTCATAGACCTCCACCCTTCACAAAAGACTTCTCCGCTTACGAGTAATTCACTCATTTTCGTTTCAAGTCATGAATTGTTTATTAAAATTTAATAAAACAATTGCACTATTCTTTTAAAAATTGCTAAAAAAAATTTTCAGAACTTCTGTGATTTGTCGCCTTCTCTACGATTTTCCCATCATATATAGAATTCTGAATGCAGCCGCCTGGAAGTCATTTAGAAAAATAGTTTTTCTTCAAAAGGCTTGCAAGTATTCACAGCGCAATAAAATACATGGTAATTTATTAATCCGACAAACCATAATAGTTTTACAGCAGTCGTCCTTAAACGTCTAAATGAAGCAAAACATTATTCTATTAGTGCCTTTTAAGACCACTTCAGTTTTTCCGATTGAATCGAACAAATAGATAAATTCGATAAAATTTCTCTGAAAATATTAAGAGCTCTAACTTGTCGCACTATTTTTTTTTTCAAATTTAGTAACTTAAAACTATTTTATTAAAACTTTTGGCTGAAATTTTTCGTTCTTAGAATATTCCGGATTAATTTTGAAAACTCATTTTGTTTATTTTTTAATATACGAGTACTAAAACAAACAACAAAGTCAAAATTTAATGATTTTTTTATTAACTTTTATCCAAAAGGGAGAAAATTTCCTATAAAGGAATATAGTACGTGTGTATATGCTTTGATTTATCTTGTATATAATTTTCTAGTTCCTGTTTCGACCTTTTTACTCTCTCCTATATTTAATTTTTATTTTTTATTTATTTAAAATTATACATACATTCAAAAGAAAGTATATTGGAATTTATTTAACAACTTAATATTACCATAATTTGCAGCGATGTCGAGATTGCATTTTGTCCTTCTTTTCGCAATTAAACACACGTCCGAATTCCTCGAAATTGGCCAAAGTCTGTAGGACCCTCAGCTCGTCCAGTGCATGATCCAGATAAGCAGAATGTGTTAATTTCGGATGAACTTTGCCACAGAAGAATTGGGCGAAGTTCAAAAAGAACACCTGTTGGGGTGTAAACTGCAAGAGAAATCTGGAACGCAATGACTTTGTATAGTGCTGATTGATATCATTAGAGGAGTTCAAAGTAAAGTAGGCATTGTAGGCTAAACGTATGCCTTCATAGTCGGCTAATTTCTCATTGAGACTGCGCGAGCCAGTGGCTAGTTCATTTTGCATACAACGAAGGCCTTGGATGAAACGCTGATTAGCTGAGATCTCTTCACTGGGACCCATGATATTGCCCGCGCTATCGTAATCAATGCCCGATGAATCAAAGCCGTGCAACATTTCATGGGCTAGAGTGAATCCCAAAACTGAATATTTGTAGATATCTCTAAGATTACGATGGTAGATGGGCATGTGCAGGAAACCATAGGGAATTATAACTACATTGCGTGATTTGAGGTAAAGGGGAGATGATGAGCTACCCAACCATTCGGCGGATATAACAGCTTCATCAGCCAACAGCTCGGGGTTGCTAAGAGGATCCAGAGTTTCGTGACTGTGCTCTACGGTTAGTCTTAACAGACTTAATTGATTGGCATAGAAATTGTTGGAGTCTAGTGTTACACGTTCATAGTACATGTCAAAGTAATCCGAGGAGAGATTTCTGGGAGCAAAGCCAACTTGCAACTGCATGCTGTCAATTTTTTGAAGTTGGGTTTGAACTATTGGTTCGGGAAGCTGCAGGCGATTTTCTTGTATGGTGTTGCGGAAGGTTTGCTTAAGATGGCTGAAGATTCGTTGCAACTGCTGGTCGTTTTTCTCTTGATCCCTGTAGTAGTGAACACCCACTATATAGCTTAGAGCCAAGGGCATTGCTCTTCTTAAGCTGCCTATACATTCTTGGCGGGATATTTCATTAGGACCTTGAGCTTTCAGGTAGATTAGGAATTTTAACATTATGTAGTTACACAAAGTAGAAGAGTCCACAGTGTTTAGCAGCTTTACCAAAGATCTCATATAGGGTATATTTTGTATTATGACCGTAGTGGTTAAGTCGGTGTCGGGACCTTTGAGCTCCTTGAGATATGCCAGCCAATTGATTTGCGGCATATACTCTTGCAAATAACTCAGTTGCATTTCCTTGGGCCCTTCCTCATCTTCCAGCTCTTGCAGTTTGTGTAATTGAAACTCAAAACGATTCACTTCTCGGGCTATTTCATTAGCCACACGTTTAGTTTGTCCTATATCCATGAGTAGCTCAATGATGACACCCTCTCCCATGGCCAAAGTTTCAGCCAGATCAGGTTTATCCAAATAAATGCTCATCGTAGAAGATTCATCCCACCTGGGCAGTACTTGTTCCTTGAGTAAAACACCATTCAAGCCATATAGCCTAAGCCTGGCTATGGCTTCCAGCCAATCAAACTTCTCCGCATTCCATTTTCGTCCACCCTGTTTGGCCAATACACTCCAATGCACGCCTCTGCCAGGCTGTATAAGTTGCAAGTATTTTTTCAAATTATAAGGCTTTACTTTTTTGCAAGACTTGTAGTACGTTCTCACTTTGTCGTAAACACTAGCCGACTCTCCTATACCCAAAGAAACATCTTCAATTGTTGCCGCAGACTCTGTGGTGCTCATTTGATGAGATATTAAATTTTCTTCTGTTCGATTGCCACCGCTGGCTGTCGCTAGTGACGTTAATGGTTTGCGTAGTAGATGCTCCAATTTACGATTTAATTCATAATCCATTAAGCCCAAGACATCACCGTAATCCATTTCATCAATATGTTGTTGATACCAGTTGCCACAAGCATATTGATAAAAGTTTTCGCAAGGTCGTGCCGTTGCATCCATATAACGTTCAATATTTAGTGCTGCCAATTGATTGATGTTCTGTGTTTGATTGTTCGTCTGGCGACAATTTGTCGGTGTTGTACGCCAGATTATAGACGCCAGCAAGCCAAAGACAATACCGAACTTTAACATGTTAAGGCTTTGGTATTTCCTCTTTTACTTGTTCTATTTTTATTATTATTTTTGTTTTCTTCAGTTAAGTTATAAATTTCTTTGATACAATCTCATCTGTGTTTATTGCATGCGTATTTTTGTTTGAATTAAACGAAAATCATTTCTTGTATTTTATTGCTTTTCTTTCCTTCTTTTTAGAGATTTTATATATTGCACTGTGTAATCCTCCTCGTCCAAGTACTTGTTGCTTTAAACTAATCTCTATTTTATATTTGAATCAAAATCTAAGTCTATAAAATCTGAACTGAATTATTTTCTTCTTCACTTTGATTTGTGTGTGTGTGTGTTTAGTTCATAAGTACGCTACGAAATGAAAGTGTTCATAAATGATTTTAAGAGCTTTTTTAACATGCCATAATCCTTAATTTTTTTTACAAATTTAATTTCTCTAGGAAGTAGAACAAAAAATTATTGAATACAATTTAACTTCTTATACGTGTAGAAAAATTTTTTGATTTATGAATTTTATTACAGCATAAAGAAAGCATTTTTAAATATTGAAGAAAGAAGTATTAAAAAAAAGCAAACAATGTAAAACTGCAAAAAAAAATATTTTTTTTCGAAAATTTAAAGAGATAAGTGATTAATTAAAGTTCGTTCAAAAACTTTTTGAAATATTATTAGATGAAAATTAAAAAAAAACCTTTTCTTCAATTTTTTTTGGACACATGCCCGAAACTTTGTGATAAAAGACTTTATTTTCTGTCCAATATTTTTAACCGTTTATTTAAAAGAATTTTAAAAAATTCCAAAAACATTTTTTTAAAGTTTCTTAATTTTGAATTTAAATGTTTTTATTTTTACTGAACCGTTTTTTGTTGTTTTTGTTAAATATTTATAATAATCTATTTACAAAAAAAGTAACAGTCAAGATGTAAAATAATAAGATCGTAAAAGCTCTCAGCTTTTTTATAATGTGTGCTTTAAGCTTTCTAATAAAATATTAGAAAATATCTACTTTTATTAAAAAAAATGTTATAACAAAATATTTCAAAAGAGTTGGAATAGCTTTCGACTTTTTTTAATAAGCGTCCTGAAAAAGCCATATGTAGCAAAAAAAATCTTTAAAGAAATTTTGAAGAAAGCTTTCTAAATATATTTATTTTCAATCAATTTAAAATATTGATTAATTTTTAAGCTAATTTTGGGTAGCGCTCTTTTATTTTGGAAACAGAGCCTTTTTGAAGACGGTTTTAATCTTAAAAACCCTTCCAGGGGAAAGTAGCAATAAATTTTTCAATTCATTCTAGATATTAGCGAAAAACTGTTAGTTAATGTGCCTCAATTTCATTGAGAGCTTTTAAGGCACACTAATGATTTGGCATTAGCACCAACGAAATGTAAGCATGTAGACTAGCTTAACACTTCTTAAAAGTTTTGAAATTTTAATCATTATCGAAAGCTCTAATTTTCTATTATTTGATAAAAAAAAAAAAAAAAAAATATATATATATATATATATATATATATATATATATATATATATATATATATATATATATATATATATATATATATATATATATATATATATATATATATATATATATTAAACGAATGATGCTAATAGTCTGTTTTTGTACATGAATTATTTCTAAGGACCCAACGATATTATATAAAATGCTATGAGAAAGAGTTGAAAATTATTATGCACTTAAATAGGAATACCATTCCATTCAGTTAATATCTTAAACTTTTAATATTTATTAGAGAAAAAAGCGTAAAAGCTTTAAAAGTAAACAGTTTGCTTATAAATATTTAAAGGAAAATATACAATTTTCTAATCAATCATTCTAATGGAATTAGTGAAATATTTTAATCTTAGACAATTATTTGGGTCATGTATTAGGGATATAAATAGAAATACCATAAGGAAGAAAAGACTTTGCGTAGCTCATATTTTTTTCGTTTAAGCTCTTCTCGAAAGCTCTTCTCCACCCCACTTTCATTTAGTAAATATTTTTTAAATGTTTTGTACACAAAAGTTATTGTTGTTATTATTATCATTTCTTTCTATCTATTACTTCCAGAATTCTATTTTTTTATCAACAATTCTTTACTATGAATGGATTTATGATGTTCTTATTATTCAAATTTTATTTTGTGTATCAATTCAAGAAAGAAATATTTAAAAGTACATTTATCAATTTGGTTTAGATTCTCTCCGAATTTGTCTTAATGCGCGAGAGTAGTTGAAGAGATTTGAGAATATTTCTCTCATTGTTTGTTTTTCACCTAGAGATCAAAGAATGATCTGTCTGCTTATAGTATTTGCAGCGAAACGGAAAATATTTTTGCGTCGTATGTACGAAAAGGCGCTATTTCGGATGCTAAATATTGCTGGAACTTCTTTTTGGAGTATGTGAAAAATCATTTCGAAGGCCAAGGAAGTATAGTTTTGATTTTAACATTACTGAGTGTTGTATATACATACATATATAAAAATAAATGTGTAGACAAGCCTTAGAGTTCCATCTATTATCGAAAACTTATTTATGCTGAGATCCCATATTGTCCTTTTAAATGCTCACTTTCGAAAGAATATTTTTGGCAGAGTTGCAGATTTTATAAAAAAACACAAGTTGATTGATTTTTGACAAGTAACAGATTATTGCAAATAATAAAAAAAAATTGACATCGTAGTGCTCATTTTACAGGTTTGATTAAATCAATATTACGATCGTTTTTTTAAGATTTATCTTTATAATCAGGCATTCAGCCACTTTTCCAGGCCGACATTACGGTCGAAAAAATATAGCTTCAAAAAATGCCCACTGGTTCTGAGATGGTGCGATGTACTAAGCAATAAAATGATATGGTTTTCGAATGCTCACTGTATGGTATAGCTTTAGGGGGTGTGAGGTAATAAAAAAGAGGACAATATTATGCTCATATCCTTTAACATGCGAGATATACACGAGGCTGTGCACCGCCACAAACTCAACAGCTTGGCATAACTGCTCTTTTATGAGTCAAATGGATGAGATGAGTTTTAAATATTGAAGTTACCTGCAATTAGAATTTCATCATTCGGACAATTCTTTTCGATCTTTAATATCAAATTAAATTTTTTGAAACGCATCAAAGACGGCAACAGTTTTATCTCTACCACGTTTGGTATGGATTTATTTCAGAGTTTCTAACGTAAAAATTTCACCATTAAGTCCTCAGGTGAGAGAGTTCTTTTTTTTACAAAAACTTTACAAATTTCAATTGCAATATAATATTTTGCAATATAATATTTTATTTCATGAAAGGGCATTATTTAAACATCATAATAAATAAATTCTGAGAACATTAATTTCACTTTTGTTATTGGAATCAAAAACGTTTCTTACAATATTGTACTGGTTGCATAATTGTCTTGGAATAATCAAAGCAGTTTTTCTTTTATCCAACTGCATGACTTAGTTCAATTTTGATTAAATTATTTTGAAATATTAATTTGCTGATGACTTTGTTAATTGAATATTTAATGTTTATTTTAAAATAATTTAATAATAATAATAAAACTAACATTTAACAACTTTTTTCGTTACCTGAAAATATTTCATGACTGTATAAAAATTATTCGCTGTATTGCCATCAATTAATTATACAAAGTATTATTTGTCTTGGGTTAAGCGCTATTGGAGTTGTGCTTGTATTGCAATCAGTATAAAAAATTTTATTTGCAAAATTTTTAACACATCGTTCATTATCTGTCTTCTAGGGTCAAATGTAACAACTGATATAAAATTGTATATAAATTATTGAAATAATCTTTTTAATCGTATTGCTAAATAATTTGGCGAACGAAATTCCCATCAGTTGTCATATATTTAGGCCAACAATTTTTATTTATAAGCCCTGCCTATATAAGAATGTAAGAATCTGAAAGCTTATTGAGGATTTGTTTAACATTAATGAAATATCGATATACTTAAGAGAAGTTAAACTAGCAACTGCGAAATAGTATAATAAATTTAAATATTAAGTATTTAAATTTAAGTTGATATTGATTTGAATAGAAACATTTCACAAACGGTGTTTTCTCTATTTATTATCAGTTTCTATTTTGAGAGCATTCAAAACTTGAAAACACTATTTAGAGGGGAAAACTAAATTCAAAAGATATTTCAATCAAACCTAATTCCTAAGTTGCGATTTACATTTGAAAAATAATCGAGAACACTATTTGAGAGTAAGTGGAGAATATAAGTTGCTTTGAAATTTTCAAATGCTTATCGTATGAAAAAAGTTTGATTTCAAATCAAACATGTGTATATTGCAAGGTCATAATAGCTCAAATAAAAACTTTTGACAAATGATGTTTTCTTAGTTTTTTATCAAGTGTTATTTACAAGTTTTTATATTTAAAGCTAAAAATATATTATGGACATTACAGAAGTATGGCGACTAGAGCTTATTTTTAATATTGTAGAAAAATTTAGTATTCACTTTTTATTTGTCAAAGAATCTTATTTCTGAATAAAGCAATAATTAAAAATTATAATTATATGTAAGTAAAAAAATTATAAAGATTTAATTTCAGTTACTTTTCCCATAAATTGCATTCCACACTTGAGAAATGTTCCAGAATAAGCTGAGAAAAATAGTTTCTCTTTTTCAGAAAGCAACGTTTTTTAAGTAATTTTCAGAAAATGTTTTTAAGTTGGACTTTAAATCATCTTCAATTTGAAGTCGGCTTTACTGTATAAAAGTTTTTTATTTAATTATAAAATTAAATGAAACCCACTATTTCGTTTAAATATAATTCTATATTTTTTACAAAATACAATAAAATAAATACAAAAAATTATAAAAAAACATCTCCTTAAGCATTTGTAATTTGTCTATCATATTAATAAAACATTAAATTTAAATTAAAATATTAAAAATTTAGCTTCTCAATCCCTTAATATATATAACAAGTTTCTTTTAAAATCATTTTGCTACTCTGAGGACATTTAAAGGCTCCTGAAAATCCTTCGGAGTTCATTATGATTTGACTCAAGCGCTCTGCATCCGAATCGTGATCAATAAATTTTACATTTGCTTTGCCACAAAAGAACTGAGCTAAATTTAAGTAAAAATATATATTCCAATTTGCATTTAAAGAAAATGTCTGCTCGTTTTTTAGCTTTAATTTTAGAGTTTTATAAGCCAATTGTATGGCTACAATATCGGCAATACGTTCATCTATGTTATCGGTTGGCATTTGGGATTGCAAACATTTCAAAGAATTTTGGAAATTTTCATTTTCTACTATGGCTCCTTGATTGATAGAAAATTCTCCTTGGCCATTGAAATTTAAGCCGTCTGTGTCAAAAGCATGCACCAGCTCGTGGGCTAATATGAATCCCAACAGTGAATATTTGAATTCTTTAGAGTAATGAATATCGTACATCGGTTGCATCAGACTGCCAAAAGGTAATACAATCATATTTTGTTTGGCCACATAAAACGCACCCGATGAGCTGCCCAATTTATTGTCAGAGACAATGAAATAGGTTTGATTTTGCACATAGTGCAGAGACTTAGTAAAGCGATGTTTAAGCATTAACAAATGATTTTTGTAGTAATTATTTTTACTCAAAGGCGGTACACTGGCATAGAAATCCTCAATATTACAAGTGGTGACATTCTCGGGTAAATTGCCAATATTAAGACGCACTCCATCCAATTTGTTAAGCAGCAATTGAACTTGTATATCTTCCAAACGCAGATAATTTTGTTTAAAACTTTGAGCCAATACTTCGACTATGGCAACAAATATTTCTTTTATATCGAAATCAACACATTTCAATTGACGGGTATTAATGTGATTATAGAAGAGATAATTTACTGCCAAATCGAATTTGTTCCTGAGATCCTTGACACAAGCCATACTCTTAAACTCAGCAGTACTATCGATCGCAAGAAAGTAAAGGAATTTCATCATTAAATAATTGCACATTTGCTGCTTTTCAAAAATCAGCCAAAAATGTTCATTTAAACAATGGAAATAAGATGGATTTCTTAGTAAAACAATAGTGTCAGCTGGCAATTCCCTGCCCACTAGTTCTTGAAGATACAAACTTAAATTAAGTTTTGGGTACAAGTTTTGTAGATCACTATAATCCATTTCAAGGCTCTCTTCATTACCTTCGCTGTGCTGTTCCAAAATATGTAGTAAAAATTTATCAATTTTCTTTAAATCATTTTTAATCCTGGCAGGATTTTCGACTCCCATACGTATCAGAAAAATACGCAATATATTTATATCCGGTAAAGTACTATTGTTTTCTATGTGAGGGGGTTCCATTACAATAATTAGTTTTCCGTCTTTATCAACCAGAATCTCTTGGCTTATAAGCACATTGTTCATACCATAGGACTGTAGTTTCCCTAGAAGAGGCCATACATCAAATTCTGTATTAGGGGGCCAGTGGTAGGGCCGCTTGCTTTTATTTACCACTTGCTCTAATATAGGCCAATTTAAATTCGCCGCGGGCTTTATTTCCTCTAAATATCTAGTTAAATTCCTGTGGGTTTCCGAACGACAGGCACTTAAATAAACTCTAGCTTTTTCGACAAACGACTGACAACGATCGACCATTTGAGGATCAGGCTCGTTAATAGTGTCCATTAAATTTAAAATTATCGTATTGTATTGATGATCCATGTAACTGGTAATTTCCTGATAATTGTTTGAATCATGTTGCTCGCCATAATTGCCACAAGCGTGTGAGTAAAAGTCTTCACATGGATGGATGCTACTATTCACTGATGATATAATTATATTTTTAATTCTTAAATTTATATTCCCAGACACATACGTTTTGAACTGGAGGTGTAATAGAAGTATTGCTGTTTTCCACATATTTCAATTTATATGAATTCATATGCGAAATCTCTGTATATTCTTTAGTTGTTGTTTATTCAAATATTTACTTAATACTGTTTTGTAGATAGTGAAATATTGCAATTTTGTCTTATTCATGAAAGAGATTATATTTTCAATTAGTATTAAATCAGTAGCATTTCTTTCTGCAACTTCTACCCTACACAAGGCGGTATAATATTTATTAGTTGCTGATTAAACCTCTAACTATGTTTCGGCTCATATTGTGTTTAAATTTAAGCAGCAAAACTAAATATTTTGTTGGCTCATGAATCTGTTTATCTATGGTATGTTATTTTTTTATTGTTGCAAAATTCAGCTTAGGAGGATTTTTATACTAATGTAGGATATACTGAATCATATATCGTCCAACTAAATAATCCGCAATGAAATGGGAGCTACGAAATGAAATAAGTTCAAATAAAATTTAATGAAATAAATTGAAAAAAAAAATTAAAATTCGTTTTATTCCCTAATTATAATGTGAAATGAAACCCAGATGTTTTATGAAATTATTCCCATGCAAAAAATGTAACAAGTCCCAATTAAATAAAACCTTAAAAAACTATAAATAAATCCAAAATGCTGAGATGTCTGAGATGACAGATGAGAAATTCCTTGAGTCTTGCTGAAAGCGTGCGTAACAAAAATGCTACAGAAATCGGAGCCCAGCTTGGGGCACTTACCACAGTGGGGAAAAAAACTTAAGCACTATGAAGACAACATGTAATTATTTGCAAAATGAATGAGATAGATCCCCGAAATTTAATTCTTATTTCATGATGTAACAACTTGCAAAATGTATAAAAGTTTTTGCTATTTCGACTTCCACAATATTTCATAGCGCCGTAGGAAACTTTTCCAATTGCCAACACAGTAATCATGGTTCTAATATTATATTCCATTGGAATGTGACCATAAATGCTAACATTTATATATAAATTTCACTGGTCATGTAAATTTGCCAAAAAGTTGCACGTTACATACAGGATCACATTACATATACGAGTATATACATTCCAGTTTAAAAATTTTAAAAAAATATATAACAAAAAATAGATAATAAATGCTTGTTTGCTCCTCTTGCTTCCTGATCGGTGCTTAAATAAGAATTTCCATATGGATACAAAGTTTAGCCAAATGAAAGCGGATTGGATCTACCAGCAGCTGTAATTCCGCATTAACTTTGTTTGGCATAAATATATGAAATTGAATGTTTTTTAAACTGCTTAAGGTTCACTGACAATTTGGTTTAGGGGTAGTGAAATGTTGGCATATGAACAGCAAAAGCCACTCTTTTCACACTTTTCTAACCCAGTTTTATTTATTAGTTTTCTAAGAATTCTAACTAGAATTTTCAGTTTTTTTAACGCACATTTTAGGATTGAAATCAATCAACTTGAGCTGATTATTATAAGTCTTTAGCTCATTTAAATCTCATAATAGAATTATTTAATAATTTTCTCATAGAGAGTAATTTACTTATTTTCTTATGGAAAAAAATTGGTAAAACAAAAAATCTCCTATAATTTTTTATATTATATTTTGGGCAGAGGGAATATTTATATAATTTTCTTTCTAAGCCAATTATTTACCTCAATGAAATGAATAAAAGGTTTCTTACTCACTTGTATTTCGCTGAATCTGTTATCATTTGTTCATTCTCTCTCGTCCAGTAGTTTAGTGACGTTGGATTTGCTTCAATAAAACACTCTAGGGTTGCGTTGAAGTGCATTGGTATACCAACCAGTTGATGCGGTATCGAGACCATGGGTGAAACTGAAAGTCACATTATAAAATTAATACTTCTTACTGTTCTCTTCTTTAAGCTGGCTCAATAATTTAATAATTGCAATTCAATTTTTGTAAAACACTTACAGTCTACGCTGACTTTAATACGTTTCGAGACACTGGGTGGCACTCCGTTGGTTGCTATACACAAATAGGCGCCCATATGCAAACGCGATATGCGCTCCAATTCCAAAATATCACCTTCCACTTCGGCCACTAAGAGGAGAGTTTTGGAATAGATTTATTTATTTATTTTTTTTAACTTAAATACATTTATTGACTTATTCATACAATATATTGTTGAAAAATTTAACATCAACTTGTTTATGAAAATTTTATTGATCAATCTGTTACAATACCATGTCGCTCACAGAACTCAATTCAAAGTGTAAGTGGTTTTAGTCAAAAAACAAACAATAGGAAACGTATACCTTCGTTTTGTAGTTGTTCTTTTCAGTGGGCAAAACTTAAACAAAACAAAAACAATGAAAATGATTGTGCTTTTGATTTTAAATTGTATTTGTCTTTTTTTTATTTCTCATGAGCACAAACTTTTTATTAATTTCAATGTACGCAGTTAGAAAACGAAATAATGATCGTGTAATGGAAACGTTTCGAGATAAAAATATCGCGAACATCTGCTAATTGATTTGCTTCTTATGGTAGTGTATGACTTTTGTTTTTGAGTGAAATTGAAATTATTTATACACCAAGAAAATCTGTCAGGAACTACAGCAAATCCCTACCCGAAATACGTTTCCGATTTTGTTTTGTTCGCAGTTGTGCGATCACTGGAAATACACTTGTTTTGTTTGCATTCTTTGTCGTTGGACAGGTACAAGTATATATTTTAGTTTTGTTCATGTCTGGCACTTCGACAAGTGCTTCCAAAGGACATTAGTTTTCTTCACGATATCCCACTTTGGACTACAAATATAAATTAAAAATTATTCGAAAGTGGGTCAAAGCTGATCAGGAAAGGGCGATAGTGAAGAGTTCTCTTAAGGTAGGCAAGAGTGGATTATCATTTTCTACCAAAAAAAGTTTATTTAATGTCAAGGATATAAGCGCTTTTTTGATTATCTAAATCGCATACATGAGTAAAAAGCACTCGAATGTGATCTCATTTAGTATTTTGTGATATTATTGACTGCTCGTATATTCGGACTTTTGTCGTTGAAAATAACTGATTTATCGTGTTAAAATTGTACTCTACATGTGTCGTTTATGACTTGCAGTTCCAAGCAATAATGATACATTCTGCAGACTTTTTGCTGTAGTATTTGCTGTTTTTTTTTTGTTTCATTTGACATGGATTTTGACAATCGAAATGGATTTTTTTCTTCTATTGTTGTCTTAGCGCATGAATCCTTGTACAGATAATACAACCTGATCAAAGATATTTTAATTCATATATAGTTACACATATTAATGTATTTTTATGTATTTTTTATGTAATAAAAATATCTTACCATCTAACGACCTATTAACGACAATTCTTAAGCCATCATCTCTTTTCCATCGTATTGATGGTTCTGGACTGCCTTTCGCTTTGCACCTTAGAGTGACATTATCGCCTTCACGCACAATGACATCACTTGAGGTCAAAGAATCATCAATATTTGGAGGAACTGAAAACATAAAATGGAAACAAGGTTGTTAGAACATGTAGTAAATAAGTAATACGAGAAACAATTATCTTTAAAAATGTCATTTTAAATAAACAGTGATGCAGTCGAAACTAGCATCATCTAAATGTAATCTTTTCAACGCAGATATTTTTGTTCATGAATGTAAACATACATACACATATGTGTGCATATGCATGTGCATATTTCGATATACAGATTTATTTAAAATTGTAATTGACACTGTGGATTTTTATTACAGTTTACACCAGTGATACCCAAACTAAACTTACGTAAAATGCACGCAAAATAATGTGGCAGCGATTTGTTTCACATACACTATAAAAGTCTTCCCTATAATTACGATGAGTAGCATTTGACTTATGATTTATTTACGAGTATTGAGGAAAAATGTAATTGGTTGCACTTGAGCCACCGCTGAAGTGAGAGCCTGCTGAGGCATAGTTAAATGTTTGATGAGAAGTAATGAATTTTTTAAGAACTTAATTAATAATAATCAGTTGAAAAACGCCATCAATTATTATTTTTAAAAATATATTTTTTTGTCTGTAATAGTTAATGTTTGGGTATACCTGCTTCATATTCATATATTTTTCAATATCTAGTGAAGTTCAACATTAACGTTCATACGTATATTCTTATATTATTATCAATTTAATCTTCATATTATGACACTTCCGCCGTATTTATTTACTTTGATGTTGTTGTTGGCTGCATTGTATGAATTTTTTCTACTTTGTTTGTTGGTACCATATGTTATTGATCTCACAGCGCCAATATACATATGTGCATGTACTTGCATATACATACTGATGAATATGTATACATTATATATCTGATTCATACATATGCATTTATACCTACAGTTCTGGTGATTATAGTAGTTCTATGGACAGTATATTCGATAGAGACGAATCTTTTATACACATCACTTATCATTAAGAATGCGATTCGATAAAATCGCTTCAAATGACATGCAATTTTTATTTGGGAGCTTTAAAGCAAAAAAGATAAATTTCTCATGATATAGAGCTTTTATGAATTCACCTTCTTCGTTTCTATTGTAACATTTTAATTCAACATTTAGCTTTAATAGTTTTAACAAATTGGTAAAATTTTAATATCTCAAATAGTCAAATAGTCTCAAATCATCAAACACTCTTAGGGATGGCGAGGGCGATATGATCCAGCAAATGTCACTTGCCACACTTCAATGCTGACCCAGCCCGAAATACATAGATGACAGCAGGGAATATACAGTTCTAGAAGGCACAACTCATAATTAGTTATGCAGCATGGTAGTAGCTTTCGCCGGATGCTGCCATATAGATATGGGCACCAAAAGATTAAATCTCCCCCAATGAATGGCATATGACTTTAATCAAAATACGGTTCTAGAAGTTTCGAATTAAATTTGAATTATTTTCATTATCTAACTTTTCAGTATTTCAGGGCTTCGAAGTTTGTATGCGTGTATGAATGTACGAATGTTTGCAAGTGCATTTGTGTAAATGTATTTGCGGTGCTCGTAGTCTTTTATTCGTAGTACGTGTAACATTAAAGGCGTTCATAAAACGTGATGTGGTGACGTTTGAACAATGGGAAAAAATAAAGTTTTAAGCATATAATATTTATTATTTATAAAAATAATATATGTTATATCGCATGCATATTTTTGAAAATTTCTAAAAGTTTTAAAAATTGCTTAGGAATTAACGGTCTTATTCATAAAAAATATTGTATGTTTATTAAAGGTTTATTTGACAAATATCCCATAGAAAGTTGTCAAATAAGCCCTTAATAAACATACAATAATTTTTATGAATACCGCAGTAAATGTATATAAAATTTTATATACGGATAGAACTTGTTTCCTTTAAAAACATGAACAATTAAAAAAAATTAGCTTTTAATAATTGTTGACTGGATTATTCGTTATGGGCGGTATTACCAATTCAGTGTATCCACCATATTTTGAACTCAGTTGGCACCTCTAAAATGGATCATGCACATTGGAGCTTTTTGAGAATTTCGCAGCAGTTGTTAATAAATTTAATTTAATCTTGCATATAAAATTTAATATATATGAGTGGACAAACTGTTTATCCTATCCTGATAAAAGGTTAGAGACTATGAGTATTTCAGGAGCTTATGAAAACTTCCATACAGGTTAAATATTAATTATCGAAAGAATGTCTGAAACTAAAAAATCGAAAATCAATATCACTTTAAAGAAAGAATTTTTTTTTCGTCAGTATAGAAATTGTAGGCTCTTAAGTATGAATGGGAGGCAAAGTCAGTTGCATATTCTTTTATTAATTTTATTATATAATTTTTAGATTATTTATAAAACAATTACGGCATATTTTTGATATTTTCCAAAACAATACCGCTGTTGCTTTTCATGTTGTATCAATTGTCAATTTTGCATTTTATGATCGAATAAAAGTTTTAAAAATATTAGTTTTCTTGCCTTTCTTGACAATGATTTTTCGACATAATATAAGTTGCATAAGACAATAAAAATCTCATTTAGTCCTTCTTGCTTTAATGGTGTTTAAAAAAAAAAATTACGTAAAATATTTTTCTGAATAAAAATGAAACATATCCCATTCTTTTTAATTCTTTTTAATTTCTTTTATCTTCTGCTAAAAAAAATATATTTTTGAAACTTAAATGTGTTTTTAATACTTTCTTCCCTACTTTCAGCAACATTTTAACTAAAACTGTCTGGAGTTTGAAAATATTTTTCCCTTCTAAAGCCATATGTGTTTAACTTTGTTTGATTTTAATAAATGCCATGGGCGCTGCTAAAAAATTTACTTGGGGCCTTAAATCCACAAAAAATTTTCCCTCAACAAAATTGTGCCGTTTCTTAGGAATTCCATAAAAAAGGAAAAATAATTCTATAAATTTCTTCTACAAGCAGCTTAGCCTCTCTCCAAGCAGGCCTAACTACGCCTTTGATAACTACATTTTTCTCATACCCCCATATTTATATAAATACATACTGCAATTCCTTACGAATATTTTTTTAGTTAAAGAAAAAGAAAAAGGCAATCATGCAATCAATAATATTCAGATTTGTGGTGTAAACATTTTTGCATAAAATAGGGAGAAAATACAGGGACCATGGTAAGACAGAAAGTAAAATAAATTTATAAAAATATTAAGGAATAATCAATATGGATAGAGTTTAAGAAGATTTACATACATAAATAGATAAAAGGAGGAGGAGGAGGAAGAGGAGGTATAATGCAATGCAAAAATAGAAATTTAGAAACTGTTTTGTGAATTTCTTTTATTTATTAGAAAAATTAATTATACAATTCAAATTTTATGATTGAAATTATTAATTAAAATGCATAAAATTTTCAACAATTGTGGAGACGAATTTTTTTGAAAATATCAAAACTAATCAAATCTACATGATGACAATACTTTTTTTTTCATTTTATTTATTGCATTTTTATTACTTCGTACAAAATAAATGCAACGCACTTATACATTCAATAAAACTATAAAAAAATTAGAAACCAAGTTTCTTGCATTTCATTCATAATTGACAATTTGATAAGAACAACATAAGAAACCCAGACACGCATTCAAATATACGATTAGAAAAAAATTGTTTTCTGCTTTTTAATAATTTTAGTGTTCACTTACTCTTATGAAATTCTAAATAATTACTTTGGCCAACCTAATGAACATATAACGTTATGAACATATTAAAATATTTGCAAAAAGAGGCAACTGATGAATTCGAATAAGAGCCAACGAATATATTCTGTCTGTCGTCTAGTTTATTTTCTTATTAAATCTGAGTCGAACCGGGTGCAATCGGCTTCATCGATGCGTGCGTTTCTTGCCATTATATTACTTTGAATGGTCTCATATCCATGTACTCATGTTGGCACTATGTTTAAATTATTCGCCATCCAATTTAAGGACGCCCACAATTATTAAACAAACTTTAATGAAGTGTGCTTACAGATGAGGGACATATTTAATTGGCAGCTTTTATATAGATGATGATGTAAATGCTTCTGTTTCTTCTCTGGTTATCTAACATGGTCAATGCCTTCAGCTACGTCTCTGTTCTGAGTAGGCAGGTCCCAATTAGGTAAAATTTAACCCTACGCAGCTTGTAAAATTATATCCTTTGGGGTGTTGTTAAGGATTTATTCGTCAATATTTTAATTTTATATTTACATGTCATGAAAAGTAAGAATTGCTAAACTTAATTTTACAAAGTTCAGAGAGTTTACTGCTCCTTAAATTGTGTTCCACTGCTAAGCCTATGGTAGAGAAATTATTTCACATTTAAGGACTATCTGTCTTATAACTAATTCTCACATCACAAAATTTCGCACTATATGTATCATAATCGCGAGGAAACTAGTTGATTTTAAATATTTTTTTTTTAGAAAATTTTTAAGTTTCATAGTATTATTCAGACGTTGCAAAATTGTGGAAAAATCCCACCTAATTTGGTTAAGTAATTATCACTTATGACCGATTTATCGCTTATGTACAAGGATTGCATGCACGTTTGGCAGTGTACTTTTCTATTTTAATAATTTAAAGCCATAAAAAAATCGACCAAGATAAAAAATATCTACAGAATTCAAAAATTTTATTGAAAATTATTTAAAAATTTATTGCAACTATTGAAAACTAAACGTTGATTTTTTTTTATGAAAATGGTTGCAGTATTTTGTTTATCAGCATTTCGTAGAATTTTTCCCATCACTATCAAAATATTGTTGTTTTCTTTGTTCTTTTCTCGTTTTGCTTATTTTCTGACAAAAATTTAAATTGACTTTGTATTTTCTTTTCAACGTGAATAGAAAGAAAGTGAACTAAAAATATTGAAAAAAAGGACACCGAAACTTATTTTCGTACCACATAAATTTCTATTTAAATCAAAATAAATATTTGTCATCTGCATAGAACAAAATTGAGTTCTGTTTTCTCTCTATGTATTTTTTTTTGCCATCTCTAGGTTTATATTACCGCTGTTGTGGCTGTAACAACTACACAAGTTGTAAAAATATACAACAAACAACAACTAAAACTGTAAGTAAACAACAACAGAAATAAATTGTTGGAGTAAAAAAAAATCCTTTTTTAAACTTTGACCCTTAATTACTATGTCATTTTCCATTTACGTTATCTGGTGTGAAGTTGGACAAGAAAAACAGATGCGAATAAAAGGGATTTGTCAAAATATTTCAATTTCAACAAAATAGAATATTTGTTAAACGAAAAATTACTACATTAATAAGGATAATAGAAAATTTCGCGGATGAGAATAATGAAAAAGTTAATTATTTTAGAACAGGAAGTAACTATTTTTTTTTTAATTTGTATTATTTTTAATAGGCGATGTAATTTTACATAAATGCAGTTGTGGCCAATATCGAGCAGCGTGATTGATATATAATGATCAAAAATATATTTTAAATTCTGATTTACAACTGTCAAAAAATTTATTATAATTCAAAAAAGCAATTCATTCTGGTCGTTAATATTATTTGAACAAATTTTATTATTACTTTTAGAGGAAAAAGTTAAATTACAGGCAACTATTTTCAATAGGTGCTCGACAACCAATACAGATATACCAAACCTTCTCCCTCAATCACACTCCATCTATCCACTTAATTACTTCATTATGATGAGGACTAGATAAATCGATGTATGTATGTGAATGTTGACTCGTGTGGTTAATACTATATAATTTTCTGGTGGTTGTTGGTTTCAACTGCAGACGAGGTTTGAGTTTAATAATTATTCATAAATTGATTAACTATAATGACAGGAACGGGTACAGAGAAGCCAACAAATAAAGGGTTTGATTATATGTTGAAATGATTATGAGTATAGAAATTAA
Organism: Germaria angustata; assembly: GCA_963681545.1. Lineage (NCBI taxonomy): Eukaryota > Metazoa > Arthropoda > Insecta > Diptera > Tachinidae > Germaria > Germaria angustata. The sequence continues at coordinate 92,260,307 of OY812999.1, read as the reverse complement.
TTGTAGCAAGTACGCTTAACTTTCTGCAAGGTTCTCTAAAATACAAGTACATGTTAATCGGTTAGTATAATTTCGATTAACGTAAAAGTGATATGAAAAGTTGCAACAAACTGTCCTTCTTTTGAAAAATCTTTTTGTATAAATATGAAGTTGGGTGTTAAAAAATTATGGGAGATAATGTTCAGCATATGCAAGTTAACTATTGCTTAAAGAATTACCTGCACGTTACATTCCTTTGATGCGTATGAGTCTGTTTCAAGAAAATATGTTTCCAATAACGACGTTCAAGATGGCGAGAAAAAAACCAAGTGGAAACTATAACTTATACCACATACGAAGTTTTAAATTACATATTGAACTCTACAATTTGTATGCAAAAATATTAAATAAAAATTAAAAAATAGTCACAATTTTAGAACTCATTGAAACCCCATATTGAAATTGTTGGCATGTAAAAAAAATCAGAAGTCTCTCTCCAGTTATTTGAAAATTAAATATACTTTAAATTTTTAAGATATTCTTAAAAAGAGAAGAGATGAAAATCAACACTTTCTAGTGACACCAAAATTTATCGTAATCTGATGACGCCTTTTAAATTTACTTAATGCTTAATGTTAAAATTGTTCACTAAAATACTCGAATATCCTATTTTTCAAGATTATAAAAATGAAGTTGTATCCGAGTAGCTTTTACACCACATACGATACAAACATGATCAGTACTATGCGCACAAATTTTTTTAAAAATCCAGATCTTAAAAACGTGAAAATGCATATTTGAATCGGAAAATGACCAAGTGAATGAATTTTTCAATTTAAAACCATCACAATAAACCTGCCATATAAATCTGTCTTAACTTGGGTTATAAAAACAAACTTCTGACTTTTGGAAAAAGTGGACTAGAATATTGGGATTAAATGCTAGAATGTTCTTGTGTTACAATCTAGTAAGAAAATGGAGAACATTATTAATTTTCAGTAGCCAATGGACCACAGAAAAGAAAAGTCCTCAGCATATCCTGCATGACAATCTCGTTACCTCAATTTAACTAGTTCATGATCTACCGAATTATTTGCATAATAAAAAGCGTTCAAACAATTGTGCAATGAAAACATTGTAGTCCGATTTTAAAGGAAGTACACAACCGCCAGCAAAAAAAAAAAGAATTCACAAAATAAACAACAACAACTTAACCCCTTAAGTGTTGTGCAATTTAAATTGAATCTCTGCATTGAGATCGTAACAAAATCAAGCTGAAAAAATTTACCAAGAGCCAGTAGCTTCATTTGAAAGGAAAGCAAGAGAACAAAATAAAACACTTACACAAAGGCCACTTGCACTTACATGGATACATTTGAATACACAGTCAGGCTTGCATTAAAAAAATGTATAAACAGTCAAAATTTAAACAAAGTTACTTTAGCAGGGTTGTGGAATATGAAGTGGAATGTTTCGGACATTTCAAGGATATGCTTAAAGGGTTGAAAAAATAAAGCTGGAAAGCGCACAAAAAAATTATAGTAGTGAGACCAGCTATTGAAGATAGAGCTGCCAAGTATGTATTTCAATGCAGCTTAAATTTTCCTTAATGATAGATGGAAATGGTAAGAAGGATATATTAAGAAGTATCTGTTTAATATTTCATTAGGTGTCTTGTGTGTGACTAGCACAAAGACTGTGATGTATTTTCATTAGGTAGTGGCGTGCAGTGGGGCTGATGGCAAAAACATGGCTTATACGTATTAATTTTAAAAATAACGTCTTTCCTAGGAAACTTATGTTATGAAAAAATAATTACGGAAATAGAGCAAAGCTTTTTGAATATTACTGCCTACATTATATTGTCAAAATGCGATTTTAAGTGCAATGTATGTTAGTCGTTTGCAGAAGTTATTAACAATTTTACAGAGCTCGTACCTTAGTAAAAAAAATATTTTTTTAAATTTGTTCAAAATAAATCTTTTACCTCTTTCTTTTAGAAATTTGAACATTTTCAAACGTATAAGTTTCGTACAGTTATAAAAAAGTCTTTAAAAATATATTGCACTGGAAAAAATCTAATATAACCGAAGATGCCGGATTATATTATTACTTAATTCATTATAATATCAAGAAATAAATATATGAATATTCATCTATAAAAACTAACTAATCTTCTACTTAGTTTTTCTTTTACTTAAAATTTAATTTTTGCAGCCGGAAACACATGAAAGATATACTTGCCGATCAACTAAAATTTTTATTTAAGACTGAAAGTTTTCTTTTGGAATTCTTAGCAATTTCTAAAAAGTTGATTAATTTTAATGAATGCAATGACAAATTTTAATTTAATTTATCAACATAAGTTTACGAGATATTTTACTTAAATTACCCTTAATTTTGAAATTTTTATTAACACACTTTTTTAAATATTTTTTGTCAAAGAAGAGGTAAGGAGAAGCAGATTGAACAATTATTACTAGCGATGACATCGTCAACATTATTATTATAAGCGCTCTGTGTCGTTTTCGGTCAAAATTTAATTCAATTAACTTTTCCCACATTTTTCAATTTCTCAGTGCCTCATAAATATTAATTGTTAAAGGAATTTTAAGGTAATGTTTTGGCATCACAGTAACATAATAACCTATTTTTAATTCAAGTCCGTATTTTAGTCGACATTAAGCAGTTTTTCACGTTCACAATAGACAACAGGCCCTGAAAAATTAACTTTGAAAAAAAAACTACTTATAAAAAATTCGTAATTATCGTTTCTTATTACCAAAAAATTTCAATTTGGTAGCTTAAGAGTTGTAAACGATATAATATAATTTAAAATTTTAAATGTAATATATATGCAGAATTCGAAAAATATTTTCCTACTATTTTGAACGTCTATGTTGGGAAAATGCCAGCAGAATATATTCTGTAATCGAAATCGTGTACTGCATTCGAGGCTTAAAAATAAAAATTAGATCAAGCAATATAAATGTCAACTTGATAATAAGCAATTAAAAGCAGCCTGGTTTGTTGTTTTAAAACCTGTCATCTGTCATTCTTTTAAAACTTCCATCAGTTGCACTTTAAGATAATAAAGCTTTCCAAAGTCGTACAAAAATAATTATCAAAATATCTAAATCTGAAAAGTCATAAAAATTACATCATAAATTATATTTAACTTGGCAGTGAATTATACAGTGCGCATGTGTGCACTGCATTTTGCTAGAACCCTAATGTTAAAATATTGTGAAAAGTTCAGAATTATCCATAGTTTTACATGAACACTAAGTTTTCCTTTTATATATTTGGTCACTAAGTAACAAGCTCTTTTCAGTCCGTAGAGAAAACTAGTGGGCCTCAAGCTATATTTATGCCTCTAACTGGCATCTGAAAATGGTACCAGTTGGCAAAATATTATTACTATATCTTTCCTAAAGGAAAAGTGGAAAAAACACTTATAAGTAATTCGATAGTAATAAAAATTTCAATCCGTAAAACAATTTCTTATACTTATTGGCTGCACCATTCATCGGTCACATTTAAGACTTGCAGTTCAAGAATTTTTTAAAATAGATATGTATTTGATTTTCTTTTTTGTTTTACTTTTTTACATGTTCCCTGTAACATCAACATCTTTTTATAATTTAAAAAAAGCAATACTTAAGCTTGACAAAAATTTGCAACTACTTCAGTAAAACAAATGACTATAAAAACTATAGAAAAAAAGCACAAGATGAAAAACTGAATCCAGTAAAAACAGGCACATAAACATAAATACAGAAAAAACAACTCCTTTTACGAAAAAAGGACGTGTATTGTAAGCATGATATTAAAAACGGAAGCGCACTATTTTATGCATGATGCTTTTTTCAAGTTGCTTACACTTGAATACAACAAATACAAACACAATTTTGCAGACAGATGCAAACAAACCAGCAACTAAGACATACACTAACCATGCACGCTCATGTATAACAAAAATTTTTATTTATTGTATAAGGACCAAGCGGCTAAAAGGCGTCGCTTTGGTATTTGTGTGATTGTGTTGCTCGTTCTAGACATAGTGGGCGGCTTGTTTTTCTCAATTATTACACAGTGTTTTTCTTTAAACCATTTTTCCATTTATTGTTTTTTTTTTGTTGTGTTAAACAGCGAAGATTTCATGGTAGATGCAAAAAAAATTTATAACAAGTTAAAATGTAGTTTATGTGCTAAAATTACAGGAAGGATTCAGTTCAGTTCTTTTGTTGTTGTTTGTTTTGTTTTCTTACTTTTCATATCATGCTTTGTTTTTATTCGTAATTGAAATAAAGACTTAAACAAGATTTATTAAAAAAGCCATTCAGAAAATTATTTATTGTAGATGAGCAGGAAGGCCAAGATTCATTACACTTTAACAACAATGACTTTGCTTGGACATGACAAATTTCAATAAGGATCAATTGGCTAGAACTACAAAAAGTGAGTATTTGATTAAAAAACGTCCTTTAAAATATGCACAAAGTTCTAAGGAGTAAACCATTTCCGATTTTTGATATCTTAAATTTATGTGTACATGTTATATAAGGTATATAAGGTATATTCCAAATTGGACAACATCATTATTCCGGAGCGATTTTTTCGTTGCCATAACCGCGTTTGAGAATACATCTTCTGACAAACGTTTACAAGTCTGTGAAACTCTGCTAAAATTTTTTAAAAATATTTTTTTATTGTTGTTTTTTTTTCAAATATGATAAGTTATAATATCCCTATAATTGTTGACCTCTTTTATAAAAATTTGTTTAATATGTTACTCAAGCTTGTGGTGTTATTTAGTGATTAAACAATTTCATTTAAATTTATCGATATTTCGATACTTATTTTTTGTTAAAAAACAGAATAAAATTATTTATCCACAAACTAAGACCTCAAGCCTGAATAATATATTAACTAAATTATGATAAGTCATATTAAAAAATAAGCAGTGAAGAGTCAACTATCAAAGGCTGGATGTTTCTTCAAATATGAGAGATGTAATGATTTTTTTAAACGAGGTAACAAGTGTTTGTGGGTACAGATTTTTTTCATATTTTATGGACGAGCCATAATTTTTTTATGAAATGTTTTGATCATTATGTGAAACGCCTATGGGGAGATTGATACTTTTATTACAACTTTAAAAATAATACCTTAAAAGTTGAACATAAAATTTTTATAACAAAAAATTTAAACAGCTACAAAAGTATATACATATAAGTATATAAATTAGTTTCTAAGATCCTTGAAGTCGGAGCCAAGGTGCCTGAAAGCTTCATGTTATAGTGATAACACCTTTCTTGGTACCATCTGCAAGGATGTCACTAGCGAACGAATATATTTATATTTTAGTTTTACAAACTTTTTAAAGCCTATTTATATTAATATATTAATAAATTTTTTTATTAAGGATATTTTATTTTTAATATCTCTATGATCTATTCACTTGTGAATGTAGACCGAAACTGCTTTTATTCACGTATGAGCATATTTTCATTGTTGAATAGCAGGGTATAATCTAAACTCTTCATATATGAACGAACAAAATCAATATATTTTTTGCTCTCTTAGGCATTTATAAGCAGAATTTTTAAATTCTAAATCGTACAAGGTCATGTACATAATTGAGCAGTAATTAAGCATTTCGGTACTTTGGAATAAAGATTCTGATGCCAATAATTGAAACAAATATAATTACAAAATTTATTTACCAACTTTTCTGCAGAATCTCTTAAGACTAATCTTTTTTTAAAGAAAATGTTGTTTGAAAATCTTTTCAATCTTTTCATGGATAATAAAAAGTAATAACAAAATCAATGTAACACAAAATTATTTCTTTAGTGAAAATAAATACAACCTTTTTTTAAGAAATTAATATATGAAATTTTCATTTTTATGATATAACAAGTGCATCAATTCTCATAAAGCTAATTTCATTTTCACCGAAAACAGGAAAATATTCAATAAAATAAATTACAAGGATTCAACTTTAATAGTGTTTGGGAAAACTTTTCAAAACGAAATGCAAAGCAAGGCATTTTTGACTGCACACACATCAGTGGCATTCAGTCATGTATTCTTTCATACTCTTACAACATGCACATGCACAACGATCCCATTAAATATGCAACACAATTTTTAATGTACACAAAATCATTGCATCATGTATACAAAATTAAAACCACGTTAACAAAACAAAACAAAAAGGATAAACGAAACAAAGGAATATTAAGTGCGTGAAAATTTATAACACAGACTCAAAAAACACAACCAATTACAAACTTATGTGTGACACACAAACAGAGACAAGCGCTCGCAAGTTTATGCAAACACGAATTCATTGTATGTGAGAAAATGAAACGATGCTTCAAGATTTGTATTGTTGTTTTAGCAAAAGTTATAGACTTGCAGATAAAACATTCAGTCAGTCATTTATACGCGCAGCTTGACAATGGGATGAATTTTGACGAAAGGTTAATGGCATAAACAAAATGGTGCTGATTTATTTGAAGCGAAAATCATATTGAAAGAGTCAAATATAAATATAAAAGATTTTAAATAGATATTAAACAAAGATTAAACTTGTTCACTATGTTCGAGTTCAAAACGGTTTTATTGATTCTACCCAGACTTTAAGTACATCGCAATTTTTTTGGTATTTCAATACCTGAAAACTCAGATCTAGTGAAAATAGGATATAAATTTATATAATTAGCTTTCAGCTTTGAAGGGCTTAATTGTTTATATATCGTTATTTCATTGCTACTAACCAAATTATCATTGAATTTCAACCAGTTTTTATGCACTTAAAGCTCATGTAAAACATAGACAAGATGAGAATTCAATCAATTTTTAATATTACAAAATAGGTAATCATAGTATACTTAAATAGAATGTCTTAATACAAACTACACAACGAAAAAATTTGTATTTAATTTGAATTAGGATAATTTTCCTATACGCTGGTACTTCAACTCCTTTTAGGGTTTCTAATATATAACGACGTTAAAAATCAATCACTTCATTCAGCAACCGTTTTACTTTGAATAATATAAAGATTAAATTTTACACAGTGCAATTATAACGCTTTCTCCGGATAGAAAAATATTTATGGGCAGCAATTCTACACATATTTTCATATAAATTTGCACAAATTATATTAATAGCTCTCCTATTTTAGATACAAAAAAAAATTATCATATTTTCCTTTTCAGTATATAAAGATTTCAAAGTAATGTAAGGTTTATGAGCAAATCAGTACTACTCATTGTCAAGCGTTATCGATTTAAAGAAATGTTCTGAAATTTGTGGTACAATAATAAATAATTTATATATTTCACAAGGAATATCCAACAGGAAATTAAATGAATAGTAGTCCAGAATACTTCTGACTAGACTACAGTAATTTACAAATCTTAGTTAAGTAATATAAGAACCAAATTTATTTCATATCTTTATGTTACCAGCTTCTAGTGCATTCTATATAAACCAATATTCTTTGTCCATGCCTAAAAGTATGTGATAAATTTTTTAAAGCCAATACTATTAATAAGACTGCAGAGGCACGCAAATGTTTTTTTATAAAAGTTATATGCCAAATTTGTGTTTTAAACTTATGCTACTAGTTTGGAAAAAAAATTCTTCCCAAAAATGTTTAAATTTTCATTTACATTTTCCTATTATGCTGATTTAGATAAAATTAATAAAATAATGAATATTAAATGCTGACAACGTAAATGCAATTCGAAGCATATGTGCGACTATTTTTGTTAATACTGCCCATGTGGCTGCAAATAGGAAGTTTCCATTCCCACTATCACAAAAAAAAAAAAAATTAAACAAATATTATTCTTCAAATATTTTATTTCGGTTCGTTTTTGATCATGTGTAATAATAATCATTATTTTAATATTTTCCCCCTGCTTAAACAAAATTTATAAACGTTTTTCGTGTCTAGGGACCAGCGTGCAACAAGAGTTTTTAATATATGAACGAGTATAAATGGGTGTATGCGATTTTTTTTTATATAATTTTTAATTTGCTTGCATTGTGCTTTTTTGTTTGTACATCTGGGTGCGCAGGAAAAACAAGTTTTTTTTTTCGTTTTGCTAAATTCAGCATAATGAGGCAATTTATTAAATTCAATTATTTTGATGACATTAAAAATCTACTACATACACACACGCACACACACACACATACACGTACAAATACACAAATATTTATGTTCGTCTGTTTTCCACACAGACATTAGCCCATATGCAGTGGGACTATTTAACTTTTGTGTTTTGTTTATATGGCTATAAATATGGATATTGTAGCATACATTTAGGACATATGTATGTGACTACATACATGTGTATACATATGAGTGGAGTATCTTTGTACTTATTGTTCTATATATGCATGTGTAAAGGTTGATATTTGCTGTGTCTAAATAATAGAGCAAGTGTCACCATATGGGAAAAAATCGTTTGGATTTATGCTACATTTGTTTGTTAAATACAAAATTAATTTTACATAAATAAAAAATTAAATATTTAATATAATAAAATTTTTAATGTTTTAAATTGGTTACTCTATAGGACTAATAATGAAATTTTATAGGGTGTTGTTGATTCGGTAGAGTTTATATATTGTGGGTGCAGACAGTTAGTATTAGAAATTCATTAGTCTGATCTTTGTTAATATTATTATCAAGCAACTGACTGTAAACAATATTACATACTACAAATTATGTAAAACATTCTTTCAGCAAATTTGTTCTCGAACTTATTTGTTACTGGATTTGTTTGAATAGTTATATCTGCATTTCATTGACACTAATCAGTACAATTGAACCGAAACATGTTTGAAAATCGCCCAAGTTTATATACTCATATATGATCCACAAATATTATGTGGATCTCAGTCATATTTTTTACACTTGTGTTTTACAAAATATATTAAAATACTCTTCTTAAATAATTTTTTTTCGACTGGCGTATAAAAAATAACAGAAACAAGTCGAATTACATACTATAAATCAAAAGCTGAGATTAAGATTTTTTCTTTGTTCCGCAATGTCCTTGTTCGAAGGTCCTTTCTCTATCCTATATAGAAAGACAAGATAACCGAGTCATTTTTTTGTTATATTTTGCATTCTAATAAGATATCGAGATATTTAACTTTAACTTCAATATAATGATTTTCAGCTGTACTTTAAATTGGATACAGCGAATTTTGTCCTTTACATGTACATTCTCCCAACACACCTTTGCTCAGAAAAAGTACTAGAAGACAACAACTTTGCGAATGTCCAGTACAATTATCAGCTGCCTATAATAGGAAATCTGATAAATTGTCAGTTTAAAAACAATAATAACAAGAAAAAAACTTTTTTCAAATTTTTTTTTTTTGCGAACTAAAGTAAAAGTTATAACAGCGATGACTGAAAGCTGAAATTTTGTTAGGCGTTATTAAATTAAGTATTATTTTATTAGGTCCAAGAATACTTTTTGTTTAGCTGCAACATGTCTTTACCAACAATCATTCTAATCAATAATGAGTTAAGCGAGCTCATTGTCTTTAAAAAGAGAGTTGGTGGTTTAATTATGACAGTTTTTACACGCATAATACTTAAGCTTAAACCTTATTGTTTCGTATTAAATGAGAGATTTTTTAAGCTTTGGTGATGATTTCTAAAAATGTATTTTCCATTAAAGCTGAATATAATAAACATTGGATCGGTTATTATATTCAGAATAAATTATTACCAGCTCATTCATGATAATTTCTTCCAAATCAAATCTCACATTCAAAAAATACTCCTAAAAAATTGGCCAAAAATTTGAAAAGGAAAATGACATGCGCTAAAGTCAACTTTTGCAACTAATGCCACAATTAGAATGATTCCTAAGGCAACATTCAGTATGATTGTTTCAACAATTTTATAAAAAATTACATTTTCATTACAATAAGGGATATAGTTCTCTTAAAAAACAATTAAGCTTTCATTCAAAATTGAAAGTGTCAAAGATTATTACACAAAACGTCCTTATTCTACTATAAAAAAATTCTTAGAAAATATCAATTGCTAATTAAAAAAAGTTGTATTAAACAGATGCATGTACATATATTTTTAAAGTATCATATGTGTGCACATAAATAATGGCATGTATATGTAAATTATGCCCATAATCGAATTCTTATTAAAAGTCATATTGATATATAATTTAAATTCTATTTTTAATATTCAAAGAAATATGGTAATTTAAATGTGTCCTGATGGAAGCAGTAACGTGTTTAATGTCATCATCATGGCTCACGATTATGAATATATGAACTATGTTTTTTGAAAGTGAATCGTTTTATAAAAATAGCTGCCCTTGTAACCTGACTTAAAAATATTTGCTGGGAAACAATATTAGATAAGTTATTTACAACCATATTCAAATATTATATTTAAGTATTATGCGATGATATTGTATGATATGTGCTCTTTTCATTAATTTATTTTAATGATCCTAAATTATTACTCATACGCTGCACATGGGAGTTGCAAGTTGACTAAATATTAAGTATACGTCACCATCTAATCACTTCCTTTATAAAAAAATAGGGGACGACCTGCATGTTTGCAGAAAAATTTAAGTAAAATATTTTATACATTTAAAGCCTAAAAAATAACTAGTAGACAGCCAGCCATTCGGTAAAAAAGCCATACAAAGTCAGTCGATATATAGTAAATGGATGTTTACAATATAATGTCTTTTAAGGCTTAATCATACTAGAATAGTTAACGTTAAATAAATGGTTAAAACAATTTTAAGAAGTACAAACTAAACTAATTCCGTGGGACATATTGCCAAATTAACAAAAGTATATAAGGTAATATGAATGCGTCACAATTTTTACTGATTCTGTCATCGGTTACGGCCTTACTATTGAATAAAAGAAAGCAAATGAACTTAATTAAAATACAAAGCACACCTTAAGGTAGTATTTCAAAGAATTCAAAAATAAATGAATACATTTATAAAATGATTCTAAAATATACAAAATTTCTCCATTCCTTTCCTCTTTTTCAACTGTTTACAATCTTTAAGCTCAAGCTAATCATTACAACCGCTTAGTTTTAGAATATCATTTATGATTTGAATCATTTTCTTATACTTCACAATAAGTAATAAGCTGTCTTATATAAAAACTTAATGGCGGTTTATGTTGTTTTGCTTTCAGATTATGATAACAACAATATGTTGCTTCAAACAATTTGTTATCTTCAAATATAAATGGAACCTTTAGTGCTAAAAGCTAAAAATAAACTTGAAATTAAGATAAAAGCAATACAAAGAGGGCTATAAAACAAAACGTTTAAAACACAAACTTAAAGACAACGAAATTTGCAAAGTTTTACCAAGAAACTAATAAATGTTTTATGATAAAAAAAACTCTGAACTCAGTACATACTGGCAACGAATACAGGCAAGATTTTGCAACAGATATCTGTGCACTATAACCGAATGTTAAAATTTTGCGGCAACTTTAGGTTTTACAAAATTTCTTAGTCATAGATAATTGAATTCTGATTTTTTTTTACGTTAGCAAGGAGTAGTCGCATAGGTATTCCCTGAAACTTTAAGCGGACTAAAAGGAGAAAGCTGACTTTCGTAATTCAAGTTCTTTAGCAATTATGGTAGTACATATTTATAAATGTGCATATTCATCACTTTTTTAAATTGCTGAGTATCAAGACATTTTCTTTCGCAAGCCAAAAATGAATAAACAATTTATTAGTTTCCTTTAAATTTGTTGTACTTAAAGGAACATTCTCTCTGGGGAGCAATTATAGGATTATATAGTGAGTTCATATTTCAACCTATATTTTGTAAAATTTTATAATATATAGGGATAGAGGGCCTTATTTGCAAAAATCCAATTTGGTTTTTGCGAAAGGCGTGCTCATGTAACGGCCCTATGTTCCCCATGGGAGTAAGAGGAATATATATAAACGTAGAAGCATCAATTAATGGCAGTCTGGAGCAATATAATTTTTGCCAAAATTAATATACAACTTATCGAATTCTCCAAAGAAAAGAATATGGAGAATTTTTTGTCAGTTTGATTGTAAGAATAAAACACTTTGTTTTCAAATGACCTTTACGAACGCGGTACTAGAACACATTTATTTTTAAAATCATATACGGCAACTTAAAGCACATAGTGACGCTAACCTCTCGGAAAACAATTTATGCTGAGATTCTGTACCATGGCCGAGTAGTGCATTGTAAAGAAAATTAATATTTCAAAGCTGCATTCTTATTTAAGCAGGAAATAGTTTAAGGGAAATCAGATCACATTTCATATCAGATATCATTTCTATGGCATCGATTTCTATATTGAAAACATTCTTCATTAAAAATTCAAGCCTGAACTGAAAAACTAAAAAATTTAATTAAATTTAAACTTGAGTTGACAAAATTTCAATTCAAATTGAAAACTTCGAAAGCATCTGCCTGATATGGATTTCCTTTCGTTTAGGCTTAGAAATTATCTTCTTTTATAAATTTAATTGTGCTCTTAACTTATATAAATTCTTTTCTAAACTAATTTCTAGTTTGTCAATTGGAATTTTTGCAATTTAAAATTGCAAATTTACGTAAAAATTTTAACTTTAAAATGGTGGTGTCATAGCTGCCTGATAATTTTACAAACATCCTTGAACTATGTAAGGACTAACCAAAGCTGCTTAGAATTTGGGCCTGAATAATATTCCGACATAACTAAAACTGGAAGGTAGAGTTTGGGAATGGTCACGACATCGACAAACGAGAACTAGTTGTTTCAACTTTTTTTATTTCGGTAGAAAATTTTATATAGAACTTGTTAAGCAGAGGGTTTTGTAAAACTAGGAGCACAATTTTAACTACACTTCCTATTATCAAAAATTTTATTTTATTTATTTCATAGTTTATGCGATCAAAAGCTTCAATTTGCTACCCATAGAGCTTTAATTTGCGTATACTGAGTGTGATAAAGAGTTTCATCCCAAAGCAGAGTTTCTTTTGTGCGGCTCCGATTTATCTTTTCGGTTGGCGTTGCAACGTCAATAAAAACTTAAACTAAAATTTATTTGCCACTGGTCAAGTGTCTTTTAGTTAAATAGTTTGACTTTTTATTTAATGCTGCTGCTTTATTGCCTTCACATTCTGTATGCTTTCTTTTTCATTTCTCTTACTTTTTTTCAACAATGACAACTAAAGATATTGTCAACTGTCATTATATGAATTTTGGTTTGAAATCTGTGTTGTCTGGTTGTATGGAAGCATCCTCCCCACTTCGTTTTTTTTTTGCAATAAATATTTCTTGGTGTGTTTTTCTTTGACTTTTGTCATGGTGTTAGTTTGACTTATTACATACAAAACTTCAGCTGAATGGTTTTTTCCATCAATTTCTTCTCCGTCCAAGTTTTTATTTTTTATTTTTTTTGTTTTTTGTTGAAACGACAATATTTCATTGATATTCCGCAGATGTCGACAAATGATTTAAGCTGTTCTAAGCTTTAGGCTTTATAGATTATGTTGCTATTCAATTTTTGCATTTGCGCCTGTACATGTGTGTGTGTGGGTGTGGATTTCAGCTGGTGGACCATAATGGTAAAAGTTTGATTTCCGTTTTTTTTCCAATGTATTTTTTTATATTCTTCACTTAGTTTTACTGCCAGAGTTTTGACATACATTTTAATTAAGAAAATCACTTGTTCACAACATAAAGCCTGCTAAAGAGATATAATAAAATGAAACGGGTGTGTCATAAGATTAAGAAATGTCAAGGATATATTCTCATTATTGTGATAAGTTTTGCTACAGAATTAATTTGTAGGAAAGTTTGCATCAGGAAAGTTTTCTTTTAATGTGGCTGCCCAGAAGCTTCATTTTAAACGATGGCCAAATTGCTTAAGATAAAAAACTTTTATAATAAAAACTATTGACTTTTTCATTTCTTATTTGCTTCATCAATCATTTAATAAAACATAAGTTTTGCCATCATTAATCACGTATTTCCTCTGACAAATTAAATATTTTTAAACTATGAAATATAAATATATGAATGTAAGCAAATCTTCGATTCGTTTCCATCTAAATACACCAATACGTAGTTATATAGCAATCGCCATCAAATATTACTCATACGCTCTGAGTTGACATTTTTATGTAACGAAATATTAAGTATACGTCACCCTGCAGTCACTTCCTTTGTTAAATAAGTTGGCAGTTTGGTACTTTCGCAGCAAAATTGGAATGAAATGTTTTCTTGTTGCTTAAATAGCTGATTGCAAATTTGAAAAATATGTTATAAATAAAAACAAACTGCAACTCGGCTGTAACGATTTTAACACAAAAAAATAAACTTTTTTTACAAAACTTTGATGTTCCTTGTAATTCACGATATATTCCCAAAAAATAAACTAGTCGCGCCCATATTTTTGAAATAGCTGGAAAGATGGACCTTCCCCGACCCTCAAACCTAATTCTTAAGCTTACGGTCACATTTGTAGCCAAAACAAAAATTTAATTTCCATTCTATATGATGCGAAAAATAAAATGCTGAGCTCTTACTGTACTAGCATTCTAGTTGATATATATTGCTAATAGTTTTAGCGTATTTATTTTTTTAGAAAAATTGCACTAGACTTCTGAATACTTAACATGATGAATGAATGCAATAAAAAAATTTTACGTTCTAGTTTATAAATTTCTTTCATTTGCGTAACTTAAATTTTTTTTCATTGGATTGTTGAAAATTTTTTCATATGGACAGAATAGAAAAATAACTTTCTAAGGTCTATAGCGGTATTCTACAAAAGCAAAGGAATTATTTATTTCAAGTAAAATAGTACAGTAGATCATTGACTTAGAATTAACCTTCCTTTTTTTTTGTTAATTTTTAAAAAAACGTCCAACTAAGAAAAACAATTAAGTCCTTACCTAAAATTGATTTACTAAAATAAAAGTTTCTTTTGTCGTATCATAAATTCTTTAAACTTATTAAAAATTTACTAGTTTAAGATAAGATTTTTCTAAGTCCGCACATTTTTAATTGGTTGTAAAAATTTCATTGTAGGGGTTTTTAGTTGTAAATGTTTTTCAGTTTTTCAAATAAATAAATTTGTTTCCCTAAATCTGGGAAATAATTTTGAACTCAGCAACTTTTTTTTTATCATATATGTAGAAGGACATATTTTTATTCGAACTTAGTTTATGTATGTAGAAAACTACAAAGAAAATAATTTGGAAAAAAATGATTTTATAGAGTTAATTGGCTTAAAAATTATATGAGTATCAGATAAGATGTCAACAGCTTTTTTTCCTTATAAATTTATTAACTAACAATTTTTGGTAGACTATTTTGAGTGAAAACTTTCTATGCACTGCTAAACAGAACAATACAAATAAAATTTCAAAATTTACAAATTGATGTCGTGAAAAAAATTATTAAGCGTTCCACATTATGGCTCAATTTTTTGTGCACAAATTTTCTAAGATATAATTTCATTGCAAGTGATTTTTGAAATAGTATACATTGTCCAACTGTAATCGGTCAACTAACCTTTCAGGCATATATTAGATGATCAGACATATTTATTATAAAGGATATGAGATAAATTTTCAAATTGATAAAACTATTTAGTTCGGAGATTGATTAGAAAGCAAGCCGAATGTTGCTTTTTGGTTAGTTTAATTTAATGTTTTATAATTAATAGACTAATGGCGGAGTAGTGGTCGCAAATTTTTAATCATTTTATCAAAACAATGGTACTGCTAACAAAATTCATAGTATAATATGAATCGTTTTCGAAACTTTCCAAAGGACGCATAAGGTGCTTTGAAAAAGCGATATCCACTATGCAATTTAGAACTGATAAAGGGGAAAATTAATCAATTCAAAGCTGCTCTCAGCAGCTGACTTGTGGAAAAATATGATGCCCAAACTGAGCCACTTATTTGTCGTAAGTCGCGGACACATGGCCAAAGTCATATTCAAATATTAATGGAAAAAATGGCTTTCTAATAGTGCCAGCCTAATTGAAATTTTATAAATATACTTTGCCCTAATTCAAAAGCAAAATAACCTTTAGAAAATATTACGAACACTTTCCGAAAGCTGTACTAACAAATTTTAGTTCCATAAATTTCGAAAGTCAAATCTATATTCCAATCTGCTTTCTCTGAAGCATATGGGGTTAGCACAAGATTCACGTGTAAGGCAATTGCAACGCTATCAGTGTTATTTCACTGAAAATATCCTTGAAAAACATCATTCTATACCCATTTAATGACTCTTATTTCCGGAGACTTAAAAAATAATTTAATACTATTTAAAACTTTGAAATCAGCTAAATTCACTGTTCTTCAAAGGAAATTCTTCCTCAAAATATAAATATTTTGCTTCTAAGCTGCTTTTTTAGATGCACGAAAAACACAAATTTGTATAACAACTTAGGAATCATCGAAGTGAATAAATAATTTCATCTACAACTTGTTTACAATAAACAAAAATTAAATTTTTACCGTGAATATAAAAATACTCTAACAAAAATACATTGAAAAGTAAATATTTTTTAAGTAACAAAATTTATAATCATAAAAAACTACTTCTTTGAGAAATAAAAATTAAATGTTTCTAAACGTTTCAAAACTGAAAATTTAAAAATGTTTTAGCCAACTTTATAGAAAAAGAAAAATAAGCTTTTTATACACGTATATAAAAGTATAAGTAAAAAAAGTTATCCAAATGTTGAAGGCTTGTGATTTTAGTTTTTAATTTTAACAAAAAAAGGAAAAGTTTAGTAGCATTGATCATTGACAATTAATCTTGTGTTTTATGTCTATTGAAATGCTTTACTTCTTTCTCTTTTTTATACTTTTTTCCAAGTCACCTCAAACTTGCTTTATA
Organism: Germaria angustata; assembly: GCA_963681545.1. Taxonomy (NCBI): domain Eukaryota; kingdom Metazoa; phylum Arthropoda; class Insecta; order Diptera; family Tachinidae; genus Germaria; species Germaria angustata. The sequence goes on along the minus strand of OY812999.1, from coordinate 92,243,372 downwards.
TTTTCTAGGCCCAAAAGTTTTCATAACACACCATAGAAAAACTTGGTAGAAATTTCATTTTTTTACTTTGTATCGCGGTTAAATAAAAACAGTATGCAAAAGTGCGGTTAAAACTTACAAAAAAAAATTCAACGATATTGCATGCAAGTGTTGCCTTGAATTTACATTGAGTTTTTCTTTTTTTTTGGAAAAAATGTGTGACAGCTTTTTTGTTTTTGTTAAACTATAGAGGTTTACGATTGGCAAACCCAAAAACTGTCATACTACCAACATATGCAAAAATAATAAAACATATACATGCACACATACGGTTACACTTTGTATGAAATACATGCAATCATAACTGAGCAACACCCTTGAGATATGCAACATTTATATATCGAAAAAAAATAAACGTATAAAAATCCACAAAAAAAGTCGCAATTTTTTCATTCAACATACATTTAAGCACACATTTATGGCTCTAAATGAAAGTCATGCAATCCAGGCTGCCAGAATTGCTATACAAGGCTAAATTGCTGCCTTAAAAGACGTTTAAATATTATGCATGCAAGTTTATATATATGTATGTATATACGAGTGTATACTAGTAAATAGCATATTTAAAACATTAAATTCATTGCCGCCTAAAACCAAATTGATATTGTATTGTTAACTCTAATGTTGTATGGATGTCAAATTGCATAAAAATAGTTTTGCAAACAGTTTTGAAGATTCCATTTTCATTTGGGCTCTTAAGGGCCTAAATATTATGATATTGAACAAAATTTTCAAAGAATGCACATGTTCTGAGAACAAACGTCTGAGTTTGAGATTTTATTCTCTATTCTGACGTAATAAAATCTTATATGGAGATAACAATTCTTTATTAAATTCCTTAATTATTATCCTCGCTTGTCTAGTTTAGCTGAGGTAACGATACGAAACATTCAAAGTATCACACAAAAGTTTGTCTGTAAAATACAATCCTTATTTGAAACCTTTTTTTAAATATGGCGATCCTTGCTCACACCTTTTTGGCTTATAACTACTACAATTTCTTAGAAGAACGATAAACGACAGGCCACTATTGCTCATTGTAATAAAAGTAATATCTTGTTAAAAACATTTACAAGCAATAACTTGAAAAAAAAACTAAAAATAATCCCTGGAATGCATATTATGGGACAAAATTTTGTACACATGGAATTAATTTAGTTACTTTTATTATCCTGTCTTGATAGCGAAAAAAAGGAATAAATAAAAGAGACATATATATCCTTACTACGACAGCAGCAAAGGCAATATTTGTTAATCTCCTTTTAATCTTTCTTACGTCATATTTCCTTGCATTGAAAGTTCATTCAAACGTCTTATTGAACATCACCAATACTTACCAACAACTTTAACAAAACCGTATTGAGTTTTAGCCGTCACCGTATTTATTTGGCACATATAACGGCCTCGATCTTCTTCTTGGACATTGTTGATGTGGAGAAACCATGTGCGGTGTTTATCATGTTTGTCATGCGTAACACTAATACGTGGATTGCGAGTAATTACATGATTGTGGACCGTTAAAATGGCACTCTGCTCGAAGTGCATCCACGCCACCTGCAGATATAAAAAAAATCGTAGAGGAGGCATTAGTCAAGTATGAAAATAATTTCAAACTATTTCTATTTCTATTTATTATTTGGTGGATTTTTATATTTTCACATAAGTAAAATTACAGTTTTCTTCATTATGCTGTCATTATTATTGGGCGTAACTATCATTTATAAACTTGATTTTATCACGTAGTTTTTGAAACTCGGTTTAAATTATTCTTTTGGTATTTGGCAATTTTTTTTTTTCTGAAAACTTTATTGCCATTAATTTTAAGGTGGCTGCTTGTCTATGATTTTTTGCTATTCGATAAAATAAACTTTTCCCTTCTATGACATTAAATGACAAATAAGTTATTTTAGTCGTATCTATAAAATAGTTATATATTGTATGTAAGTATGTGTGTATGAATAATTGTGTATGTGTTGATATGTTAGTGTTGTCAAAGGTGTTATAACAGAAAGTTTTCCATTGTTGTTATTATTACTTTGGAAGAAAGAAAAGAAAAGAAACATTGTTGAAATCATCAATTTTGTTGTGAAAGATTAGCAAAAAAAATTTTTGTAACAGACAGAATAGTTAAGGAAAGCAAAAGCGAGAAACACTCCCATTTGTACATAAAAGTTTATCTCACATGCCCCCATATGTCACTAAAGGCTGCTGCTTTGTTTTATTTTTATTTATAAATCGTCATTAGGATGGTTCACAGATACATATTCAGCTTCAAAAATATTATTTTTCATAACAAGTAGAGCTTTATATTTGTCTTATAATAATTGATGTAATATTTTAGACATCAGAAAGGACTTTCTTATTTTTTATAATTTTTTAACGGTCATATATAAAATGTGCCTTGAAGTTTAATGGTGCCCTCCTTATGAACATCCAATTATTGTTATTAGTTGCTTGTTTGTTTTTGCCAAAATTTAACAGAAGACTTGCAAGTTTTTTTTCCTACAGGAATATAAATATACATACATATATCTTCCCATATACAAATTTTACAATTTTATATCTATGATGGAGTTATTCCTCTCAATTTCGTTAAAACTAAAAACTTTTTCAATTTATTTATCATTCGATAAAGGAAAGGAGTAGTGACAGTATAACAAAAAAAAAAAAACTAAAACTAAAAATTATTAAAATTGCTAAGGATAAGTAAACACATGTCAAGTTGTGCCATATAGAAAACTTAATATAATTGATAATTTAAAGAAAAATCATATATTTAAGATTACAACTAAAATTCAATATAAATTTCTCAATGAAGGTATTTTGAAATAATTAGAGTTATAAGCAGCATTTCAGAGTTATAAAAACATTTTGTAAGCGTTCAATTTTATGTCCCTTTTATTATGATGACTTTTTTCCCTGACTTTTTGCAAGTGTTTCATTAGAGCTTCTACAAAAAGTCACTCTTATTATATTACGAATTTTTTTGTCGTGCCTTTTTTGACATGATTTCCCTTGCCTTCATATTATATTATTATTGTACAAATTGAGTTGTAAAATTGTATGAATAGGGATCGTAATGAATTCAAGATTTTTTTTTTAAGTTCTACGTCTTACTGAATCAAAATTTCAATAATTTCTCTAACAAACTAAGTAAACATATGTCACAACACCGTTTTTGAAGGAAACATCCAGGCAATTTGACGTATTGTTAAACGCAAGTGCGTGTTCTGTCCGTAATACCGTATATAACTACTCAATTTTGGGAGCACATTTTTACACCAATTACCAATGTACAACAGTTATGACCTTAACTCCAAATCGATAGCAAACAAAAACTTATTTTTTATGCTCTGCTTTCAATAGCACTTGCTTGTTAGCAAAGCTATTTAGGTTAGGTTAGGTTAGGTTAGGTTGACAGGAGGGGTGCGATAACCCATGTCGTACGACATACACCTAAGCCAGTGAAGGCTTGTTGTGCGCTCCCTTGAGTTTAACCACGACATATTGACCCAAAGGTCTAGAGAAACTCCGTGTCACTCACAAAGTTCCTTAATTTCTTCCAGCATATTCCCCGTAATCGGCTTATGTCCGGTAAGATGTCACCCCCAAGATATCGGGACCTTATTTGTGAGAAGGCGGGGCATTGGCACAAATAGTGTTCCAATGTTTCGCTCTCCTCCCCACATGCTCTCCTCCCGCTATTCCCATGCGTTTAAGATGTGCCAGTAGTTGAGAGTGCCCTGTGACAACTCCCATTATTCTACTTAGTTCGGGCTTGATAAGTCTTAGTAGCTCCCTCGTTCTTCTCTCGTCTGGATCTCCCCATAGAATTTTTGTATTGATTCCCATGGTTCCGTTATTCCAGAGAGTTGAATGGGCCCTTTGTGCCCAAGTCTTTAGCTCGGATTTAACTGCATCGAAAGGTTTCGCGCATTCTAAGCTTATATTACCTAACTATATTGCCCTAACAGCAAGTAAGTTTGCCCTCTCATTTCCAGTTATCCCCGCGTGCCATGGCACCCATATGATACGCAGTTCACCATGTGTAGAGTAACTGTTAATAGCGTTTTTGCAATCTCAAACTGTACGTGATTTAGTGCGTTCCGCTGAGATTGCTATGATGGCCATCTGACTATCTGTAGATATATTTACAAGTCCTGACCTCCCCATTACATTGAGTTCCCTGATATACTCCGTTATCGCCCGAACTTCCGCCTGCAATAGTCCGGCAGGCGGAAAAACAGTTCCGTCGTGTTTTCTATGTAAACACCAAGTCCCGTTTTCCCTCTCGAGCTTGATCCATCCGTGTAACAATGAAGTCCCATGGTGATCTGGTTCCAAGGGTCGGTCAACCAGGAATGGATGTCGGCGATCAATGTTTCACAGTTGGCCTCTAGTCTAGTCTCCGGTATACGGTCATTTGCGACATTTTCCGGTATGGACTCTCCTATGGCCGTAAAGATTCGTTGATGATGCGCTTCGTGTTCCTGATCGATCCACTCACCCATCACCTTTAGTCGTTTTGCTGTAAGAGCCGCTTCGTATTTTATACGAATTTCGATTGGCTGGATAGATAATATTGTTTCCATCGCCCCTGTTGATGTCGTTCCGAAGGCCCCACTTTTACCAAGACAGCAGGTTCTCCGAACTTTCTGTATTGTTTTAATGTTGCATTTATATTCCATCGATGTCCACCACACTATAGAAGCATAGGTCATAATCGGCCAGATAACGCTGCTATAAAGCCAGTGTGTCATCTCTGGATTCAGCCCCCATCTTGTGCCTATGGCCCGTTTACAGATTGACCAACATATATGAGCCTATTTGACTCTTTCGTTTATGTGGTCTTTCCATTTTAATTTCGGATCGAGAATGACGCCTAGATACTTCACCCTGTCGGAAATATTTATAGTCCTTCCAAGAAAGCGCGGCTATTTAAAGCTATTTGAATAAAAATTTGCGTTCAAATAACTTTCCATGAAGATTGCTTCATGTCTCCTTGAAAATTTTTGTGGATCCAGCCCAATTTCAATGTATTACAAGGGAGCAGATATAATTAAAAATAGTTTCTGCACACCATACGGCTGTATATGGTGGTATAAATTTATATAATTACTAGAAATTGAAATAATTGGTTCAGTATTCAATACTCTTAAGGTGAATTTTTCTAAACTAAATGAAAAAAAAAAAACATAATTGCTATCAGTTAACTAAGGCTCATTTTTCAAATGTACCCACCCGTGTTATTTGATTTTTTTTCCAGCTCATTTTTATTTTATAAAATCACTTGTGTCCATCCAGGCTCATTAAAGTTAGTTTAAAAAATTTACAATCCACTGCAAGTACAGCGAGACAAAGTTTTAACCACAAAAGTAAGTGTCAAAAATCAAATAATTGCCATGTTACTTTAAGTGGCAAAAAAAAAACAAGAAAGTAATTTCTAATGAAACTGACGTTAACTTCTAAACTCAAATAGTATTTAATGGCTCTCAACCTGCAGGAAGAGCATGTTAAAGTAAAATAAGTCGAATATTAAACAGATTTTTTAAAAGTAGACGTATATATGTGTATGTGTGTAGGGCCCCCTCACTTTTCTGCTAAATTTTTAGATATTCTAAATATGTATGTATGCATGCTTCTCATCTCTAGGTGAGTTTGCATATGTATGTGTGTGTGTGCTCTTCCTTGTTAAAACTAAACCACATAATTGCACAAAGAAGTGTTCTATGTCACAACTCATGCAAACTAAACTCACTTAAGTTGGCATTGTGGTGTTCATTATGGCACAAGGCTAATTAATTTTATTAGATTTTATAGTATATATGGACATTTCTTGTGCAGAACTTTTTTCACTTTCCATTTTTATATCCTCCAAATAAATGACTTTCTTAGACAAGAAAAAAAAGAAACAAATTTATCTTGAAATAATATAAAAGCCATAGCAGTTTAAATTTAAGCACAATGACACAATGCAGATGAATGCAATATTCATTTCATATCGCACCACAAAACGCCACCGTGCAGATGAGAATCCGGTGAAATTTTAATATACTGAAAAAGTTTCAGTGGCAGAACAAGAGTGTCTACAACTGTCATTCAAACAAATGGCCAAGTGCTCATATGCTAGGAAAAAATTCTTCATGTATTATTATTGTGTTGATAGCCTTGTCAGGTCTAAGCCCTACATAATTTAGACATTCAGTTGTCTATTCCTATTTCAGAGAGACATAATTGTTTGTATATCTAACCGTTTGGAAATCGCTGTGTCCGTATTTACATATGTGCGTGTGTGTGTGTGTAACTGAAACAGTCAACTAAGTAAAAATAATGCAGCATACTTTTGAGGCATGTTGAAAGTATGTATAAGAGTTCGAAAATATTTTCTGGGCACGTATTTCATAGAGCCAATGTAAATACTTGCTCCATATGTAAGATTGATTTAATTTTAGGAGAAATGTCTATGTATTTTATTTTTATTTTTTTTTTAATATAAAACAGGTTAGAGCTTTAGGCAACTAAAACCTTAAAATGAAATGGAAAGAGCATACAATTTTAAGATTTGTATTGGAATTTTTTTAAACGTATAAAAATTTCTTGCAAAAAAAAAATATATGTAATAATTTCTTACTTGTCAGGGATAGATGAGAGTGTCATATCTTATGTGTAGCAGATTACATTCTTGCCAAAAGACTTTTCGCCCATGTGTACTTTTCATATGCGTGTGTCTTAATGTTTTAAATAATTCTTATTTTTATCACTAAGCAATTTCCTAGTATGATAAATTAAGTTAAATTTTATGATGTCTTAAATACTGTTTAATATTAAATCTTGTAATGGGCTACTTAATCAATGTATAATAATACATGGTGCCTTTGTGAATTGATAATAATCAATTCCCAAAGACACCAGAGCGAGAAAAGTTGTACAAGAGAGGACATCTACATAATATGGTTTTTGTTCCATAAATCGCGACGTTGGTTGAACTATTCTGTTCTTTAAATTTCGATGTACAAAAATGGTAAACCATTCATCCTGTACTAGTTTTCATTGCAGCGATTTGTCTTCTTAACGAAACTTAATTTTATGTATCAAATCTATTGCTCCTCTGATTATTAAGTTTTGCTGTTCTAAGAGCAATGTAACAATGCTCAGATATACAAAGTTGATATTTCAGAAGACAAGAATATATATATATATATATATATATATATATATATATATATATATATATATATATATATATATATATATATATAATATACAGACATTACTTTCTGTATAGAATGCTCTGCTATACAGAAAGTAATGTCTGTATATTATATATATATATATATATATATATATATATATATATATATATATATATATATATATATATATATATATATATATATATTCTTGTCTTCTGAAATATCAACTTTGTATATCTGAGCATTTTACTATACCTGAACAAAAACCTGATTTCGTCCTTAAATTATTCTCCCTCGCTATGCTATTAGGAAACATTTTTTTTTTCTTCCTTAAGCTGCAATGTTACCTGCAATCCTTAGACAATATATTTATTTGAGAAAAAACCTTTTATAACTCAACAACTTCTCCAAATTTCCCCTTAAATCATTCCATTCTTAATCAAAATCTGTTAAAAGTTGTTGAAAAATTCATAAGCGGATATATTTCAAGCCATAAATTTTTCTATAAACAAATTTTAACACCTGTGATTTCATATTATTATGGCATAAATAATAAAAATAATCACACTTGCCGAAGAACTCACTGTGTTTTATTGCTTCGAGGTCAATAATGCTTAAAGTATTTTGGCACTTACAGGGTCCGCCATCTAACGTTTTTTTTTTTTCAACTAGTGCTTATTTCGTGAATCGTAACACTTAGCTCATGTCTGATTTGACAGATAATTAGTTTTATCCTTCGGCTAAACGAATATGGTTGTGTATGGTTGAAGCCAACTGACCACCGAATTCGTTTTCGCTTCGCTAAGTGGGCCTGCGATCGACATACAGAAGATGCCGATTTTGCCAAAAAAAAAACATCTTTTCAGATGAAGCTCATTTTGATCTTGGCGGGTATGTAAACAAGCAAAATTGTCGCATTTGGGGCACAGAAAAGCCGCACGCATACATTGAAAAGCCGGTGCACCCAAAACGAGTCACTGTTTGGTGCGGATTTTGGTCCAGAGGCATAATTGGGCCATTTTTCTTCAAAATTGAGCAAGGAGTGGCCGGTACAGTCAATGGCGATCGTTATCGGGCCATGTTGAACGAATTTTTTTTCACAAAAATTCAAGAGGATGATATTGGCCCTGTTTTTGAAGATCGCATTATCAGCCGCAGAGATGATGTCGTTTTGCCACCTTGGAGCTGCGATTTGACACTGTTGAACTATTATTTGTGGGGTGCCGGCAAAGATAAGTGTTACGCCGATAAGCCAGAGACAATATTCGCGAAGCCATTGGTGAAATACAGCTGCACACAATCGATAATGTGCTTAAAACATTGGACTGATCGTATAGGCTGCTGCATGGCCAGCCGAGGCAGCCATTTGAATGAAATTATTTTAGCATTTTCAAAAAAACAAGTTATTTGGCGGACACTTTAGTTTAACAATAAAATGCAAAACAATATTTAATCATTTTGTAACAAAAAATCATTTTATAACAAACTAAAATATGCACAAAATTCTTTAACGTTAAACAGACCAGTTGCAATCCTAAGTTATAAAGTACTTCATTGTCCTGATTTAATTTTTCTTCTATGTATAAACAAGTATTATCGAATCTGTCATTTATCACTGTAGTTTCCTGTTAAGTACCCATGTCTTCAACATTTTCAAGATTATCTCAAAGACTTTGACAGATTATCTGTTAATTTTTCAATGTCTTCACTGTCTTATGTGCCAAGTTTTATTTGTCATTTCAAACAACATCTATCCATTGTTTTGTGTCCATTTCCACTTGTTTTTCTAAAAAAATCAATAGTTTTTTAGGTACTGTTGTTGTTGGCGGATTATGTTAAATAAATAACTTGGATGCAAGCAAGTGTTTTTATCCATCTTGTTTTTTGTGTTCGATTTTTCCTCAAGAATGCACTATGAACGATACATTTAAGATAAACTTTATACAAAAATTCTAAAATGTATGAAACCAGCGAGACCCTTTAAACAGACAAAAATTTAATCAAACAAGAAAATTGTAACTGAGTCAATGCTTTCCTTAATAACTAAACCAAGAACAAACAAAAAACTATTTTTATTTCATGCAGCAAATTTTTCACTTCTATTTGGACAAAACATATATTAAACACACTTTATTGTTTAGTACTTTATAGGACTTTTATTTATAGTACCAACAACACGGATGATGTCTGATGTAAAAAATTAATGATGTGTAGTTTATCTACTCAGACAACCATAACATTTTAGTTTGAAAGCAAAAAAAAAAAAAAAAGAACTGCAAATGAATAGGAAACAATATAAGACAAACAAAAGTCCAACAAAAAAACTCTAACTACTAAAAAAAGTTTATTGATCGAACAATTAAAAGTAGCATTAAATATTGAACAAATGCAGCAGCAGCAAAAAAATTTACACACAAAGTTCATGGTAAAAAATTTTAAGCTTCTTAAAGCCTACTAAATTTATAATTGCCTTCATAGCATAGCCTCTCCAAAGTATAATCTCACTTCAGGCAACTAGTTTTCCTACGCAGGAACTCTAGGAACTTCGGGACCTACATTAGAAAAAACCGTCAATTATTTCCTAATGGCATGCCTCCCTTTTCCTACTCCTGCCCCAAGCAAGAGATTAAGGGTTCGGTACAACATAGCTTGGTACGTTCTTATATCTCTTAATATGTTTTCAATTATAGCAGATCACTGTAATCTGTCACTGGATTTATTGGAACGGTGATCGTTAATCTGGTTTCAAGTGGGTAAAAGAAAAAAATTGAGAAGCCTGGTACTATCCGTATTTTATTTTCTTTTAGGATACTGGAAGTAAAACTGTCTCATACTATCATTAAAATTTCCATTATTGCTAAAATTTCATTTTTGTATTTCTCTCGTCCGGCGCTCATAATATGCCCTGTAGTTTCCTTTTATCTATGTGAGAAATTCTATAAACATTTGGATTAGAACTATTTTGATAAGACCTCAGAAGCATTTTCTCAAAATGTTTGCTAAGCCTTCACTCTTCACCATCATTATATTGTGTTATTGTCATGTCTTTTATTTACTTTTCTTAATTCTAATGTAAATGTCCTCCAGTCTTATAATTTTTTATCTCAATTAGAATGTTGATGAAGCTGGAGCTGCTGCTTATTTCGCATATTATTTATTAGTTTAATCTTTTGGTATTCCTTTCCTTCTCTACTAGAAACCATATTCCTTCAGTATTCTCTTTCACATGTTACTCATTGTTTTGTGATAATCTAGTTATATTATAGTTGTACCCCATTCATAGTCTAGTCATAGCCTAGTCATAGCCTAGTCATCATCTAGTCATAATGTAGTAATAGTGCAGTTTTCTTCTAGTCATAGTCTAGTCATAATCTAGTCATAATCTAGTCATATTCTAGTCATATTCTAGTCATATTCTACTCATAGTCTAGTCATGGTACAGCCATGGTCTACTCATAGTCTAGTCATAATCTAGTCATAATCCAGTCACAGTCTACTCATAATCTAGTCATAATCTAGCCATAGTCTAGTCATGGTACAGTCATAGTCTACTCATAGTCTAGTCATAATCTAATCATAATCTAGTCATAATCCAGTCACAGTCTACTCGTAGTCTAGTCATAATCCAGTCATAATCTAGTCATAATCTAGTCATAGTCTAGTCACAGTCCAGTCATATTTCAGTGTAGTCCAGTCATAGTCTAGCATAGTTTAGTAATAGCTAGTCAATGTCTGGTCATGGTTTGCCACAGTCCGGTCATAAATGTACAGCAGCTCTATATTTTTCCAATCTGACTCTGGCGCGGCTTATAAAACATTTCATTATAATTGCACGGCTAATCGATTACAGCTCAATTACAAATGATTAATATTTATGTTCCTTGTTATTGTAGTCTTACCAAGCAAGTTTTTTTTAACATAAAATTTTTATATCCTTAATAGGAGCACATGACGAAGGACACCACTTCGATTCGTTACAGTTTATTTTAAAAAGAACAAAACACGCATAAAATAAAGATCTTTCACCGAGATTAAAATTTTCCATCATATTAAACTTTCAAAGCTTCTTGGTAATAAAATGCATGTCGTCACTCTAGTGGCAAGTTTGTTGCTGTCTTTTAATAAGTTTGATATTTTGGGTTTTTTTTCCTTTAGGTAATCTTTACAAATTGTATAAGAACATTGGGAGGATTGTTGACTGCATCTTTCAAAAATTTTTATTTTTTATGGCTTTTTAATGGCATAAGGTTCAGGAAGTTTTGAATAGATAAAGAATATTTTACGGTAAATGAAATTAGAAAAATATGGCTTCTGGTTTAATTAGATATTAATAAATAGAAAAGAAATCTAAAATTTAAAAACCTTTAATATAAGAGTTTAAATTCTTGTGGTTTTATTACTCTAGCAACTTGTTTTAATAGAGGCAAAAAACTCAAAGCCTTCGAAATCATTTTTCTTTACAAAATCGAGTCATAAAATAAAATTGTATGTATGTCTTAAAGCATGTTTTACTTAGTCATTCCACTCTTTGGATTATTCATTTGTTCTTCGTTTTTTTTCTTCCAGCAAAGCAAATAACTCTTAATCAAATTCATGTCAATATTATTTTAAACTTGCAAATTATCTGTGTGGACTTTTTTTAAGGTTTTAAAGAATGTTTATTTATTCATCAGGTGTGCTGCTAAGATGTGACATTAGAAAAGAATATTAATAAAATGATTTGCTTTTATTAACATATGCCTTTTTCCTTTGGATAATCTTTTTTTACAATTTGGTTAAAATATTATTCAAGCTTGATTTTTAATTTAAAATTATCGATATTTCAAGATTCAGTGAGATACACAATGAGCAACGAAATATCGACAATTTTAAATAAAATTGTTTAACCACAAAATAAAACCTCAAGCGTGAATAATATTTTAACCAAATTTGTTAAATAAATTTTTCTTTGATGCAAATTTTTTTGTGCTATTAAAAGTAACACTTTTTAGAAAACACTCTGTATTTTATACACGATGATAAATTATTTATAAACATTTTAGCTATTCTAGCATGCACAGTCACGTTTTATTGCATGTTATATTTTTGTTTTAAAAAATTCTTCAATTTATTTTATACTTTCTGTTTGCGGTCTTAACAACGTTTTTCTTGCTAATTCTTTGTCTTTCACTAATTTCTATTACAGAAATGTCTTCAACTGCTTCGTAAAGGGCATTAGATTAAAAGAATCTAAATAAAAAACAAACACACACACAAGGTATAAATACACATGTAGTTTTAAAAATTTTAAAATGGTAGTATTTTTAAATACGAAAAAATCCAAATTATTTGTACATGTAAAATTTCTGTATGAACTGGCATTGCAAAGAAAAATACAAGAGTTTTTGCATTAATTTTCTTTCATTTTTCCCATATTTCCCATATATATATACATGTTTATTTTGCATAACATACCATGTAGGCTTTTGTTGTGTTATATTATAATTTGCATACTTTTTGGCAATTTTAATTAAATACAATGTTTCAAATAGAATATATGATTAAAATACAATACAAAATTTTCAAATTATGGGACATTCCATTAACGGATTGAAAGATTAAAAGAACACGTCTTTAATTTTTGAATTTTTTCTTTAATTTTTAAATTTTTAGAACCTATACTGACTTTTTCGAAGCATTTTTTTAACCGTCTCTTTAACGATTAATACCCTAAATATGTATGTGTGTCACTAGACTGTAAGTTTAAATAGAGACATGTATTGATTAATGGTTTAAGAAAATTAGTTTATATTGAAAACCCCTCTAATATAGTGAAAACTTTATTCACAATTGTAAATATATGGTCAATACATTGACAAATTTAAAAAATTTGGTAAATGCTTTAGTATTAGTAATAAAAAAATTAATTTAAACAGGATAGGAAATAGCTTAGGTTAGGTTAGGTTAGGTTGATTGGAGGGGTATGATAGCCCATGTCATACGACATACACCTAAGTCAGTGACGGCTTATGTATACAATAAAAAAATCAATTATATAATCCTTTTCAATAAAGCTTTAAAATTATCAGTTGCTCAAGTATGTCTCTATAAAATTAGCCTCTAACAGAAAAAATTTAAATTGCAAAAGAAGGCATTAAAAACATATTATATTACATGAAATTTTCCTAATGATTTTCCACGTGTCAACATCAAGCCACCTGCAAAAAAGATGTTTTTACTAGAATTAACGTATTTGTGAGCTCAGGAATTCAAGTCCCAGGTATATTCATATTAAACCTATTCCTGAAGTTTTTTATATTCCCTTTAAAGGCTTATAACTACCCCACTGTGCGATACTGTTTCATATTAAATTATATAACGATACTATAGTATAAAATCTCAATCCCTTACAAATTAATAGACTTGAGAAAAACGTTGAACATAAAAATTAAAAAGAAAACAATACAAAATACCAAAAAGTCAAACTTAATGAATTGCTTAATTAATAAACTAAAACCATATGCCACATACATTGATAAGTATTCATACTATAAAACACACATCTACAAGCTTACATACATAATAACAAAAGGACAAGTGTGTGTTAAGTACATTGAAAACATATGCCTCCTTGTTGAAGATGAATCTTGTCTAAGCCATTGCACTTACAAAACGTATACACACATGGATAAATATTTGAATTTATTGAACCGATTTCAAAGCACAAACTTAGTTTTAATTGAAACTCAATATCCGAAAATTGGATATTCAGGAAGGAAGGAAGGAAGGGAGGAAGGAAGGAATTTTTAAATGAACTAAATGCAAGAATATTGTTCGATAGATAATATTTTAACCATCGTACAAATTGGAGAGATATTTTAATATCTTTGTCTGTTAAACGTCCCTGCAGTGTATTAATTTATTTCTGCTCACAACAAAAAGGACGTTTGTTAAAGCCTTTCAGTAAACAAAAAATAACATATTCATATCACATAAATCAATAAGACTTAGTCCATTGTATGTCAATACATTGTAAAGGCCAGCGCCTGTGAAGCTCTACGGTATGGCAGCCGTCACTGAAGAGATCAGCCGTCATCTTACTTTAAATATGACGATGTTTAAATAACATATTTAGTGAATTCTTTAGCAAATGGACACACGTGGTTATAGTAATCCGAAAAGTTTATCAAAATAATTTTAAGGAAACCGGAAAGAACTCATGTCAATGCAATTGAAGAAATAATATTAAACTAAACCCGGCAAACACATTTGACTGGGATATCCTCTTAAATAAAATTTTTCTTAACATTTTATTTATTTTTATCTTTTTATTGTTAAAATGCTCATATAACAAAATATATATTTTTTCCTTTCTATATTTATTACTTGATTATGTTACAAATACTCAAAATAATTGAAACGGCTTTTACCTGTTTGAACTCAGTTTTCAAAAAAATAATAGAATCAAATTCAACAAGAAGAAATCCTTATTACATGCTCCATATTTATGGATAATTTAAAAATTTATATCCGCAAAATATTCCATATAAAATTTTATTTCCTCTGCATTAAGGATGCATGAGTTCTATTCAATTCTATTAAACTTAATTTAAACATTACAAAAGGAGGAGGTTGGCATATTTATTAGGGTGGCTGCTTTTCAACATAACAGAAAATAAAATATTATACATTTTGCTCAATATAATGGAAGAAATGTAGAAATATAATTGTTTGAGCCATAACATGGAATATTACCAAAGTGTGTTTTAACAAATTTAAGAAATACGAATTTTACTCGTATGTAGGCCCATATATTATGACAAATACTGATTAATAGTGTGAAGTAAATGGTTAAAAATAAAACTTAATGCGAAATTGCGTAAATATGGCACATTAATCAATCGACTTTCCGTTTTTTTTTTACAAAAATGCCACACATATTTTGACCTTCCTGCATGGTTGTGTTCTGTTTTTTTAAAAGGCAGAAAAGTACATTTCTTTCTCTTAATATGTTGTACTTTAAATATGTAAGTGGGTAGCAAGAGCACTCAACTTTATTTCAATGTCCCAGACTGTTACAACTAATTTCTACAGCTAAGGACTTTATATTGTTTTATTTCCTTTAACGTATTTGTTTTCTAAAGAACAAATTATGATACGAGTACGCTTAATGCATCATAATAAATAAATTATTGACAATGTACTAGTCATCTGATGAAGATGAGAATTTTATTCTATTGTCTAATATGATGCTGAAGTGCTGTTAATATTTCTTTGAAAAAATATAATCATATGCAACATATAATCGTAAGAAGAGTTTAAATATTACAGTTTTTAACTTTAATTAATAAACTAAATAAATATTAACGTAAAATTTAATAACAAGCAACCATTTTAATTAATGGTGATCTCTGCATCATTTTGCGAGTAAATATGTACATCATGTATTTTTCCTCATAAAGCAATTAAAGAAAAAAGTTTTGGGGGCGTTTTAAAAGCTTTTTAGTTTTCCGAATAAAACGAAAAATATGTTTAACACAAAAAGTTTGTAATCTTCTAAAAATCTCAAAATCCTTCAAGCCTTTCTCGAAAAAATTTTCCAAAATTTTAACTCAAAAAGTAAAATAAATAAGTTTCTAAAATCCATTGTTTTTTGTTGCTTAGTAGTTTATATGGCGACATTTCAATGGATACTAAATTGAAAATTATCATACTATGACTACGTATTTTATAATAATCACATACAATCGAGAATCTTCATGTTGTATTTGATTTGTTTGGTATAAACATATGAGATTGAGTGTTTTCCAACCGCTTAAAGTTCATTGACGATGTGGTTTAGCAACCAATGAAATGTCATCATATGAACAGCTAAGGCCACAACAAACAATTAATTTTAGAAACTCTAACTGCTAAAACGATTAGTTGAGGAAAATATCTCAGAAAACTAATTTCAATATAAAATACTTATAAACATATGGAAAAAAATTAACTAGGCTTTAAACAAATATTTAGAAGCTTCTTGAGTCTTTTTGTAAATATATACAATCTTTTGGTAAATAAATTATTGAAACTGTTCGACAAAAAATTGTTTTTAATTTTTATTAAATAAAAAAAAACTTGCAGCTATATTTTTTGCCATTACACCTCTTGCGGGCATATGGCTTCCACAAAGCATCTCCATCTTACACGATTTGTTGTAGTTGTTTTCGCATCTTCCCATGTAAGACTGAGCTGTCCTATTTAAATATATTTTAAGGTAAATTATCACAGACTTGACGACTCAGACGAGTCGCATGCTGAGGGCCTCAACATACTTATAGCAAAACCGCCAAAACCCCTGCCTACATTACTTACAATAATAACATGCAAAATTTTTCAAAATTTGTACCAATCTGAATCTAAACATATAGATTTATTTATTTGGCTTATAGAAGAGATGGAAATACTCGCGCATCTCTAATGAGCCATACAGACTATGAAGGCAGTTAAACTGCAAATGTATTGGCACCATAGAACAACGAAACATATCAAATTTATTTGTTAGATGCTTAAGTTAACTTATGAATTACTGACCTTCGTAGACTAGTAGGTAGTGTACTAGACTCGTAGTGCGAAGGTCCTAGGTTCGAATCCTGCCGCAGAACTCTGGCAGTTGTGTTTGATATTTAAAGGGAGCGCACAACAAGCCTTCACTGGCTTAAGTGTATGTCGTATGACATGGGCTATCACACCCCTCCAATCAACCTAACCTAACCTAACCTAACCTAACTTATGAATTAACTTTTGGGTGAGTTATGGAATTTTTTTAATTATTTTGCAATTTAGAAATTTTTTCCAAATGCTTTCATTCTTTTCAGTCCAAGCAGGTACTCGTAATTTTTAGTAAAAGACTATTTACAAGCTTTTCGTTTTTCCATCCCATAAAAAAAAAACTTGAAAAAAGTCATAAAAAGGTTGGGGTGAGGATTTGTTTGTAGTGCGTATGTGGATCATTTTCAGTGATTTTAATACAGACTTGACATTGAATGATATTTGTTTCCTAAAATTCTATGCACCAATTTCGAAACTATTCTTATTATAATGAAAATAGTAAAATTTCACGTATTTCTTGCAAAAAAAAAAAAAATAATAAATTTTTACTATATAGGATTGGATATTTACCACTACGAATATATTTCGATTTTGGAATTATTGAATAATATTTTTAATATATCTGCCGGCACACTTTTGCAATATATATAATTTCAAGTTCATCCTAATATTAAAGCAATACACCAAAATAGACGCAAAGACATATTCATATGGAGGTAACATTATTAAAAAGAAAAATACAGAATAAACTAGGCCGCTAAACATTTTGCGTGATATAAAATATTAAAGGCTCCGTGATAATTTGAGATGCTTACCTTGTATGAACCAAGATTTTTAACAGAGCAGGCTAATTTTATATTTCTACCAGCAGGTACTGTAATGTTGTCAATAACATCAGTGAATTCAGGATCTTCTGTTTCAACTAAAATGAGAGAAGAAAAAAACACAATAAAAATTTTATGATATCTCTGCGATCATGATTAGACCTGGATTATCATCAGGACTATGATAAGGTAATGGATTTAATAACAACACATTATGATCGACCTATGAGTAAGCTATGGGCAGACTATAACTAGACTATGTTAGACAATTGACTAGGTTATGTCTAGAGTATATATACAATATTATATAAGTATATAGACTATGTCTGGACCATGATCAGGCATTGGATAGATTACCGCATTCATCTTTTCTTAATGAGACGCATGTTCATTTGATAGCAACTACTATTTGCTTAATTTTATTTATTTGATGAGAACAATACGTACTCTACTTGTGCTGAAATCTGTGTGTAAAATTCGTGTATTAATTATTTGCATATTAAAATTATTTTAGCATCGGATTTTTTTACAAACTAAAAATAATTAATTATGTATTAAAATTATTTATAAAAATTTAAATATTTAATTTATGTATTGTATATAAATTACATACCATAAGGTCGATAAAATTAATAAATATATACTAATTTAAATATTTAGAATAATATATTTATAAGCAATAATTTATCCCTTATAATTATTAACTGAAACCATATTAAGTATACGTAACCACGCTGTTGATTAGATCATGTGACATGGCAAAATATTGTACCATATACGCTGGGGTCAAGCATGGCGTATGATTGATGCTATTATATCATAACATACATAAGTAGTGAATAACATTTTGCGTAATACCATCTAAAGGGTCGCTCAAAACTCATAAGGAATTGATATGTAATATAACAAAATAGAGAAGCCTCCTCTTATTTCGATGACAATGACATTTTCAACTAAACAATGCCCATTTCTTAGCTGTACTCATTTATTATAAATATTAAATATTATATTTGGTCCACACGTTGTAAGTACTAGCATTCACCCGCGATTTGGCCAAAAATGGCAAAGAAATTTAACTTGCTAGTTTAGCTAAAATAATAACTGGATAATATGCATTCCTCTAACGTGGTCAAAGATAGTGTCTATGTTAATTTAGGATACAAACTATTCGTGACAAACTCATTCAAGTTTATTCCGCAGTAATTGGGTAACACTCAAATTTCCAAATATACAATCTCTCATATCTGTTATAAGTATATATTGAAAGTTAGTGAACATTATAAACGTTTAACCCTATATAATGAGATAATGTTTTATTGATTGTTCCCCCAATTTCGCCATTTTTAGCAAAAACATTTTTGTCATTAGTTTTCAAAATACACAGTTTATTTATTTCTCCACCCGATCATAATTATATTTTCCCATAAGCCATAATATATATTTCTCTTTCCCCAACTTAGACAATT
Source organism: Germaria angustata (assembly GCA_963681545.1). Classification (NCBI taxonomy): domain Eukaryota; kingdom Metazoa; phylum Arthropoda; class Insecta; order Diptera; family Tachinidae; genus Germaria; species Germaria angustata. The sequence continues at coordinate 92,224,277 of OY812999.1, read as the reverse complement.
TAACCTTAAATACTAAGTCAATGACTTAATTACTTAATTAATTACTTTATAATCCGTATATATAGACAAACAAATATCTCCCTCAGTACCCAACTTACTCATCCTCGGCATACTGCAACATGAGGATAATAATAATAAAATTTAATTGCTTTACACCTACTCTTTTCATAGAAGTTTAGAGAAAACAATTACCTTTTTTTCTCATTCATTTAAAATACACAAAAGGTCGAAAGGGGCACAGTGCCTTCCATAAAAAAGATTGTGACATAGACCACAAACTATTTAATATGATTATAATAATGAGCAGGAGTCACCCCAGTATTAATATAAGGGAGAATCACAGTTTATACCATGTCGTAATTGGAAAACATACACGAAAAAGCATAACTTGGGTACATTGAACATTTTCTAACAAACTATTATGTCCCTTTATGTATTTCAAAGCCAGTGAGAACAAATTCAACGAAATCAAACCCCAAAATAATAATATAAAAGAATGCTAATTTAGGCAAACTTGGCATCAATAAAAATTATTTTGTCGTTTATATAAATTACTAGATGTGCCAATAAACTTACCAACAAGAAGCAAAGCAATATCTGCATCCGCCGTGGCAGGAACCATCATAATACAAACAATAGTTCGTGGATGTGGCAGATACAGTAACCATGGCAGCAGCTACAGCAACATTTAACGAGGATTGTAGCAACGGTATTATAGGAGCCAAAAATTTACATTTAAAAAATAATATAAAAAAATAGTTTAGAGAAGCAACATAAAAATTTTTAGTTGCAAGCACATTATTATGCTTTATACCAATTTTATTATTTAGTTGAAATGAACCATAATGTTCATTTATATAATAGACTTGAACCTAAATCTGTTTTCATTATTATTTATTATAATTTATAAAGCAGTCAAATTATATGTAACAACGGCACGCAAATAAAACTAAATGATTGATAAATAAATGATCATTAGAGTGACTTTGTGCTCATTTCTACCACGAACACTTGCAACAAAAATCTAACTAAAGTAAAGTTTTAGCATTTCAATGTATGACTGTGCGTTACTGTACTCGTATAATCCCTTTAAATATTCATAATGATGGTTCATACAATACCTTAATCATTAAATATTTAATTCAATAAAGAGCAAATAATAATTTAACTTTTTTGTTTTCCCCTGCTGTAATTTCGGTGCCTTACGCCGCATTGTAAGACAGTGGGGCAGAGCTTGCGAGTAAGTAACTTAAACATTTAAAATTTTGTGCTAATGAGATCAATTTTATATAAAGGGTGTTTTTTATAGAGGTATAGAACTTTAAGTTGCAATAAAACAACGATGGATTATTCGATTGACATGAATTTTATTTATCCGAAAGATAAGCTTGTGGCATTATATTTTAAATATGATTTCTGGCGTATGACCGCCACGGCTGGCGCGGATGTAGTCCAATCTGGACGTCCAATTTTCGATGACTTTTTCCAACATTTGTGGCCGTATATCGGCAAAATGGTCAAGCGTTTGTAGCTTATTCGCATAGACCAATGACTTTACATAGCCCCACAGAAAGTAGTCTAGCGGTGTTAAACCACAAGATCTTGGAGGCCAATTCACAGGTCCAAAACGTGAAATTAGGCGGTCACCAAACGTGTCTTTCAATAAATCTATTGTGGCACGAGCTATGTGTAAGCGTTGTTCAGGCGTGAGTCTATTCATGATGAATTGCCAAACCGAACTGAGAATAAATCACTTGACAGCTGTTAAATCGGTCGCCATCTTGAAAAGTAATGCCAACTTAAAGTTCTATACCTCTATAAAAAAAACACCCTTTATAAGTATATCCACTTTTTTAAGCAAGTGCTTCATAACATCATTACTTACTAAAGGATATAAATATTTAAAAAATACTTTTACTATAATTTCTTGTCCTATTACTTTAAAGCCCACACACAAGCTAAAATATAGTTGAAGGAGCAACCAATTAAGCTCAAGTAGAATACAAAACACCATTCAATGTAATTTAGAATGTTGTTGTTATTTTATTTATCCAGCTTAAATAGTTCCCTTGGCCATGGGCATAATCTTTAGAGCGTGTAAGTAAAATTGTATGTAACAAGTAAACGAATTTAGACACTTGTCCTTAGACACAAAGTAAGAAACATATTGAGATCTCACTTTAAACTCTACTACCGCATACTCAATTTCAAGATTAATATTCGTATGGCAAAATAAAGGACGCAATAATGAAAGCAACCAAAAGGGATTACCCACAAACGTTCAAAAATTCAAACACTACAACAAAAGTCGTTACTTAATGATATTTAACATTAGAATCAACAACATTATAATTTGTTTCCATTTGTACGATGTTAGATGATGGTAGCCGTTGTTATTGCTGCAGGAGTAATAGATGGTATTTGTTGGCAAAGCCACAGTCATGTAGGCATAGTTGCTACAATTTCTAAGTCTGCATATGTGTATGTGCGTGTGTGTGTGTGTGTGAACATTCGTTTAATTCATGCTTTATTTAAAGTATTTATTTTTATGTGTATCTGTTGTTTTCTTTGACAATTTTTATTTGCTCCCCTTCTTGTGTGCCAGGGGATGTCTGTTTGAGTGTTTGTTTATTTAATGCTAGTTTGCGGGATCCTGCATGAGTGAACACTGTGGTAAGATTTTCTTTCATAAAAAGCTTCGACAATGAAGAGGGCAGACGAACTCATACAAACACTGTTCGTACGAGGGTAGCTGTTAAAAAAGTTCTATTCTGGTGTAAAGAAATATCCCTTAAGACACAAATAAAACTAAAAAATTAAATTGAACAAAAATATTTGTTTATTTGTTGTGGCTTTAAATGTTCTTATGAAGACATTTCATTGGTCGATAAGCCGAATCTTCAGCGAACTTTAAGCGTTTTGAAAACGTGCACGTTAAAAAACATAATATAATATGAGAATTCAGTATTGTATATAATCATTACACAATACATAATCATAATAGTTTTAGAATGTGTTTACAAAAATAACCCAACAAACAATTATACTCAACATATCTTATTTCTCTTGCAACATTTTTACAATCAAGCGCTCGTCGGTCGTTAATGTGTTACTTTTCTTGCAACATGTTTGCAGTTAAACGCATTATTGTATCATTATATGAGTGTGAAAGCTTTACAAACATGATGCCTAAATAGGCCTAATGATCTCCTTAGACCCAATGAAATTTTAACATATATTAAGCTCAGGTCATATTGAAGAATTTTTTAAGTTCTTTTCTTAAGTAAATATTTTTTTAGGACTTTTTTTAATGACTTGTGTATTGCTATTTGTTTGATAAATCTTTTAGAAAAAAATTAATGTACAAACATTGAAATTTAAACTCAAACTTTTATAATAACCATGCGTTATTCCAACCTTTGGACTTGTGCTTGCTGGGTATACAAATTGTTTATATTTTGTAATCAGTGGGGTATATTCAATTATTTACTTGAATAGCGAAAACTATATTCAATTGATAACACTCGGTGACCTTAGAAAATCAAAGCTGTTTTGGATTTGGAACTGAATTGTCATGCCACAGTCAGCGAATAGGCAGACACAAGCAAAGTTGTGTCTGATAACAGAAAGCAAGAAACGATTATTTTAATTTAATACGAGAAAAAAAAAGAAACAATGAATAATTTATATTTAATATTTGCAATATGGGCTTGTTCTATGACGCATGTCAATGTAAGAAATTTAAGTTGCAATTACACTTAATTATTTAAATTAAAAATAATTTCTTCTTTAAGTTTTGCCAAGCTAAAGAAGTCAAAATTACTTCAAAAAATTTTCAAAAGGAGCTTCTGCAAAAAATTACCCATACCATGGAATCAACAACTAAAGACTATTTGAATAATTTCCTAAGTGAAATAGAAACTAAAGCGGATTTCCCAGGAAACTTTGCTGAAGTACTTAAACTAGCTGTGAACTCTAAAAGAATTGAACCAAAAATTGTTTTCGTTAAACAGTATTTGGACATGGCTGAACGTCAAGGCACCAGTCGTGAAAACATGTATGGGCTGAGAAATGTCAACTTCCTAAAAAGACTAAAAAATAAACTCCATGAAATGCAGGAAGAGAGCTTTGAGGAAATGCACCAATTGCGTTACTTCTATCTGTGCAGACAGTTCAGGGTGCAAAAAGTCAGCAACACTCCTGCCTATCACAACTACTATCAGAGAAACACTGAACTAGAGCCCATCAAAAGTCATAAGAAAAGCACCGGGCAAGAGAATGAATTGGGTTTGACTGTATCCGTTAATATAGTAGAGTTTGGTAACGAGTTATACAAAAGAGTTAATGAGTCCGGTTCGGATGTCATTAATGACTATTTGATTATTTTGAAGAAACTGCTGCAAGAAGTACTGGAACCTCAATCGGAAGAAGAGGCCACTGTCCACTCGGAAGCTTTACGAAAAATCTTGCTAGAAATTGAAAGTTTACTCAAAACGTCTGACTTTTATATGAAACGCCAACGTCTCTATGACTACTTACAGAATCACTTGGCTGTGGACTATGAGCAAATTCAAAGTTCCGAAAGCTCGCAGCATGATCTAATGGAAATATTTAGCAAGCTGAAGGAGAAAGGCCTGGACTTAATGATGGCCTTTTTATTTAGTAATTTTGAATTTATAGACCACCTGCAAGACCAGTGGAAATCGTTGCTACCCCAGGCACCCATCACGCAGTACGATGAAACTTCACGTCCACTTAAACAAATCGAACAACTGTACAGCGAGTTTAAGCAGGATTTTGAAAATTCCACAAAATATGATGCCTATCTGGAGGCGGTGAAATCGTTGCATGAACAGACAGCAAAAAATAAGACAGACACTTCGCATATTTATGAAATGCTTTATAGTGCTTCACAAAATGTGGGCAGCAGCAGGGCGACATTAATGAATTCCAAATGTAATGAAATTTAAGTTAGTGGTTCTCCGGTGCTCCTTTTTGTGTTTTGTCGTAAGCAAATAATTTAGTGCAAGTGCATCTCTCAATATGTGTTTTGGGGGAGGGTGGTTTGCTCCTGAATTGTATGTGTTTAAGTGTGTGTGGTGTAATTGCTGATTGTTGTGCATAAATTAAATTAACAATGTAGTGCAAATTCTTTGACAAGCAAATAAATATTTAAAATATTTCCTTAAAAAGACATTTAATTGTATAAATACATACGCCGTTTAATTATGAAGTTGTATATTCAAAGAAGTTATTGAGTGAATCAAATGGTTTTCTAAGTAAAAGACACAAAAGGGCACAAATTCGCATATTGAGTAAAGGAAATTATCTAAATAATCATGGATCACATGAAACGTTAGGTTAGGTTAGGTTAGGTTGATTGGAGGGGTGTGATAGCCCATGTCATACGACATACACTTAAGCCAGTGAAGGCTTGCTGTGCGCTTCTTTTAATTATCAGACACAAACTGCCAGAGTTCTGCGGCAGGATTCGAACGTGGGACCTTCGCACTACGAATCTAGTACACTACCTACTAGTCTACGAAACGTTTCCTACTTTGTTAATGTCAGCATGTGTTAGCGTAATCATAGAATAACGTTAAATTTTTATGTTGTTAGAAAAGCATTATTGTTTTTAATACTTGTTTTATACTTATTTCTTAAAGTTATTGGAAGAACATTCTTCAACTTACTTTAATAAAAATATTCAAAATATTTTAACAAAAAAATATAAGACATTTCACCTTTTCAATCTGACAGTCCCGAAATGGAGATCTCACATCGGTCTTATAAACCATATAGATCTAATAATTACTGCAGTTTCCTAGACTGAAGCAATAAAATGTAGGAATTTTTGGTTTCTTCTACTCGATCAAATCTGCAGGACTAAAAATCGCTACATACGTTCTTAACATACGTTTACAATGACAATCAAGAATGAAGAAATGTATGTATTTATATTCAAAAACATTGTGGCATTGAATCATTTGATACACTCAAAGAGAAATCAATTTAGTATATGTAGTTAAACAAATTAAAATAATTTATATATTTGGTTCTTAGCTGGCGGCGTAAAAGGAAATGGTACTTTGTAGTCTTAATGTAACTGAAGGAAGGCTAGAGTGATAGTAATTCCAAATATTGGAGGGAGAAATTTTGTAAGCTAAAGTCACTTTCGCCAAATCAGGCTTTTCTGGTCAAAGTGCCGGAAACAACTTGTGGGATTTTCGAGAGTCTCGCAGAACAGTAGGCAGTAAGACACACAGTAAGATCCCTTGAACATCAGCTGTGTATCCTATTTGACTTTTTAGACCTATAAAATGCTTTCAACAATGTATCTGTGGCAGCCATATAAAATGCTCTACATTATTTTGATGTCGACCTTGAGGCAAAAGCGACAAGTTAAAATTGTACACTTTAAGGCGAAATGATCTCTTCACTACTGTGGCTCCAACTAGATTCTCTTAAACGCAATAACGTGGACGTCAAGGGAATGGCATATGTGAACTATATTATAGTATTGGTAATGGTTACGATCATATAGCCGGGCGATAGGATGTAGCCCACGTTCTAAGTCCAAGCAAATCGAAATCGGTACTGTTTACCACAAACGGCTAAGTTTCATAGATGACAATGCCCACTATTAGAGGATCAGGAGTTATTCCTATAGGAAAGCGTAAAAAATGTTCTCATAGGTTCGAAGCTGTCACGGAAACTATACTATGACAGAAGGGAAACAGTTAATACGACCTGGTTTTCGGAAACATCCATAATCTTTGTTTACAATCAAATACGCAGACTATCCATTTCATACATTCACCATCATTGTCCTAAGTAGTCGGCCTTCTGCACATCAAGTGCCTTAATTTCAAACTGATTTTTTTATTGTTACATTAAATTTTAACCACTTACCCTTTTAACAATTATTTATATTTTCAATGCAAACCCGCTTTTGTATTGAATACCTTTCAATTGAGAAAATACCATTAGAAACATCATAAACTTTTATTTTTATATACGCATTATTCAAAAAAATTGATGGCAGCAACAGCAAATTGTACTCGTAATACGAGAACACAAGCAACAAACAATTTAACCATTAAAACAAATCCTTTTCTAACAATCTGTGATTTTGCGTACCGGTTTGATTCATTCTTTTGTTAGCGGCAGGCAGCAACAGCAACAACAACAGCAATAACATACAATAACAATAAAAAAGGCAATGATTGTGCTATTGTTGTTGCTGTTGAAATTAAATGCTTGTTGGCTTTTAAGTAAAATAAAGAGCACTTTGCCAATATACATCACAAAAGAAGAAATAACACACACAAGTAGTGTGTGGCTGTGTTTGTGTGTGTGTGTGTGTGTGTGTGTGTGTGTGTGTGTGTGTGTGTGTGTGTGTGTGTGTGTGTGTGTGTGTAAAAAAAGATTTACATACAGGTAAACAATGTTTTTATACACTCGCACATACTCGTACTCTCCCCTATTCTGTAAACGGTGGTGATTTAGAATAAAGAATTTTTTTAAATTAAATTGTTCATTGCTTAATCTTTGATTGATCGTAAATAAGATATTTTAAATCATAAATTATGCAAAGAAGATTTAAGTTTTTTTTTAAATATCATTTGATTGACATAATTGGGTTGACAATTTTTCCCTAATAAACAGATCAAAATATAAAACTTTTTACACAACAGAAACCTTTCAGTCCTATTTACTTACAATTATGTCCATGTCTGTATATTCTATTGAATTTTTTTCTATGCCCATATTTGCTTGCCAAATGTACTGCAATGGTTAACAGCAAACAACAATGACAGCAACATCAGCAAAAAAAGTATTTTTTTTCTATTACAATAATAACACTAAGTTGAACCTATTGATTGAAATGTTTCTTTTTATCTCTTTATCTTTTTATTTCTATTTGCAATCCTATTTATTTGCACCCTTCTTTATTCTTTGTATTCTTTGTTACTCTTAAGCTGGTTTGTTAACAATTTTAAATTGTTAGGGCTTGTAATGGTTGTAAATCTTCAGTATATAGAGGTCTTTTTAGTATAATGAACAAATGGGGACTTCTTTTGAATTTATAATTTTTCTATTAATTTATGGAAAACTTGGTGGAATTTCCAGCTAGATAAATGAAGTGATTGTTTTCAGTGGATATGGAAATATGATTTGCTATTTCTTACCATTGCACCATTTGAATGGTTAAATTTATTTTATTGATTTTAAATTTTTTTAAGACATTCAACTTCATGAAATCTCCGGTGAGTCTAATGGCGCTGTTTTCTTTCTTAAAGTCGTGAATTTTTTGCCTACTCAGTTTTTTCAGAAAAGGAACAAAATCCTTTAAGATGTTTAAATTTGTTAAATTAGGGAGTTGATTTTGATGTCTTACAAATTGATCATTATTATGTAACACTTTCTTCAGACAAGAAAACGCCTTGAAATTTGTGGAATAATCTATATATTTTTTAATAAGAACTTTCCAAAAACTTTTCATGTAGTTGATGCCAACTGCATTTGTGTTCCTGAAAATTTTCAAAAATAAGGGATCAACAAGACCATCAACTACTTATATCATTCGATTTTTTTTTTGTATTCTCTTCTTTAAAACCTTTACAAATGCGTTTGAAATGCAAAGAGGCTTATAGTTCATTTCACCCTTTTTCCTAAATGCCAAAATTTTTCAACCAATTACACATTTTGTTTTTAAAACCAATGTTTGCTTAGAACTTAGTTTTTCTCGCACACAGTTTCTGATCACCATCATTTACCACAATATGATGATAAAGTAAAATATTACAAAAAACGTAGAACACTTTTAGGAGCTATGAGGCTATGAGGCATATATTCTTACATATTCCTAGGCTGTGACACCACGATTTTTGATAATTCGGAAGCCAACGCCATAAAAGCCTGAGAAATCATGCAAAGCTAAAAATTAAATACAAATTTACACAGCAGGAGCTGTGTGGCGTGAACTTGCAGAGACTTTGTAGATGAGCGTTCATAAACTTAAAAGATGAATTTGAATATATTCATGCGAAACACGTGATTACAATCGAATACATTGCGAGTAAAGACAATATACTATTAAATAAGCATGTTGCCAGCTACAGTAAAAAATAAAAGGCTTGCAAAGATTTTATAAAAATTAAAATATGAAACTCCACATGCAAACTCTTAAAAATTAGTTCCACATGCATATAAAAAATACGTGACATGCATATGTATTTGAGCTAAAACTGAGTATTTCTAACAAGAAATGGATGCACGCAGTGATCCATATTGAACTACGATAAGTCAGTTGTATAAGCTACTTATGCTAAGGACACGAAAAGCCATTTAAAAACTGATGGTATGATGCGTCTTATAATGAGTTTAGTAACTCAAATCTATTTGAATGTTATGATGTATTCAAAAGGTTATGCACGCACCCGTCTATGAATTCGCATGAATTCGTCCATGCAAACCTTTAGTGGATGTCGTAGTAGCGAGCCTTATCAAGCTGTAAGCGAATGGGATTGCCATTATATGTCCCTTAGCCGGGAAATTCCTTTAAAAAAATTTTGTTTATTAAAATTTTAAGCAATTTAAAAAAATACATCTCAAATCAAACTTTTTTCGCTCAACATGCTTTTTGAAAGCAGCTGACTTCATAATTTTATTATCCAATTTCCCATTTTGCGAGCATAACGTTGTTTTAGTAATTTTCAATTAATTTCAAACTTTAACACATACAAATGCTGCCAAATCTTGTGGTTTTCCTTTTTTTCTCGCTTCCTTTTGGGTTTTGCTGTTACTGTTTGTATTTATGTCTATAGTATATTGTTCTTAGGTAATCTTTTAAAATCGTTACACAAAATTGTCATGTACTATTTACTCACACTTACAATCACAAAATATATAAAGCATGAGTGTAAAGTTTGCTTAATTTTAGTGTATTTGTGAAATTGTTAACTGCAAACATATGGCCATTAGAAAAGGTCCAAGTGCACTATTTGAAAAAAAGAGCAAATGATTTGCAGCACATTTGTCTCAAATTGGCTGGGAGGATATGAAAACTTATTGGTTAAGGGGGAATACGATTGAGCGTATTTCTTAAGGTAAGAAGTGCATAAAATTCCGAACTGCAGTATATATATGAAAATTTAGCAGTACACAAAAAAAACTTTCTGCCCAAAGACAAAGAGTGTATACACAGAGAAAAAAGAAGAGTTGAAATATAGTAAGGACTATTAGTATTCTTCTATTAGTACTGAATAAGCGAAAAGTAAAAAAATCGATTTATTAGAAGCGCTATTATATATGTTCGCTGAAGTGTTGTTGGCTGGAGTATACTACAAAGAAAATCGTGACTGGAAACGTGGGTAAATTCGCTGTTATTCAGATCAAGTAATCAATTTAACATGGATTTTTTGGGTACGCATTAATGTAGTGTTAATTGTAGTTGCTATGCATATTAATCAAACAATTAATAGCAACATTGTGTAAAGAAATACGGTTCTTCTCTACACCATACCTTACCCAAACAAAGTAACACAAGGTAAGAATATGTATTAACTGCCTGGTTGTTACTTCTCTCACAACAGAACTCAGTACAATTTATTTTTTTTTATGTTGAAGTTCGCTTGTTGTAATTAAAATATTAATTTGGTGTTGGTCGTCATTGATAATTAAATGATGGCTAAATTGACTTGACAGGCGATATAAAATAATGTTGAAAAACATGAACACACAATATTAAAAATCTTAATTTAAGAAAAGCCGAAACACAAAGGCATAAGGAATCCTTTAAGTGTTAAGCCTGAGTATCTACGTTATCAAGAAACCATTAAAAAGATGATATTCACGCTTTATTAACTCTAAGGTAATATTTTTTTTTAATTTGTTATGTGGTATTTTTACAGAAGCAAAATAAAGGTTTGCATACTTTTCGAAAGATTTTGATTTCAAAACTGCAATCGGCCACGAGTCTAGCGTTATTATTTTTCATTTAATATCGTATATTTATCATTTTCCTGCCACCGGCTGGAACAATGATACATCATTGCCAAAATATGAGTTATGCTTATAAGGCTATTGAGAGGGCTGAAGTTCTTGGGAAAATAATTACTACTAAGGACCACAATTCACAAATTTTAGATTTAGCTGACGTAAAAATTAATCTCTTGCGTCCTAATGATCATAAAGCATTTTGCTGTAACGATTAGAGCGGTAGAAATCTGTTTCAGACAGAACTACCAAGTGTATTACTGATATTTATGAGTACATATCATCTGAAATCTTTGATGTTAAGCTTTCCGTGATGATATTTGTATTAATTCATAATAAATTTCAAAGTAAACAATTATACCTTATTGTAAAGAATACATTTTTCAATTTTCAAAATGTCGCTCCAAATATGAATTATATATTAATCATACGACAAGTGTACCGATTTGTTCGAGATCCATTCAATAATCCACGTTAATACAAATTCAATCTATTTATTATTTTAAGAGCTCTGACAATTTGTAACTAATGTTTAAAAGAAAGAAACATTAGTAAATCTAAAATCACTACATGTGTGCCATTCCGTACTGATAAACTCCACTTTCATTGGTCATCAGCTGCTGCATTTGAGGAAAGAACTTTATGATGCATAAAATCGAATTGCAAACAAAAACGCATATAAATTTAAAACAAATGTAACAAAACGACATGTACTCGAAGAAGTTTTCTGCTTGTTTTTGTTTTGTTTTTTTATTTTTATTTTCTTTGTGGAAGGGAATTCAACAGTGCCTTTGGTCATCTCATGCAATTGCTGCACAGTGGCATTGATTAAGAAAAGTAAAAATAATTAATAAATTACTTCTGAGCTATTGAATCGATGGGAAATTTTGGAAAATAAATACAAGTTATAAAATGATATCGCTCGTTTTCATTGGAATAAAATGTACTCTGGGAATATAAGTTTTTGAATTCATCCACCTCTGGCTATAAAAGCCTTTTCCAAAGCTCACAACTGTAAGTAATATAATTCCAAAGAAGTAAACAACTTGTTACACCTGCAAAGCACACCTATACAGAATGGGCTTATCTGACACGGACATCTGCAGATTTTGCGGTGAAGATGAGGAGTCGATGGAACACTTGGTAACAAATTGTGGGGCATTGTGCCACAGAAGACACAGGACTCTACATGCATATACGCTAAGTGAAGAAGATCTGCTAATGCTCCAACTGAAGGAGCTGATCCTATTTGCGAACGTATTAAACTACTAGCGACAGGGGAAGCATAATAGATCAACAATGGTCGCAGTGCAAAGGGCCATCCTGGGCCAAACCCCCATTACATTACAAATAACTTGTTTCAAAAACAATAATATAAATAAGAGATGAGAATATTCACCTATTATCAATTTAAGATCATGTACAAGAATCGCTAAATGTTAATTGTGACATGACAAGCGAAATCTTTTTGTCCATATTGGATGATATTTGTGCTGACAACATGAACCGTAAGCCATTATTTTGGTAATTACAAAGCCCTATAGTGCAACTGCACCATACTAATCCCACCTAAAAGAAATTAGCGAATTTGTAGCGAAAACCAATTTGTAATTTTTTGCTAAAATAATTTCGTTGTTAACAGGCTACGAATAATATTCACTAGATGAAAAAATTTAATCTGTACTACCTTCATTAGGAAGGCGAAGTAAGAGAACTGGGAACAGCTTCGTATTAATTAGGAAACGGAAAAAGTCCTTCAAGGTGTACTTAATGCAATTAAGGCAAATGCTCAATATATGTTAAGTAATTTGAGAAATGTAAATTGTCTGAAAACATTATTAGATAAAAGAACTGGAATTGCTACAATACAAGATGTAGTCATAAGAATAGTAAATAATTAATTTAAATATTATGGTGGTATATCTGAACTAAGTTAAGAATTTAAATGTACTAAGCAAAAACCTTGTTTAATATTTTTTTTAAGATTGGAGGTCATATGGGAAAAAATCCAAACATTTATTATTAATTTTTTTTTTAAGAAGTAGCACTCAGTCAATAATGACTACTACTGAAAGTATTATTTTTTTTAAATTCTGCAACTCTGCTATTACGCCAATTAATAATTTTTATAGCCATGTTATAATGCCTCTGTAATTAAGTAGATGCATCAACTTTCTTCAGCTGTAGGTCTACCCTATTTTATACATTGTTTTACTTCGTCGACGATTCTGATAACATCACCGATGAAGGAGGGCGCCCGATGTACACTAGCATAGAATAATATTAATCGTTGCCAGTATTCTGCAGTGATCAGTTCTATGCCTTCATCACATAAATAGTCCAACATCAAGTAATATAATAGTGTACTTGTCCTGAACAGGCATTAAGCCCACATCCTTAGTCAAAATTTGCACTTTAGTCAAAACGATAACTACTTCAGCCAATAGTACATTGGACTCCTTGCCATTTGTGTATCAATATGTGTTCTCTGTAACTAGTGGCTAGTGTTTTACAATAACAGCCAGAGAATCAAAAATTCTATTGCTGCCATAGGCTGTGGGTGGTTCCGCTTTCTGTCTTCTTTATAGTTCTATGTCCACTTTGTATGCTCTATATATGAAATTTATACCAAAGGGTAACATATTATGGACCTAATTGAGTGATAGCTGCTTATTGAACCCAACGTAACTTATATTAATGCAAATCTCTTAGTATATTGAAAAAAAATGTGCAAACACTTTTTTATTATTATAGTTAATAAATAGAAAATAATTGTAAAGACCTTCGACTTTCCAGTATTTATCAAAATGCAATAAATATCCCCTCCGATAAACAATAAATGTCCAATCCTTATCATTTTGAAAAAAAAACAGCCAAAAATTCAACCTGTATATACAAGCTTAAATTTTTTTGTATAATTTCTAATAATCCAAGCTGTGATAACCTTTGAATTTTTCCAATAAACGTTAGAATTATACTCTAGTACCCACTTCTTAAGCAGAAAGGGCTATCTCGACTCGTCTGGAATATAATTTCTATATTACACGGGTGGTATATACATACATAATAAATGGTGGCCTCTAATCTTCACAAGATACCTCTTAAAAGTTATGACCTTTTAAAGTAATAATTCTAAACTTTCAAAATTAATTGAGAAAAACTAAGAAAAATGCTTCTTAGAGACCTGGAGTTAGTACCATTTGTATAAAACGAAGCAAAAAATATATATTTTTTTATAAAAAGTATATTATTATTATCAGATTTGAAAGCATTTCCAACCTCGTAATATTTGATATCAACATCCTGTAATATAACGTGTATATCTACCAATTTGCACAACATTTTGATTTCTAAGAACTTGGACGATTTTCTATGACAATCGTTTAAGCAATTACTTCCTGGCTTCATATTTATTGTCATCATTTTTACGCTTTGCCCCACTGTCTCTGTCCCTTGTTTTTTTTTAAGATTTCTTCCATTTAATTTTATTTATGTAAATAAGAAACTACATAAGAACTATTTTTCTACTATTTCTTTTATTGCAGTGTATTATCAAACAAATTGACATCATTCAACATACTTTTTGCTAAAAAAAGAAACATCAACTAAAAAAACGAGATCAAATAAATGGCTAAAAATTAAAAAGTACTTTATTAGAATTACAAGAATTTTTTGGATTAAATATTTATGGAGGCATTAAAAGCCTTGGAATTTAAAATGCATAAATACTTTCTTATTTGTGTTTTTTTAAGGATGGACAAAAATTATTATTATTAAATGAGTTCGGAAGCCAACTGCTAAATTGATTATTTGTTATAGATATTGTATAAAATTTTACAATCTACTGCGTAAAAAATTCTCCATTGGATAATAAAAAATTAATTGCAATGAAAAAAAAATTATGGCAAGTACAGGGTGGCCCAAATAAGACCACCTGATGTGAAACACAAATAAATTTTTTATTTTTTAACATAATTTATTTTTTTCTTTTTGAAGATTATAACTGAACTATTGGAAATTTAAAATGAATACGTACAGTCCACAACAACGCATTGAAATTATCGATTTTTATTATTCTCCTCAACGATCAATTGTTCTGATGCAGCGAAATTATCGCCTTTTTTTAACGTTAGATCAAGCGCATTTCCATTTAAGTGGTTCTGTGAATAAACAAAACTGTAGGTTGTGGGGCTCCGAAAACCCAAGGGCAATACATCAGCATAAGTCACACCCAATCAGATGCACTGTTTTGTGCGGTGTTAAGACCAAAAAAATCATCGCCCTACATTTCTTTGAGAATGAGGATGAAACTCCAGAAACGGTCTCCGGAGCTTCTTACAGAACAATGATCGACAACTTTTTGCGGCCAATTGTGGAGCAACATCCTAATTTGTGGTTTCAACAAGATAGAGCCACTTCGCACACTGCTAGGCAAACTATTGACATGCTGCGTGCAATTTTTGGCGAATGCATAATTTCAAGAAATTCAGATTTCCATTGGCCTCCACGTTCACCAGATTTAACAGCGCCCGATTTCTTTTATGGGGATATTTAAAAGACAAAGTGTATGTTAACAAACCACAGACACTTGGACAGCTCAAGCAGAATATTCGAGACGAAATACGGTGCCTGCAACCAGAAACATTACGCCGTGTAATGCAAAATGCGTTAAAAAGAGCCAATGCCTGTATCGATCAAAATGATGGTCATTTGTCTGATGTCATATTTCATACATAGTCACGTTAAATTTCCATAAAATGTACAGGGTGTTTTTTTTAGAGGTATAGAACTTCGAATTGAAATAAAACACAAGAAAATCTTTTTAATGTCCATCAATTTGGCTTTATTGGAAGGATAATTTTATGCCATTAACGTTTAAATATGATTTCGGGCATGTGGCCGCCGTGGCTGGCTCGAATAAAGCCAATTCTACAGGTCCAATTTTCAACCACTTTTTCGAGCATATGGGGCCGTATGTTGGCAATAACGCCACGAATGTTGGCTTCCAAGTCCCCTAACATTTCTGGTTTGTTGGCGTAGACGAGCGACTTCACATATCCCCAAAGAAAATAATCCAATGGTGTCAAATCACACGATCTTGGTGGCCAATTGACAGGTCCATTCCGCGAAATTATGCGCTCATCGAATGTTTCCTTCAATAAATCGATTGTGACGTGCGCTGTGTGGCATGTAGCGCCGTCTTGTTGGAACCACAACTCATCCACATTCATGCCATCCAATTCGGGAACAAAAGTTGATGGACAAAGCTCCAATTGCTGTGCACGGTGGCGAATCGATTCATTCGGGTCCTCTTCAACACTTTGCTCTACAGCGGCAATTGTTTCTTCGGTGCGCACTGTTCGACGTCTCTGCGGATGCGTATTATCACATAGAGTAAACGTAGAGCGAAAACGATCCATGGTTAACCGAATTAATTGCTCTGATGGACGATTATGTCGACCATAAAATGGACGGAGCTTGCGGTAAACTTCGCGAACTGAACCATTACTTTCGAAATAAATTTGCACGATTTGCAAGCGTTGTTCTTTTGTCAACCTGTTCATGATGAAATGGCAAACCAAACTAAATATTAATCACTTGACAGCTGACAAAATGGCCGCCAGTTAAAAAAGTGATGCCAACTTAAAGTTCTATACCTCAATAAAAAACACCCGTTATTTAACATATAAAAATAAATCATTTAGAAGAAACCGTTATTACAAGAGTTACACGTGTTTAACATCACTAGGTCTCATTTGGGCCACCGTGTATGAAAATTTTCTTTCTGTGCAATACTTGATTCCAACAATGTTCTACACGACGTCCATATGTTTTCCTTAATCAACGATTTACTGTAGAGCAAAACTGTCATTATATTCAAAATTTTGGCGAAAATAAAGAAGTGGCTCCATCTACTTCAAAACATTTCATAGGGAGTGACATGGCGCACTTTTGTCAAAACGTATTGATAACTTATGTCGATTCATATGGAGCTTTCTCCGCAACAGCACTATGCGATTTATTCAAATGAATTCAGTGTTTGTTCAGGAGTAATGCAAGATTTCATTTTTCTCCTTCGCTGTTTATTGTTTTCCTCTATATTCTCCCTTCTTTAACTTTCCACCTTGTTTATTTTGAGAAGAAGGCAGATTTGCCATTCATGTTAATTTAACAAAAGGCTGAAGCCATCGCAGATTGAAGCCATGAGGAAAATATTAATCCCAAAATGGTTTGTGCTCGAATTGTTAGTTATAAATATTAAGAAATCAAAATATCTTGATGTTATGGGTATGAACATCCAGTGTGTTGTTCACTGGAAAGAGCGGTGCTTCAAATTGTTGTGTTTTATGTTTGCTCGCGTACAGGAGAGGATAAAGAAAGTTATTGATGACAATAGAGTAGCCATCTCTATTAATTAATGGAGCAACGATTTTATTGCTATTTTTCCTTTACAGCAAACACGTTCTTAGTCAGGCCATGGTCGGTTTGTCAGCAAATCACACTTTGTGTTATAGAGAATATTTGTTCTTCAACCGAACATTTTGTATGTAAAATAATTTTCCTACCAACGTTATTCTTATCGCCTTGAAATTAGGAAACGAATACCTCCAGTTAGTACTTTCTTTATCTTGTTTTGAATCTAGGCTTCCCACTTCATTGTACATATATTTTTAAGCAAAAACCTTTTAATATCACAGCTATGAAAATAATGAAAAAATTGACAACACAAAGTCCAAAAAGACATAGTAACGAAGAAGGATTTTCATAATTTATTTAAACAAAAATTATGAAACAGATTTAGTGCTGTTTGTACTTAAATTTATAATTTTGGATGCATTCATATTCTTAATTTTTATATTTAGATAGAACAATTATACATATGTAGAAAAAATAGTGTATATTTCTGTTGTCATTTGTTTTTACTATTGCTACTGAGTTGCTATACTTGAAACAAATTTATTTTGGACTATTGCCTTATGGCTAATTATTCCTGAACCAAATTACGTTACGAATATTAGACAATTAAACACAATAACGATGGTGATGTTTGACAATATTCCTGCCGATGTATCATCTATTAAAATGTCGATATTTGTGTATGACCATTGCATATTTTATAAATGCCGTCTCATCATGTGTATCCCTGATCTAACACTCAGTTGCACAAACGAAACTATTTTGACAACAAGTATTGCATACTTTTTGGTTTTTCAATCGGAAGACAGTACGTATAAGTAATACGTAAATACACTCAATAAACATACGCTGATATTTTTGCCACATTTAAATGTCGGTTTACATTTTAAGTCTATATGATTTATAATTTAATGAAATTTTGTCATTCGCAAATTCTTTTAATTGGATTGTCGCTATAATGTTACTTACTGTAATTATATCATGTCACGTGTTAACGCAAACAAGCTTTTATGCTTTTCCTCTAATTGAAGAACTTAAAATGTTGTTCCGTTTTGTCTCTGCATATCGCAATCAATATTTTTGGAATTTTCCCTTAGGTAGCGCTAACTTTTCACTTATCAATTTATTTCTCTGTTCTAGATCCGGCAACAAAAAAAGCTAAACTTGAAAAGTTGTTTTCCTCTGCTTTCACAAACTATCGTCAATTAAGTTCACCTAAATATATTTTCTTAACAATGTCTTCTTTGCTCAGTTGCACAAACGAAACTATTTTGACAACAAGTATTGCATACTTTTTTGTTTTTCAATCGGAAGACAGTACGTATAAGTAATACGTAAATACACTTAATAAACATACGCTGATATTTTTGCCACATTTAAATGTCGGTTTACATTTTTAGTCTATATGATTTATATTTTAATGAAATTTTCTCATTCGCAAATTCTTTTAATTGGTTTATCGCTATAATGTTACTTACTGTAATTATATCATGTCACGTGTTAACGCAAACAAGCTTTTATGCTTTTCCTCTAATTGAAAAACTTGAAATTTTGTTGCGTTTTGTCCTTGCATATCGCAATCAATATTTTTGAACTCTCCCTTAGGTAATGCTAAGTTTTCACTTATCAATTTATTTCTGTGTTCTAGATCCGGCAACAAAAAAAAGCTAAACTTGAAAAGTTGTTTTCCTCTGCTTTCACAAACTATCGTCAATTAAGTTCACCTAAATATATTTTCTTAACAATGTCTTCTTTGCCCTCTGACCATTAACTAGTAATAACTTATAGTCAAACTATAATGGTTCATTAACTTTAAGTATAGTTTCTTACATACAAATTGGAATACTTAGCTTTTTTTAATTCATACCGAATTAAAAAATAAACTCAGTCTCTGCCAAAACCCACATAAAATAACAAATCATAGAAAAAATAAACGAAAGCACAAACTTCAAAACAACAAGAAATAAATCTTTCCAGCATCTCCTTGCTGTAAAGCAAAATGAGACCAAAACCTTGGGCATCTTCAACTCTACCTCATAAGGAAAAATAACAATTTATAAACATTACAAATATTTCACCAGCAAATATGTATGAATATTCCGAGTACCAACTAGATGCAAAAGTGTAACGAAGCGCCAAAAGCCAGAAATGAGGTAAACAAGTCTATTAATTTTTAACAAGAAAATCAAAAGAAATCTGTGGGAAAATATTTACGCAAAAAAATGCTTCTGCATAATCATGAGAAAAATAAAGTAAAGAAAATTGTATTCCTTCCAGTTCATGATAAAAAAGTGAGTACTTTAGGCTGATTGCAAGGAGCAATCTATTGGAGTTATAGTGAATGTACGTTAGATAGACAAAAGTTTTAACAGAAATATCTTCCCGGTTTAAAAGGAACAAAAGAAATTTTCACGCAAAAAGTCTATATCTAAGGCAATTCAAATAAATTATTATATCACGCGACATTAACAAAAATTACTATTGAAACTGAAATATTGTTGAACTTAGTGAAAATTCTTTATAATAAATATTGACATTTTCAGTATGAACTATAATACATAAACACATGAAGAGACTAGTATTATTTCTAAAATGTTCAAAGCTTAATATTGATGTACGAGTAAAACCAAATACTTACAAAACTTCATATTTCTATATAATATATTTCATTAAGATGAAAATCTGGTTAATTTGGGTCCAGTTCGAGTCTTAGATTTCAGTTGTCATTTTGAATTTTTGTAAATAATTTTTTTGTTCAGGAAGAATTAGGTTAGACTAGGTTAGAGTTCGCAGGCCATCCAATAAAATCTAACCACTTGGGTTTAATATGCTTCCTTTGTGTGGCCTTAGGACGGATAGGTATATGCTCTCTATAAATCCTCATTTGTTTCGGTATTAAACCAAACCGTTTCGGGGATGAATAAGTTCATCCCCACAATATCAAAAAAGTATTAACCTCTTGCCGATAGACCAAGACAATATCAGAGAACATGTTTAACAATCTATTTCTCCTCTTCGTGCAGACCATTGCTCCAGAAGACATTTTAAGGAAGATTTAATCTTCTGGCGTGAGTACCTATAGGACAATATCTGGTCAGTACTTAGAATGGGAAACCTCAGTATAGCCTGTGACTTAGCATGGTCATATTTTGATCTTATGGTTTTAGCGACCATACCAGTGGAGCCAGTGGACCATATAGTCTGAGCCTCTCCGCAAAGCTTCTACTGAATAAGTAAATTATATATACTCAGCGGAAATCTCACAAAGAAGTCAGAAGCCCAATCCTTGTTTAGGTTGCTACAATACAAGCCATGACATCCCAAAAAGCTCCAAGTTTGCAATTATTCACCATCTTACCCAGAGCTGACCGGCACCCTCATATTAGCCGGATGTCGTGTGGAGATCTGAAAGAATATTAATTGTAACCTTATTGTGGGTACAATATCAAGTACTTTGAGTAAATATTTGCTGTACCTCAACAGTACGGTGAATTGGTCTCGCAACTTAAATCATATTTATTATCATTCTCAATTTTCCGACTAGAATTCGTCGATGTAGGTTAGGTTAGGTTAGGTTGATTGGAGGGGTGTAATAGCCCATGTCATACGATATACACTTAAGCCGCGAAGGCTTGTTGTGCGCTCCCTTTAATTATCAAATACAACTGCCAGAGTTCTGCGGCAGGATTCGAACCTGGGACCTTAGCACTGCGAGTCTAGTACACTGCCTACTAGTCTACGAAGGTCAGTATTTGTCGATGTACACAGCTAGTATTTTGCTTTGAAGTAGAAGTAGGGAGAAGCAAATTTGTATACCAGTAGAAATCAATTAAGAAAACTGACTATAAACAGAAGCCAAAACAAAGCGATAAAGAAGAATACAAAAGAAAAAAGTTTGATAAAAATTCCATGCGAACTTTATTCTAATGCATTTTGTATTAGTGTTAAAAAGTACAAGAAACATTTTGTATTCTTTCCTCATACGCATCAGTCTTTGAAAGATGATATCCCCAAATTCTAAATGGTGCCTCGAAACTGGTAAGAAACACACTCATATGAATGCCGATGATGATGATATAGTGTTGTTGTATCTAGAAAGGAAAAGGAATGGTAAGCGGTTCCAAAAAAGGCGCAAAAGTTACAGAAAAATACAAAGCAGCACCAAAAATATTTCTTTTAAAATTTTAATTATGTAAAAAGCGTTAAACAATTTTTGAAAGAGAGAGAGAGGCTTAAATATGGTGTAAGTAACAAAATATATTCTGTGTTTGCTTCAAAATAAATACGTAATTTCATCTCAAAAACCTATTAACGTCGATATTAATTTAAACAGAATTGCAATTTAATTAATTAAAATAACAAGCATAGAAAAAAAAATAACGCAATTATATATAAAATAAATTTGTTTACTCAAAAATAAGTAATAAATATGCTTGTATGCATCTATATACCATTTGGAAAAGAGAATAATTTAAAACTGAACAAAATTGTAATATAAATATTCACTATTTACATTTTCTCTGTACCAACTTTCAGGTTTCAGATTTTTATACGCCCACATTAAAGTGGTCTTTAAACCATCACCAAATATTTCATCTACTTCCCTTATTGTATGGCTGATCTACAATTCTAAATTTCAATTATAAACAATGATTTCTATTAAGAATTTATAATTTATAATTCAGTTAAAACTTTAATTTTTCTAATTTTTTTAATCACAACATATTTCTTTTAATATGAACATCGTAATAATGTTTTGGCTTTTTCATAGTATGCAGCAATTTTTTCTGCCCCTAATCATCTTCAAAACTTTAAAAGCTTATATGCGAATAGAATCACTTTCATTTAATATATGTTATAAGCATTTTATATTACATGACATTTTACAATAATATTTCATTAAATTAAATGTCGAAATCATTTGTCACACACAGTTTCCTTCAGCAAACAATGAATTGAACTTTAAATTGCAATTTAGTCCTGTACTTTACACACGCAAAAACACACACAAGCAATCATTTATTTATTTATTCCAACGCATTTTGGTTAAATGACATTTGAAATGGTAATAACGCTACAAAGAGAAATTTTAAGTAATAATTTTTATATCTTGTGGTTTTTACAAGTAAAAGGGAAAATTGCTCTAATCACAATCTGTTTATATTTGATTGAAGCCAGACATTGATGGCAAACAAATTGTAAAGGGCAATTGGGAAAATTAATTTTGAGAAGACTTGAGTTGTAAATATACATTATCTTTTTAACACAATTATTTGAAATATGTTTAAAATTGTTTAAACTAATTTATTATTTCTACTTCAGTACAACAATTTCTATTTTAACTCTGGTATTTTTGTTTTTATAAAGTTTTGCCTCAATATAAACGTCTTCACTTCAATATTTGTTTACCTTAAAGTTTTTTTGTTTATAAAACCAAAAGCAGTTATTTTAGGAAAATCCCCTTTATAGCATGGAAAATTCACTGACTTATCAAACAGCATGTTTATAGTACTTTATTTGCTTCTTTTTAGCCAGAAAGTGAGTGAGTGAGTTAAGTTGTTGGTGAAAAGTTTACTTCATTGTATTTATTTTGTTTTTTCTTTCTTTCAATAATAATTAAAACATAATAATTTTATTCTTATTATAAAGTTTACTGGAACTTAGTTTGTAAAAGTAGTTTAACTACAAAAAAAAATATTCTACACAATAACAATTTTGATTAAAAAAAAATATGAAATGTTAACAAAATATGCTTTGGCATACATATAAAATAATAAATCCGTTCAGTTTTTAAATAAAATTGAAACTGTAAGACATGATATTTTATGTGATTTAGAAAAGATTCCTGTCCTGCAGAGAGCAGGACCTGTCCACTGGTTTGGCTGCAAAGAATAAAGCAACAATATAACTTACTGCAAGTTACCTAGTGCCTGTTGCTTTTGGTAAGCCATACTGCCAAATGTGATAAGCTTGAAGACGCTGTAAAAGTTAAAGAAATGCAGCACTTGGGGCAGAATTATACTACCAGCACATGTGAAACCTTCCTCGAGCAAACGTTCTACCTGTTAGCCAGCTTTTACATGCCAGCATTTTACTAACAAATCATCTTATAGTACAAAAAATCATTCGCCACCCTGCTTTTATACAATAAAAGTCTAATCAAGCTACGGCTTAAAATGTTCAACCAGCTAATGAATTTCAAGGCTTTCAGTTTGGTAGTATTAAGGCATGGGAAAGGCTTTTATTGCGAACACGACTTGCATAATGTAGGAAACATTAAAAATGCCGTCTACAAAATTGCAGGCTGTATTAAGTAAACCATGAACTTAAACATTTGTTTTCGGAATACAAATAGCATATACCACCATATTTTTTTCCAATTTTAATGTGTATAAACTGAACTAAAAAACACAAGTTCCCACAATCTTTTAATAGAAGTAAAATATCTAGAAATTGCGATGACATAAATGAACTCAATTGCTTTTAATTTAGATTAATAATTCGTAATATACTATTCCCATTCGTGAAATGCGTACCTCTAAAACTACAGACGCTAGAATATCACTAGTGATCCTTTTGTAAAAAATTAAAAGCTGCACTTCATTGGTCTGTGCTATTTACGAATATAGTCAATTTTTCAGTAAAGCTAATTAAACGAAAAATGTGGTATGAAAATAAAGTAAATTGATTTCACGACATAATCTTTGCAAAGGGTGGTGCAAGTATTTGCCAAAGTAACACAAATGGCCCATAGTGTTTGGTTAATATTAATCATACGTCACGCATGGCCCGAAAATTAATTTGTACTTTATTTAGAAATACAATAGATTCCATTGAATTTTTAGGAGAATATTTAAACCGTCATAAGAAAATGTATTCTCACATATTGACTTTTAACAAAGGGGACGTTTCTAGTTTAAGAAAGTCCAATTTTTTTAATATTATTTTCAACTCGACTTTTCACTTATTTAACATAGATAACACAGGTCTGCAACCAATTTTTTTTTTCTTTAAAATAATGGGTGATTCTTATGTATTTTGGTGCGCGCGCTGAGTTCAGTTTTTTCCCAGCACATAGGTATTTTCCGCAAAGTGCATTTTTCTGCGGTTTGCCTACCTTAAGGCGTATATTTATGAATATCCCTAAAAAAAAGTTGTTTTTCCTATTCGGCTTCATAGTTTTATATCAGAAATTATGAAATATGATAAAAATTAGTATATATAATGTTTTAAAACCTTGGGGTGCTCCATGATTATGAAACTTCACTTTTTGAACTCCAATTTGAGTTATTTCCCTGAAAACCTTGGTGCCGTAAGTGAAGACCAGGGCGAGAGGTTCCACCAAAACATCAAAGAAATGGAACGGAGGTACCAAGGATGATGGGATGTCAATATGATTGGATGCTTCATAGAGAACTTCCAGACATACCACACAAACGGAAAAGCTCAAAACGGAATTTTGAGGGGGAAAAAAACTTAGATATAAAGAGTTATAAATCCTTATTGAATATGCACAATATTTTTATCAAATTGTATTTAAAAATGTGAATTAACCACTAGTAATATATATTTTCTTTCATTTCAAAATGCATTTTTATCTATATGTATTGCGGATTTTGCATAACTTTTATTTTCATTTTGCAGAAAATCCCTAAGTCCTGGGGGCATATTTGGACTCAGCTCACCAAGTTACATACGATTCACCCATTACGGTGAAAAAAATTAAAAAGTCAATTTGTAGGCCTGTGCAAAAAAGAGATTATTGCTTTAAGTTGAATGCAGTTAGTTACCTGATATAGAACATTATAATAAGCTTAATATATTTTTAATATGTTTTTCATGCGGCTAAAACTGCAAAAATTCCGACAATACAGATACGCTGTCACAAATTGCAATATAAATAAGTCCAATAAATGAAAATCGGCAAACACAGAAAAACAAATTGCGATGAATACATAATCTCAAGGCCTATATTTTTTTCGTGTATGTTTATGTTTCCATGATAAAACGCATTTACGCAGTTCCGTAAATGGGTTTTTAAGAAATCAAAAAACTTTAATTTTCTTTTGAATGAAACCACTTCCAGTTTTCAAATTGGAATTCGGGCAGACTTTTTCTACTAACTTCCTTAAAAAGTACAAAATGTGCATACAATGAGGAGCAGCAAATACACGTTTTGGCTTATTCGTTGCATATTAATAAAAATGACGCCTTAAAATTAAAGAAAAACATCATTGCTGAAAAAATCTAACTACAAAATAGACACAATCTAAAATAGAAACTAAGCGAAACCCCTTACAAAATAAATTTTAATTAAAAATCATAATACATCTATTTCATTTTCACTAGGCTTTACATTTTCCATTTTCAACTCAAAAAACAATTTAAAAGATGCTCAGCTCGTGCAAAATTATTCAAAATTATTTTTTAATACCAACATAGTCCACAATCTTTCTTAAATTTTAGTTCATAAATTTTCTCAATACATTTTGCCAACTGAGTTCATTTTTCATTCGAGAAAGAATACATCACACTAATAATATTTTTATATTTGTTTTTAGTTCTATAACAAAAGGTCGAAGTCATGTACCAGGTTTTAGTTGAAATATTAAAAAAGTAAAATTTGACGGTTTTATTTTTAGTTTTAAGTTTGTGGTAAGTTTTTCAGTTAGTGAATAATGAAGCAAGAAATTCTTCCAGATTTTTTTCCATATTCCAAGGAAATTTCTACGAAAGTATTTTAAAGTATGAACTTTAATTGAAAACAGCCTTTACAAAATTTATTATTCTATGATATTCTATATATTCTTTAAGTTTAAGAAGCATTTACTAAATTTTAGAAAATATATTCTTGCAGCTAAAGAAATTTCATTAAATAAAAAAATTCATTAAGTAAAATTATAAACTGCTTCTAAATCCATTTTTTAATTAAATTTTTCTTATTCTATAACAATTAATTCATACTAAGAACATTTTTAATTTTTAGGAAACTGTTTACTTGAATTTGGAGTACATAAATTCTTTATGTATTAGACGAAGACATATTTTCAATAGTACTTTACAAGAATTATTTAAGAAACCTATAAAGTCTTTATAATTTAAAAAACTTTCTGAAAACGAAAATCTGCATTTTCACTCATCCCTATCTTTTAGCAGGGGGGTTACTCTCTATTGCGATACGTAAGGTAGTTCGATGCGTTTGATGTTTTTTAGCGCAAGATATTTGTTTTTAACGAACGATTTTGACAATTACAGAGTGCATTGATGCCAGATTTGCGGAGTGAAAAAATCAGATGCACGTAAACTCAATAAAGGTTACCAATTATCCGATTATGTACCATTTTTCTTACGCATCGCATAAGCATCGCAATAGAGAGTAACCCCACAGCTAGTTTTTTTATATTACATTCGCTTACCATACAAATAGCAAAGATTCCTTCTATTTTCCATTTCCCATTTAAAATTTTCTTATCTGCCAATATTTATTGCAATTTAATTTTGGAAACTTTATGTTTCCGCTTTAACTACAATTGAAAATTTAAATTTTTTATGAAGCTGCACGTTTTAAGAAAATTCATAAAATCTCTTATCAAACCTTAACATATTTTCAACAGATTTTATGTGCTCCCAATAATTGCTGACTTCCTGAAATATACTCTCATTGATATATTTCCTATCAATATTAAATAATTCAAACAAATATTTACCCATCTGCAACCATGGAGTTGAGTATGTTTTTGCCAAGTTACTTGCAGGATTCAAAATCATAAATTATACTAAGATTTTACTCACGCAAGTAAATAGTTTTAGTTTCCATGCAAAATATTTATTTTTTGAATTCTTGTTGCAAATAACATGTACATGTTATATATACATACATATATTTTTGAAGAAGTTGGAAATTATACGTATGTACCACATGTGTCATGGACGTGCTTAAATATTTAAAACACTGTACTATAATTTATAATTTATCTCTACTTTTTTTAATTATTTCCTTTTGCATGGAAGAAAGAGACGAAAAGGGCAAGCAAATTGGGATGTTGTTTGAAAGAAAGTTGCTACAAAAAGAAATAGAAATATACAGTGGTGGGCATATAATTAAAGCATATTTGTGATCTTTCTCAATGTAATGATCATAACAATAAACATTCGGTTCACCACACTTAAAAACATAAAATAAAAAATATTTTCGTAAATCAATGAGAATTCTGGACGATAAATTAGCATTAGTATTAATTTTTGTTGTGCATGTACCGCCTTAATATTGCCTTTCAAAGTCCCTAAGCACACTATAATAATGTATTGGTGTCATTGTAAAATATTATATATCTATTATTATACTAAAAACAATATTATTTGAAGGCGATTATTGGCTGTGTGAAATAAAGTCCAATAAAATAAGTCGCTTTGAAATAACTCCCAATGATCTAGAACCAAAGATATTTACAAGGCTCAATAAAATTTTATGAAATAGATCCTAAAGCAATTCCCAAGCCTGCGAATGAAATGATTCCTAAAATGTTGACACATTTTTCTAATCAACTAGCTCCCATGCATTTAACTAAAAGGTACATTTAATTACTAGAAGTTTAAATTTATACCCTGCAGGTAACAAAAGACCCCTGCGTTCTACATGTGCTGTCTGGAAAACAAATATGCAACTTCTATGAAGTTGTCGTTTATGATAAATGACGGAAATCATCAACTTTCACGCATGAGCAAATAACAGAATATCTAATGCTTTAATTATACGAAAAGGTACATTCAAAAGAAAATCTAGGTCAATCCATCAAATCTATATTTTCTCCCCATATTAATTAAATCCCTTTAGAGAACACGCAATGTGCATGTCAGTCGTCTAAAGAGTTTTTTTAAATTTCCATAATCATGAACGCAGACATACACATGCGCAAAGCACATGTAAATAGTTTATTTATATGAATAAACCTTATTTCATATCTAAATGAATTTTATTTACTTTTGTCTATTATTCTATTTTACAAAAGAAAAGAAAAATATTTTCCACCGAATTGTTCATATTAGAAAATATTTTGTTTTCTTCTCAAATATAGTTTAATGTCACACTGTAGCAAAGATATATCTTCCAATTTCTTTTTTTTAATTTCTCCATAGTGAATTAAATATTGGAGTATAAAAATTTTAAATTGTAAGACGCCAGGAAAATGTTTTAATTACATGGCCAACGCTGTATACTAGTTTGCAGAATTTAGGAAAGCCTGGCAAAATACAAAAAACTTTCAATCAAATTACGAATTTATTTAGGAAGTCGTATGTACGTATATAAATAGGAGAAAAAATTTTATTATATGTATTTTTTCAATTTTGAATGTAATTTAATCAATTTTATGACACAAAGTGGCGCAAAAGTAATGTCATAATTTAAACTGGCCGATCCACGGCTTGTTGACAAATAATTCTTTATAAGGCATATCTACACCATATGTATCAAATGCTAAAATGGCAGCCAAATCATATTATGACATTAATTGTGCGCCACCTTGCACATTGTCTTGTTCCTTTTTTTCTGCAGTTTGGTTTTTACTTTCGATTGGAAAAAAATATAGTTACTGAATTCGGTTTAAATTTTTTTGTAATTATGACTCGATATTATGAGTACGTGAGTTTTTCTTAAGACTCTTTAATGAAGTCTAAATGTGTATGAATATAAGGAAAAACTGTTTCTAATTCGGTGCTCTAAATTATGGCCTACTATAGGAACGATCCTTATGCATATAATATTTTAAAAGCTAGACTTCTTCTCTTTTATTGATTCAACGTTTACAAAAATCCCTTCGGCAGTTTGGAAGCTACAAATTTATTACTATTTTATATTGCAATGGTCCCACTGTGCATTATAAAAAAATTATTAAAGTTTCCAATTAAAATATGTAAAAGTATTTTTATTATTCTCTTAAATTGCCAATACATATGTAGAATTTGAGAGTCCTTAAACTAAAAGTGAGACAAATTAGTTTAATACCATATGCATCATTTTGCCGGCAGAAATCAATTACCATATTTAACTTTTATTCTTCTTGCAACAGACTTGCAACATTAAAATTTATTCACTTTTTTATTGACTGATAAAAAGAAGATCCTAAATAAATCACACTATTAACACTTGTAAATAAAAACACTTAGGCAAACCAAACAACAAGGATATAAAACCCCAAAAAGGAACCCTTAAATTAAAATATATAATAATAATAATAAAAACAATGATAATAAAATAAATGGGTGAAACATTTAATATTTAAATAAAATTTATGATCTTTTGATGCTGGTGCTTTATTTTAAAATCTCTATCTCTTATTTTTCGAAGAAGGTGTCAAGAAGGTCAAGCTGAAGTGGATTTTTTATGGTATTAGTCCTTTTTTCTTAACGTTTTTGTTGTTTTTGTTTTTTGTCTCCCAGATTGTTATATTTACTTAAAATGGAGTCTTTAATTGGCTTATGGGAAATGAAAAATGTAAGTTCGCTCGTTTTGGTTTTGCTTCAGTATCCAGATGAATTCAGCAAATATTAGTGCGTCTGTTCGTTATTTTAAGAATGAGCATATGGACACACGTCTATCGATGTTCAAATGTATGAATATACATACCCGGTACACATTTTTTATCAAGAAATCTACTAAATATAAAATTGTCCGAAGTCCTCAATGGAATAAAAATAAATAACTAAAGTTGAATATTCAATTATTTAAATCGATACGTAATTCTAGTTCTCAAAATATTGTTGATTTTGCCGGCCTTCCCAGGAACTTCCTGTTAATATCAAACACGAATTGTGACCATTTTCTGGGGTAATTAATAGAAAATTTTCAAAAACATTATCTTCACAATGTACACTAAAAAAGTCTGATGAAAGAACAGAGCTTAGGAGACCATTTAGCCATCACCAAGATTTGCGACAATGATATCCCTCGAACTAATAACCCACCAAATTGTAATAAAATTTTAGGGTTTTGAAATAGTTTTATTTCTATCGTGGTACTAATTAAACTAAAGGCATTTAGCTGGTACCTGTAACACTTGTCCTAGACTGGCTACCGATGAGGACCGTTCGAGCGGGAAGAATTTTGTTGGCCAAGGGCGAGTCAGTCCTACCTACAGTTAGACGTCCGTTCTACCTACAGTTAGACCTTTAGAAGCCGCTTTCTATAAGTGGCAAGGATTAGGTAAATCCAGCTCCTTAGATAGGGACTTATTAATAATCGCTGACTATCATAAACAAAACTTGCTACCTGCATGCGGTGTGGTGATCGCATTGAGTTTACCCAATATTAAAAGCACCGTAGGTTTAAGCCGCAAGACAGGTATTAACATCTGTTACTACGACAAACGCCAAATAATTCAACATTTATAGCGCACGTGCACCAAATAGTTAACAAACAACATAATGCTTATCAGCATAATCCCCGGCATACATCAGTAGATATTCAATATCGATATTGTTCCTTAACACTCTCAGATTTAAAAGAAAAACATGACACAGATTTCGATAACAGTATGCTTTTGATATATCAAAACAAAATTATTCCAAATGAATACAAATCATTCAGATGTATTGGTTAATTGGCAGAAAATCATCATTCCTTAGATTGAGTTCTAAGCCGCTGCTAGAGAATTTGATCATAAGTTTAACTCGATGCTATGGAAATCGATTAGAGGGGACTTTGCATATTTAAAAGAATAAAAATAGCACTAAAATACCAAAAGAAAGCCTTTCAAATGATTGCAACCATTTCATGGTCGACTTAAAACTCAACCTCACAGAGAATGTATATGGGCCCTTTGTAACAACGGAGATCCTGGCTCGAAAAATCTGTACGAGTATATATTGTGTAATCAGCCATGGAACTAAATTTGCTGTCTGACGTTGCACTGAGCTATTGCATAATAAGAAATTTTTAGATATAAAATTGCAGTGAACAATATGAAAGTCATTCTTAGGGAATGATATTTTTATTGCACACGGTTAAGCAATTTTTCGTTTTCTTAACTTTTTAAGTTGACAATATCTTAATTGAATACATAAGTTCCTTCTGCAAAGTTCAACTAATCTAGTGTAGTACTTGGACCTTGTTCTTTTATAAAGAAAATATTTACATCTTATAGTTAACACGAATAAAATATATTTCTACAGGGCTCTCTATATTGTACTCTGAAAATTTTCCTTATTTGATTAAAGCAGAAAAATTTTTTAAAACAAGGAGAAAAGGAGAAGTATAAATATTTTGTCTGTAGTGTGAAGCGCAATGCAACCGTTAATTTTGCAGGATTTTATATGGTGTAGCGACCATCAAAAGCAGTAGTATTCCGCTCTGCTAATGAACGTAGCTCCTACTGATTTCAATTAAACCAACAAGGCATTTTAAAGCGATTTAATTGATAACTAAAGATAACTAACTCTAGGATGAATTATATTTGAAACACTTTAAAAAAATCATTTATTCATAACATTGTGATCATGGCTTTAAATGCAATGAATTTTAATTAAAAAAAATTTCATGCACAACTTCATGTTTATGTCACTAGTTCGAGATTTTATTGATTTGTGAGGATGCAACATTTTTGACCGGCATATAAATATTTTGAGAGAAAACAGTTGGTGGAGTAAAATCACTGAATCGTAGCTAAAAACCCTAAGCAAACCTGAGTTATTGTTGGCTCTGTTGTAAAGGATGAAAAACAAAAGTGGTCAATATGTACGTTAGCATGAGTCTAACAATGGAATGCTTCATTGGTCTTGATTTTTAAGAATCTTAATGTAATAAACATTTATCCCTGCGTGTCTATTTGGCTGAATAACATTCTCCCAATTAGTAATCTTAGAGTTATATTTGGTGTTTCAGGTGTGTCCACCACATAATCTCCTGAGAAATTCGTCAATCATCAATCTGTCGAGGATGAGTTTAGGTGATTTATTCATTTTCGCTATATCAGATAGGGTTCTCCAAACAAATATTGCAGGACCTTTCCAATTTCAATCCTCATGCTGATTTAACAACGAATTTTCTAAAATTAAAGAGAAAATTTTCTTCTTTTTAACAAACTTTTTTCTAATTTTGTTAGTGAAAACTGCCAGAAAAAATTTACACACTTTGCAGGTGTTTATAAATATTTATTTAAATTATATTATAAAAAAGCTCCTCCAAAAGGGAACATTTCCTTAGAAGATTTTTGTCATAGACATTGCAAAACTTTTTCGATTCCCTTATTTGAATTGGCATGTTATGAATTTCTCAACTTTTTTATAAATATTATAATTTAATTTAGAAGAAAAATTCTCACTGATGCAAAAATACTAATATACCATTTTAGTTGTATCTGTAAAGCTACAAAAGCTGTTCATTCATATCGTTTGAATTTGTGTATGTATAGTTAAAAAAATTAAAAAATATTTCAGTTTTGCCATTTAATGCCAAAACTTCTGTTTGAAGTACAATATTTTAATGTAGAAGTGCAGCTGGATTTAAAATAATTTAAGCAACCGTTCAAAAAACTTCAATTGAAGTAAAAGCTGTAAAATCTCCCTAAAAATTAGTTTAAAAATTGGATTTAAAAAGAGTTTATAGTCTCCCACAAAGAATTGCCTACATTTAACAAAAATAAGTTTCTTTAAAAAATATTCATTAGACACGGTAGTGACGGCAGCTTGGAACGGGACAGTGATAGGAGAAAGTATGTAATTGAAAGACAAAAAAGTTTTATCAAATTGTCACCAGTAAAAGTTTAGGTTAGGTTGAATTGAGGGGTGTGATAGCCCATGCCATACGACATACACTTAAGCCAGTGAAGGCTTGTTGTGCGCTCCCTTTTATTATCAAACACAAACTGCCAGAGTTCTGCGGCAGGATTCGAACCTGGGACCTTCGCACTATGAGTCTAGTACACTACCTACTAGTCTACGAAGGTCAGTAAAAGTTTACTTTTAACAATTATTGGAAATGTTATTTATGTTTATAAAATAAAAGTTAATATATTTAGATTTCCTTCGACACTTCTCAATTACGAAAATACTCGTATGTTTATTTTAGCTGCATGTCTGTTTAACTGGCATGTCAGGAACTATTTAATAAAATATAATAAAAAATTTTCTGACGATACCTGCCGATTACTATTACTGTTTTATAAGGAAAGAAGCCAAGTAATAAAATTATAATAAGAGATATTATTTTTCCTAAATTTAGGAAACATAGAAAATGCTTGATAAAGCTTAATCAACCTACTCAATTACTTTAGTTACAAATTTTTAATAATAAAACGTTAATTGATTTTTTACATTTTTGAGAATTTGGGAGTGTAATTTTGTTTGCCTTGGCGTTATTATTTCATTAGAAGTATTTATTGGGAAAGTAAACAAACATACCTAATAAAACAAACCAATATAGATGCTATTATTTACAACTAGATTAGAATTAATTATGAGAATAAAAACCAAACCTGGAACTTCCCCATAAGTAAAGCATCATTATAGTCACTTAAGCCAGCAAAAAATCAACAAATTATCAAAAGGAAAATTTTTCAGATGAACTTGGAATTTTATTTGCCTGCTCTCAGAAATTCCAGAAAAAAACCATATAAATTTTCAATTATAAAATCGAATTGCTTAAACTAAATGGAGCTACTGTCGTCCTCATGTGAAAATATTAATGGCAGGTAGATCTATAAGGTCATTAGAAGTAGATGCTAATAAACAGGTAGATATTAATTTTGCAATTATGAAAATCCAAATGTTTGTGATTAAAAGGCCTTTAAATTTAAATGAAGTTATTGCCCTCATATGAAAAACAGTAACGGCAGGTAGACCTGAAAGGTCAGTAGAAGCAGCTGCTAATAAGCAGGTAGATATTAATTTTGCAATTATGAAAATCCAATTGCTTGTGATTAAAAGGCATTTGAACATTAATGGCAGGTAGATCTAAAAGGCAATTAGAAGTAGATACAAATAAGCAGGTATACGGTAATTGTTTGCATAAATAAGGGCGCGCTTACAAAGTTAAAGTTAGTTTCTGTTTGAACTTCCCTGCTATACAAAATGGAACAAAACAACATTCAATATTATTTATATCAAGAAGCACCTAGGCCAGTTGAGCACATGGTGATGGTGGAGGAGAACGTGTTCTTAGAAAATCTACAAGAAGCTGGTTAGTTCAAAATGTTACATCAAATGACATATACAAGTGCTAATATAAAACATGTTGCTTAGCTCTTTACAGAAGAAATGAGCGTCCTGAACGGGAACTAGCGGCTGCAGTGGGCATGATCTTAATGCATTATCAGGCTGTACCTGAGCCCGAGCCCATAACAAGAGGCCAAGTTCAGATGCAGAATCAAACTCCCAATAACCCCATTGCCAAGAAACTTGCACGTCGGATGAAGCACCAAGTCCACAAAAAACGTGTAACCAAGTACAAAAAGGCGTTACGATTCTAACTACAAAAAGGCGTTACGATTCTAACTACAAAAAGGGGTTTACGTGCAACTAACTATAAAAACGCGTTAAGGAGAAATATTTTAGAGGACTTGCCATGAAAGAATTGTTATTAATCGAAGTCATGTGAAAAATACAAACTGCTGTTTCTCAGAGAAATATTCCTTTCCAAACCTACAAGGGGGAAGGCAAGTACATCTATGATATAAAGGACAAATTTCCAGATTCATTTAATGAACTCTGCTGTAAATTTTTTCGGTATTATACCAATAGAAATAAATTATTCTTACACACGCATATATACATGTATACATATATTAACAATTGTGATTACAAAAATCTAGCTCTCTAATAAATTAATACTCGTTAAAATTTTTTAAATTAGTATTAAAATTAACTGATATAAAAATATATTATTTTTTTCTAGATTTATATATAAGTTTAAACTGACCACTAAGACTCAAAAACTTCTAGTTTTCTAATAAAGTTTATTATTAAAATTATACGTTAAAATACTCACAACTGATAATGAAATTCGTGTATAAATAAATACTTTTTTAATTTTTTTACATTAGAAGGAAATTTCCATTAGGAGAATGATTCAAAATATAATGAATTAATTCCCAAATTATATACTGAATCCGGGATGGAAGTAATTGTATTGTATTTTTAATGATACCGCGATACTATCCTAGGATATATTGTTTAATTTTTATATCCTGTTTGAGATGTTGTTTATGTTAAACAAATACCAGTCTATATACCATGAATTTCGTTGGCTGCAAAAGTCGTTTACACTTTTGGCTAACTTAATCTTCATGTTTTTGGATATTAGAAGACTTCTGTTGGGAATTCTATTGGAAACACATTTAGCAGTCAATATCGAAAGTGTTTCTAGTCCTAAAATAATATTAAGACAATGAAACGAAATAAGTTACACGATTTTAAATTTAATATTTAAAGCCTAATTATTTTTTCTTTTTACAACTGAAGACTACTAGACTCGTAGTGCGAAGGTCCCAGGTTCGTATCCAGCCGCAGAACTCTGGCAGTTTGTGTCTGATAATTAAAGGGAGCGCACAACAAGCCTTCACTGGCTTAAGTGTATGTCGTATTACATGGGCTATCACACCCCTCCAATCAACCTAACCTAACCTTGACAACTGAAGAGTCCTATTCACTATATCTAACTATATATAATTTTGCTATTTCAGATATATTGAACATTTCCTATTTTGCTTAAACTAGTAACTCGTGTTTTAAAAGATCATATTTCCCATTAGAACATAAACGTGGTAGAATTATTACGATCACTATGCCAAAAAATCCATTTTCAGTAGAAAACTTTTGTCGATAACCATCTTGCCTTGTTGTGCAAACTTCTTTATTTATTTCCAAGCACCAATCACAGTATAATATAAGAGAAACTCGATGCTCCGATCATCTAACCATACGTAGAATTGTGCCACATGGTCCATATTAAGCACAATGCTTTTCTTACTGTACATCAAATAATATTTTCAAGTCTCTTTCAATTTTTAAAAGCTAAACTCCCTCTGATTCTTGCAAACTGAAAACCTGATGGCTTTTGGGGAGAATGTCAATGATGAACTAGATAACTTCCTTTTGTTGCCACGCAACAAATTCACTATAACTTTTCATATATGGCCACTTATCTGATATTGTCTTACTTAATGGACAGATATCAATTTTTTGGAACAGATGCCTTAAAGTCAATCTCTTTGTAAATAATATGAGGAGTTCTCCAGCGCTTGATCCTGCGGCAGCTGCAGCTTTGGTTTTATGCAAATCTTCCCAGCAAACTTATTTTTTCAGTATTATAACGTACTCGTACACTGTACTATTATAGCGGGTTACGCTAGTGCTCTAGGAATAAATTTTACTTAATAAAAATCTTTGATTATCAAATAGAATCTATTAAATCTCCTTTTGGCGCGGCCTTATTCTTACACAGCCAGTTGTTAGAAATCGTTAGCGCATATTAGGATTTCTTCATTTACTTTAACAATACTCTCACTTGGATCTAATCATATTAAATATGTTTGGGATCGTTCATTTACTATGTTAAGAAATCTATGGCAAATTTATCATTGTCATTTATCTCTCCGATATAGAATCAAATATATCTTGATAAGACAACAACTTTTTGTCAGTCGCAACAGTAATAGAAAAAACAAAACTTAATATGATTTTAAATATTATTGTACCATATTCATTATGTATATGATTTGATGCGATATGATAATATATCTTGGCATGCAAATAAACTTTATGGCATTTGTTTTAGTGACTATCCAAAAGTAAAAATTTCACGCCTAATCTATCAAATTTTACAAAACATGCCAAAACAAATATCTTTATGGGGTAAAATAATACTTATTTTTAGATACAGCACTCAGATTTCTAATTACAAATTTTTACTAATATTCCATACAATTCTCAAGTAATACACGTCAATTTAGGCAAAATATTATATGCGAATTTTTACGTGTGAAAATAATTTTGTCTTGATTATTTTATAAATTTATTAAATTTGTACTACTATTCTTAGTCTTCATTGTATGTCTATTTTGTATACATATTGAAATATAATTGTGAACTACTTGTAATTTTAATTGTAATGTAATGGGGGTTTGGCCCAGGATGGCCCTTTGCACTGCGACCATTGTTGATCTATTGTGATTCCCCTGTCCCTAGCAGTTTAATACGTTCGCAAATAGGGTCAGCTCCTTCAGTGGGAGCATTAGCAGATCCTCTCCACTCAGCGTATATGCATGTGGAGTCCTGTGTCTTCTGTTGCACAATGCCCCACAATTTGCTATCAAGTGTTCCATTGACTCCTCATCTTCACCGCAAAATCTGCAGATGTCCGTGTCAGATAAGCCCATTCTGTATAGGTGAGCTTTGCAGGTGTAATGGCCTTTGAGCGTCCGTAGGCTTTTCCTGTCCAGTCTTAGAGCCAGATCCGCCCTCCCAGCGTCAAAGCGTAGGAATTTCTTGGAGTGACATAATCCATTGATTTCATTCCAATGTTGTGCAATCCTGAACGATGTCCATTGCGAAATCTCCCCTTTAATGAGACTTTTGTTGAACCCAAAAGAAGGGGTGGGTCCAATGAAGTTCCCTTCAGCCCCTCTTCTCGCATGGATGTCCGCCATCTCATTCCCGGCATGCCCCTGATGCCCTGGTACCCATATCAGAGTAATCTGATTATGAGTCGCCAGGTCATTGAGGCTTTTGTGACATTCCAGTAATAATCTGGACATGTGCGTACAGCCTCTTAGGGCCTTAAGAACCAATTGGCTGTCCGAGAATGTCTTAAGCCGTATTCCCCTGTGTCCTCTCTCGGATAGGATCCCCACAGTTTCCAGTATCGCAGAAAGTGAACTACTTACCAATAAGTCAATATTATTTCAAAATTTATTGCTGAGTTCCTTAATGCAAATATTAGACTTAATGTGCTGTGTATGGGTTAGCGGAAAATTAATAAATAAATTAATAATTTACCTTACAGAAACAAAAGTATCTGGCTATTTCTGAATCTAATCTAATGCTATTTGGCCAATTGGAATTACAGCTATTATGAAAATGAAGTAAATTTAAAAAAATCCTCTGAAAGGGGGAGTTTTTTATTTATGTCTACAAAAAATTTCCAAAAGTTTGCAAACAAGATGTTTATCAACATGTCTCGTTAATCTCAAAATAAATTTCCCAAGTTAAAATCAATTCGCATTTAGCATCGCCACAAGTTGTTGGAAATTTGTTTATTTCGATATGGGAAGGTATGATATGTAAAAATACCAAAAAATTAGTAAAAAAATTATTAATTTGAAAATATAATTAAAATTATGAAAGTCAGCACAAGATATTTAACAATTTCTAAGCATTTATGAATACGCGGGAAGGTAAACATAAGAACAAATTAAAAATGAATTATGAAAGCCACTATTTGAGGCTAATTGTGTTTTTGTTGTTCACTTTTTTTTAAGTTAAGTTTTTTATTAAAAACACTGACGAGTACATTTGCATACACGGTTCGACACAGTGAAGATAAATATGTAAATAAATTTACAAAAAAGAATTTTATGTCACTTTTATCATTTTATTGGCCCAAGCAACTTTTGGTGCCCGAACTAATTATCAAACTCACATACATATGTACATATTTATATATGTATGTATGTATAGTCTTGAAGTTAGCAACGTTAGCATACTCATAGAAATTTAGATTTGGAAATGATAGAAGTATATGGGGGCTTTCTAGATTTATTTTTTAGTTGCGAAACAAGTGTCTAAAACTGAAGATCAATTTGGTATTTAATTGTCGCATTAATTATATAATTAATAGACGGCTGAGACATGCGTTTGACGTTACGTCTTTATATTTGCTTAGTGCATATTATCTTTTATGCGAAAGCCAGAGGAGAGTAAGTATGAGGATCTTATAGTTAAGGCAACCAAGTGTTTTTTGCCAACTGTATTGTGTGAAAGAAATGTAAAAGTTTCAACAAATTCTTGGCATGTCTTAATAGTGTGAATTTTTTTTAATGGTTATTAATATAACTTTTTTGTGAAACTAATCTGCATACGACGTATGTACCACTACGTTGGCGTTTTTGCCAATTAATCACTACATTTCTAATAATATTTTAAAAATTTAAGAGCAATGGATGAGCGAGATATTAAAAAATATTATTTAGTCAGGGGATTTGCTTTATAGCTGATATCCTTTGCCAGGATTCTCATGGCATTTAAGTAGATACATCCTACTTTTCCAAAAATGTGGGTGAAAGTATCCTGATGACTCGGCCTGAACAACCAGTAAAATGTGAAATATTATTAAAAATTTAATGTGTTTATGAAAAACTTAATTATTTACTGATTAAGTAAATCATTAATTTAGGAATAATTACACTGCAAGTCCCATATGATTTGTTAATTAACTTTCTGTTTTTTTTTTAGACTTGAAACAAGTTAATCATTCTAATGATTAGTTGGGAGCAATCGCAGAATAATAAATTTCAATAAAAAATAATTGTTTAAAATTTATTTTTTGGTGTATTGTACGTGCCTGAATTTCATTGGCGCTTGCCAAATCATCAGTACTCTTTAGCCAAATCATGTTTAAAAAGTATGCAAACTCGTATGTTTGTACAAAAATCAGCAAATATTATATGAAAATTCAATCATATTATTCTACTGGTGATTTGAAAAACATATAAATGTAATAGTTTTAGAAAACTTTTATACAACAAACAATTGTAATCGACTTACATCTTGTTTATTTAATTTGTAAAAGTGTTTATTTTCTAGAGAAACTAGAAACATTTTATTTTTCACAAATTGTACAAATTTAAGTTCTACGACATACCTTATTAGTTTACTTGAACTCAAATTTTAATAAAAAGGCACACATAAAAATAATATACTGAATAAGTAATATAAAAGCTTTACGGCCTCCTTAACATTGACTTGCTGTTAACGTGGTGAAGCTTAATTTTTAATATTAAAAATTAAACCTAAAATAAGATCTTATAGGTAACCTTCTCCTAAGATTCTCCGAGTTTCGACTTCATCATTTGCAAGTAGTTGTGGAGCCTAAAATTTTGAACATCTGACGAAGTTGGCCACCGGCAGTGAACTGGCCTATTTCAATATAGGACAAGTTAGCTTCTAATTTATTTTAATTTTCTTTTTGACAGCCCTTTCCTTTTTATGTTATTTTTATCAAATTAATTGATAGAGATAATCGCAAATATGATTTGGCTAAAGATGAGTTGGTTAACACCAATGAAATGCAGCCATATACTGAGCAAAGCCAACTATTTGTTGTAACATCATCAGATAAAAATCTAAAACTTTTAATTCAGTGTAAGTCCACTTTTTTAATTTTGTTAAAATAAATTTTATAAAACATATCGCTCCTTTAATACATCATAGTCAAAATCCTTAAGTTACTGAGAAAGAAAGTGTTCCTTAATATCATTTCGACACGTATCAAAAACGTCATTATGATATCTGCAGTGGATCTCGATCGGACTTATAGCAAAAAGCTAATATTTTTAAACATTTAATCACATTTAGCCAAAAATGGTTTTTCTATGATAATCTATGTTGCATTTAGAAAGCGATAAATAATCCGACAACATGCAATGCGTACCGATTATACTTTTTTTATAAAAAACTCAAGTGCCTCGGTTCTTGAGGCGTTGTAAGAGATACTTCCTTCTAGTCTCCTTACAATTTCTACAACCTATATCCATCCGAAAATGAAATACAACTCTAATGTATGGGCCGGAGCTTCAAAGTCTATTTTGAACCTGTTCGGCCTAGTACAAGAGAGAAGAAGCACATCGGTGACAGTAGTGTAGTCAACTCTATTGACTCACTGGGGTATAGTCGCAATGTGGGATGCCCTTCGATGTTTTATCGTTACTTCAGTGGATTGTCCTCTAATGAAATTAGGGAACTAGTTCCTGAAACCCACTCCTTTCTGCGAATTACACGTTTTTCATTTAGAACTCATCCATTCGTTATCGATGTGCTAGCCAATCGCACTAAGCATTACAGATAAAATTCGTTCTCTGGCAAAGGTTCAAACTGAATTCCACATGAACTACTCCCTCTATTGCACACACCATAATCTACTTTTCTAGTATAATGCACGAGTAGGGGTCAGCTCATGAGTGTTGTTGATCCATTAAAAAAAATATATTTGTTTAAATTTATTGTTTTCAATTTCAGAAAATACACTATTATTGCACCTGGAACTATATATTCTGAGGCGAAATTTACGATAGCGGTAGCAGTTCGTCAGACCAGCCAACCTTGTCAAATGAAAGTCGGCATAAGCGGTCCCTCATTCAGTAGAAGCCAACAAGTAGAGGTTTCACAAGATGAAGTGAAAAACGTGGAATTTGATCTGCCCATTTTGGAAATGGGTGACTACTATTTGACTGCCGACGGTATTAATTGTTCAGAAAATTTTAATAATACAACAAAATTAAATTACCAAAAATTCGACAATCATGTCCGAATACAAACCGATAACGGTTTATACAAACCGGGAGATGACATTAACTTTAGAGTATTGTTTTTGGACAAAGATTTGAAACCAGCTGTACCAGATAGGGATGCTGTAATTTGGTTCGAAGATGCCAAACGCAATATGATTAACGAAATAAAAAAATTTAAGGCCATCAAGGGGGTGTATACTGGAAAATTTAAAATTCCTACGTCATCTGTTACAGGCAGTTGGCAGTTGGGTGTCTCCAATGCAGGCAGATTCGATGAAATGGTGAAATTTGAAGTGGACGAGTATGAACTACCAAAACATGTAGTTCAGATTGAAGCTCCTAAACTCGTGTCGATCAAAGATGGTGGTATGAAGGTGGCTGTCAGATCCAAGTAGGCGTCCTATACAATGTGGTTTAACTTTTTTTCATTTAATATAATTTAACTTTCAGTTACATTTTCGACGAACCTTTGAATGGCAAGACAACTGTTACTTTCATTCTACGGCCAGAATCGTACTTCTTTTCTCCTAATTTCAAGGGAGCGCAGAAGGAACTTGCTAAATTTATAAAATCTTCCATTATGCTTAGAGGCAAAGCTGAAATAGAATTCAATTTAAAGGATTTGGAAAGTCTGTTCCCTAATAAAGAATCTAGCCTCTATATGAGCATCATTGCTACGGTTGAGGATCAATCTACTGGTGTGAAAAATACTGACAGAACGTTCACCGCTATTTATCCTTTCCGCTATGGAACAAAGTGTTTTAGTTGTCCTGGTAAATTTGAAAAAGACAAAGAACACGACATTCTCGTTCAAATGTCTTACATAGATGGCTCTTTACTTCAGAATACCAAATCAACCGTTGCGTTGATATATAAGAAAGTTACACACAAAATTCTTGCTGGATACGTAGAAACAGCTGAGGTTGTCTCATTTACGGGGCACATGAATAAGACAGGATTTGTCGATTTTAAGGTTTCACTGCCTGGTTTGCCAGAAAACAAAAACGGCTTCTCATATTTCTATTCGTGTGAAATTAAATATCTGGATGAACAGCGTGAAATTTATACCACTTATCAGCAAAGGAAAGTGCAGAGGCCTGAGACAACTACAGAAGATGATAAAAAATCGGAGGAATATTTATTTTTGGATAATTACGTTTCAGACGATGTGTAAGTTAAGCTAAAATTTTTTTATCCAAATTCTCATCGTTAGTTAAACTATACCTGGTGCCGAATCATGGCATTCCCTATCTCTCGAAGATTTAAAATATGTCACGAATATACATATGCTTTTGCCTCTGGTGGGCACGAATTATACATCCTGTCTTGGTGGCTTGGTGTTATGCTTTTATGCTGGTAATTTTTAAAAAATTTTATATTTCTACCCATTCCCTCAAATGACTGGAAAAGGGCGCGCATGTCAGTAAAATAAAGGTTAAAGTGAGTTCGCCCACTCATCCGGATGGGTAATATGGTTTTTGCAGACCTTGACCTTTTATCCGTTATCCGTAAAACCTAATAGCAATAAACTAACCAATAGGGTTGCGTACGGTAGTCTGGGTAGAGTTGCTACCGATACTTCAGGTTTGCACGGTACCTAAAATTGCAGTTGTTTTTAACACAAGGCCGACCAAAGATCCTATCTGGTGGTATGGCAAGCAGTAGTCCCTAGACTTTGTCTTAGACTGGTTATTGGTGAAGCTCCTGCGGGAATCACGTAATGGCTGTGGTTAAAACCTAAAAAGATGCTGGAAGAGGTATGGGTCGGTTGACTATGTCTGCAATATGATGCTAGTGATACTGTTGTAGATGCTCTTCTTCAGGGTACATATCTCTATGTGTTGTTCCTATTCAACAGTTGTTGAGTGGTCCATGATAGAGGGACTTCTTACTGCTGGGCCGTTGGGGTGGTAGGAGGTTAGATAGCTCCAGCAGTTTGGCAAGGTGTCTGTACATGGTTCTGCAGGCTGCCCAGAATTTGCTACCATGTCGTCCTTGTCTGGGACACATGTGGTTTAGCAGGGACGATGGGGACGGTGGTGAACGGTTTTATTCAACCAGTGCTAAGAGCACCGTCAGGTTAGGACTGACGTAAATCTTTTGTATAATACATATATGAAAATAAAAATCACTTTTCCATTTTAGAGTTGTTTGCAATAAAAAAAAAGATATTTTAATTGGTTATATTTTCCAAATACGCCAATTATATTTGAAATTAATGATCTATTTCAAATTTATGAATTGTTTAATGTTACTAATATTAAAAAAATTGCTTCTAATGGCGGGCGGATATGAGAATAATACAAGTATTTGTTCAAAAAAGTCATATGGGATCAAAATTAAGAATTGAAATCACCCTTTTCTCTCTTTGATACTTTCCTGTTAATTAGAAATTC
Source organism: Germaria angustata (assembly GCA_963681545.1). Lineage (NCBI taxonomy): Eukaryota > Metazoa > Arthropoda > Insecta > Diptera > Tachinidae > Germaria > Germaria angustata. The sequence continues at coordinate 92,179,966 of OY812999.1, read as the reverse complement.
TATCTGACCCAAAAACTTTTCCAATAGAAAACTTTCGGAGCACATTTTTTCCTAAAAATTATCTTTCATAACAAATAAATTCTTTTATACTGCCCTTTTAGGTTCTATATAAACAAACCCGCTCAACTTACTCTCAGCTCAAGTCAACCTTTATCATACTTCGATTATGTCATTATCGGCCGAGGTAATATTCTAAAGAGTGGTCGCGTTGATTTACCGGATAAGCCCAAGGATTATATTTTAACATTAATTCCTGACTTTTCATGGGCTCCCGTTATTACCGTCTATGTCAACTATATAGATGAAAATGGTAAATATCATTATACGGAGCAGATATGCCTTGTTACAATGGAACTGCAAAATTATGTAAATAAAGAAACCTTACAAAGTTCCCATAATTATATGGCACTTTTCTTAGATTAAAATTACCGCGCCCAAACGAGTCAATCCAGGCGAGGAAGTTGCTCTAAAAATACAAACTACTCCCCACTCATTTGTCGGTCTTATGGCTGTCGACCAAAGTGTTTTGTTGCGGAGACATAACAACGACCTTATTCCAACAAGTTTTATTTATGGTCTAAGACTTCCAGAAACATCTTATCCTGGCACTAAATCTGGCTGTATAACCTTAACAAACGCTAACTATTTCAATAATCGGCCCAAACTTCATTATCGCAAAGGTGAGTTTTTGAAAGATGAATATATCGTAAAGATAGATCGAAAAGGTCAATTGTTTCCTATAATTTTTTAAACGCAGGTCCAGTACTACGCAATATAAAAGATGAGATTGATGTTCGTGAAGATGCCGCCGATGTTGGAGTTGAGACTACCGATGTTGGGGAAGATAGTCTTATGCCAAGCACATTCTCACGTGGTGAGGGCGATGCTGTCAATGTGCGAGAAGTTACAGATTCTTCGGAAACATGGCTCTTTTATGACAATGTAGAGTAAGTAGGGTCAAGTGTTACCTTCCTTTAATATATTTTAAATATATTTTTCACCGAAAAACATAGTACGGTTGATGCTGAATTCACTGTTTATAAGGAAATACCCAAAACTTTGACCTCTTGGGTATTGACAGGGTTCTCGATGAATCCTTCTATGGGCTTGGGTATTACCAGAGAACCAACGAAAATCACCACCTTTCTACCCTTCTTTATATCATCCAATCATTTGCCGTATTCTGTGAAAAGAGGCGAGGCCATCAATGTACCCGTTTTTGTCTTCAATTATTTGGACAGCTCTTTGTACGTCACGGTAACTTTGGATAATACCGATGACGAATATGAATTTATTGATTGTGATGACAAAAAAAATAGCGAAAGAAAAATTGCTAAGAGCATATATGTGCCCGCTAAAGGAACTAATGACATAAGCTTTTTAATCAAACCGAAAGTCGTTGGTAATGTAGTGTTGAAATTCACTGCCATTTCACCAGTAGCTGGTGATTCAATACACAAATATCTGAAGGTGATACCCGAAGGCATTACTCAGTATAGTGATCGGTTTTATTTTGTTAATTTGAAGAAGGCATCTGAGTTCAAATCCTCATTGGAATTACCCAAAAACTTGGTGCATGTTGAGCTGCGAGTTATGGGTGATATTTTAGGTCCTGTTTTGAATAATTTATATCATTTGGTAAGCTCGCCTTGGGGCTATGGCACACAATTCTTGAACACTTTTTTGCCGAACTATTTGGTAATGAAAAATTTTAAGAGATTAGAGCTTTTAAGTCCTAACATGGAAATTACATTGAGTAACAATCTGCAGAGTGGCTATGAAAGCATATTTAAACGTCGTCATCCAGATGGCTCCTTTAGCATCCTGGGACCTTCTACAAAAAATGTAAGGCCTCGCAATGGTTCGACTTGGTTAACGACCTACGTGTTACGTTTGCTGCAACAAGCCAAAGAGTTTGTTAATGTCAACGAAAAAATCATTGAGGAAGGTCTGGCCTATTTAAGCAAACAACAGGCTGAAAATGGCACATTCATCGAAAAGGATAATGATTCGGAAACAAACTATGTAACTTTAACTAGTGCAGCTGTTTTAGCCCTTTTAGAAAATGATGCTTATGCTGAGATATACTCCCAAGAATTGGAAAAGGGTTTAGAATATATTGCCCATAATATTGACCAGTCTGACTCTCTGTACGCCAAAGCCATGGGAACTTACACATTGAACAAGGGCAAACATACAGCAGCTAAGGAAAAACTTTCGAAGCTTAAATTATTGACTAAAACTGAATCAGATCACATGTGGTGGTCTGCAGAAGAGCACAAGTACGGGAGTGGTAGTGATGTGGAAATAACTTCGTACGCTTTATTGGCCTTGTTGGACGATCAATCTACCAAAGTTGATGATTTAGTACGCATCATCAAATGGCTGATTACCCAACGTGATAGTTATGGTGGTTTTGGTTCAACTAAAAGTACCGAGGTTGGACTGGCGGCCATTATTAAGTTTGCCGAGCTTACCGATTACGCAGCGGCTAAAATGAGTGTTGAAATTAAATCAGACGATCAATCGGAAACCATACAATGGACTGAAGAAAATAGACCTTCATATCAATATGTAGAGGTAAGTTCAGCCGGTAAACACCTAGAGATATATTTATAATTGCATCTTGAGCGGGTTTAATTATAATTTTGCAAGTTTTTGAAAGAAAAACATTTGAATGGATTTTAAGATACTAAATTACATATTTATAAATTTTGTATAATTAACTGTTTTACAGTATATTGTTTTAGATTTAAATAGTTTCTAGTAAATACGTGTTCCTATATAGAAGATTTTTTAACGACCTAGAACTAGAATATCATAATTTCCTTTCCTTTTAGCTGCCCAATGAAACTAAATCTGTAGATTTAACCGCCAAGGGCACAGGTGCGGCCTTAGTACAAATTGCTTATCGGTACAATACACTAGAGGACGAGGATAACCCGAGTTTTAGCATTAAGACTACAATATTTGACCAGAGCCGGCCAACACATTTAGAAATGTCAGTGTGTGTCAACTACGTGGGTGAAGGAGAATCCACCAACACGGCATTGCTGCAAATTTATACACCCTCGGGTTATGTTGTGGACGAGGAAGTCTTAAGGGAAATCAATATATTAAAAAGAGTTAGTGTAAGTACTTTTGAATTGCAAGAAAATCAAAAACTGGGAAACTGAAAATCGACCTCATTTTACAGAACACGAAATTAAAGAACTCAGACTCTTTGCTGGCTGTCTATTTCGATCATTTATATAAAGATGATGAAACCTGCTTAAATATCAGGGCCTGGAGGGCTCATGCTGTGGCCATGCAAAAACCAGCTGCAATTGTATTGTACGATTATTATGACAACAGCAAGAAATCCACTTCATTCTATGAGATCAAGTCAGAATTGTGCGATATCTATGAGACCCAAGAAAGGTGCAATAAGTGCATGCCGTAAAACGAAACCCGTGAAATTTTCTTTAAAAATTAAAATTTATTAGATACACAATATGGTTAGTAGTATTTTTCATGTATATACAGACATATACGAGTATATATGAATGTTTATGGCATCATAAATATTTGCAGTTAAATAAACAAGAATTGTCAGGAGAAGGCCTGGCCACTTGGAATCGTTTCTCTTCTTATTTCATTTGTAGTGCATGTCAGAATTTCCTTTTTCGTTACGCCCTTTGGGCAAAAATTTTAATTACATTGGCGAAAATTAGCTTAAAAGATAATAAGTATTAACTTGTTTCATTTTAGCGATTATTAGAGATAAAAAATAGAAAGTTTTCGAAATCTTATATTTGCATACAACTATCGCCAGCTAAAAATAGGGCAAATGGACGAACTCTGATGAAAAGGTGTGGTTTTCTGCATCAGCTATATATTTACTTAAATTTGTCAAATGATTATAGAAATTATACTTTAAGTGAAAAGCGAAATAAGCTTGGAAAAACTTTTAGTGTGTTATATCATTAAATTTTTGGGGGTATTGTTTCTCAGGAGATAATGTCCCAAATATAAAAATGAAATAGAACCTTGTCCAGTTTGTTACATTTAGCCTATGACTACTCCTATTTGCTGGACTATGGCCAAACAATCTTGAATTATTCTCAAAATGAAAGCGGTTACAGACCATGGAAAAATTAAGAAATTTAAAAATTTCTTCTAAACCTTCATCATGGGAGTTCATATCAGTATAGTATGTACATAAAGAAAAGGTTCGTCCTGAAGTCTCCCAAGAGGCTAAAATTTGGTATATATGCTGGGAATTGCAAGAAGGCTATGAAAAAAATTTAGTAATGATAATTTGGTACCTTAATCCTCCAACAAGTGCCGCAAATCTGTACATCCATATCGCACGTTTTCTCCTTATGTCTCTGTAAATCTGATAGCACCTTTGGTAAAAGTGATGCTTTAAAATTAAAATACCACTTACAATTAATACATCCTGAATCTTTCAAATCAAGTATGAGACGTCCCACTAAATTCGTGTGTATGTTGACTTTTCTGCCGTGAGTATTTAAAATTCTCTTATGGCAAAGGTAGTAGTAATCAGAAAAAATTTTCATTTTCAATAGAGGCCATAAGGCAAAATCTTTCTAAGTGTCTGAATACAATAACTCTATTGCTATACAAATTCCTATTACTTTTCATAAAGATTTAAATCATTTGGCAACGTTTCAGTTGATAGAAGTAAGCCCTTATTGAAGAAATATAAGGAGATTTAAGTTCTTTATTGTTGATTTGATTTGTGGGCCTCATTTTAAAAATAAAAAGTTCGCAACCATTTGAAGTTTCTACAAATAATACTAAGAAATCGTTCAATACTCAGCCATTTCCATATACAATTCAAACGCTTAAAAATGTATAGTTTTACAAAATGAGGTCTAAAATTTGCGAATTAAGTTTGTTTCTCAACAACTGTTTCTCAACTTTACCGTCATCATATTTTTTGAGTTTAGAGCATTTTTGTCATATATAAATATGTGTGCACGTACCCTCCTCCTTGTTAAGACCACACATAGCCGGACGTGACCTTATAACCTGGCTTCGTTCTCCTAGTACTTCTTTCGCCTGATCTTTCTATAACTAAAAGTCTGATCTTTTTATCACTAAAATAGTCACATTTATTTAAGATTCATTTTTCAAATTCGCTTCTAGTCACTAAATGTCTTTTTAAAAGTCAAGATCAACTTCTGTTCCATCGTTTAAACAAAGAACATAAAGCTACACGCACAAATTTAAATATTTTATTTAGTTTAATGTCTTGAAGCCCATAACTAATAAGCGGCTGAGATATGCGTCCGACGTTCCATTTTAGCCATTTACTTAATGCAGATCTATTGATATGCTTCAGCCGATAAGGGGTAAGTTTAGTAAGTCCTACTGAAAAAATGAAATTAGTTAGTACTGAAGGAATAACATTTTCATTGCTTCCAATTATCCAATAATGCATTTTTAAACTTGCTGGTGAGCTAACGTGACATACTCATGACAACAAATATGAACAACTTTTATGAATGTGATAAACTCAATTTGAAGATAATTGTTTTATAAAAAAACACAAAATCCCATAATCCTAAATGAAAGCATTATTTTTCTTCCATCAATTAGTGATAGAGATACTTTTACTGAAAAAAAAATCGTGACTTTCAAATAATTTATCGTCGTCGCACGTTAATATTTGTGTGTTGCGTAAACAGAGGGCTTTGGTAATGGGCCATCTTCAGTGTTATTTTTTCATCATATTGCGAACAACATATTCAAGACCTTAGAAAAAATACAGAAAAAATCTTGAATGGCAAAACTCTAGCAGTTTTCTCAGGCAGCACAATATATCTTATACTAGGCCTAAATATTTCATGGACTTTACCAGAACACAATGTGTAATACTTGCACGTCTTAGAATTGGTAAAGCGTTATTTAACTATTTTCGCAATCGGATGGAACCTCTTAAGTGCAGTACTTGCCACCAAATAATGAATGTTCGTCACCTTTTAATTGAATGTCCAATATCCAAAATGGCTAATTCACTACAGAAAATACTTCACTGTTCAGTAGCTCATCATTTAATAGAAATTCTGAAATCGCTCAACAAACACAACTTATTTGATATTTAAAATTTCTTTTATTATAATACTATTTTATTAACCAAATTATACTTTTAAATTATCTTATGCACTTATTAAAAATTTCGCTTTTTGCGCGCAATATGTTCTAGACACCCTGCGCTTTACTTTTCATGTATTTTTATAAATTAATTTATAAAGTATATTTCATTAAATAAATAAATAATCTAGCACAATAAAGACAGCTTCTAAATCAGTAAATAGGATTCAGAAAAGAAATCATCATCAAGCTGGAAACAAGAAACTTTTGCTAAAACCATTGCAAATGGTCCGACTGTGCAATGCTTCTGGATTCTAATGTCAATACTTTCATGACTGGGGTTTTGTTAATATTTATGATTTTTTAATTTTATTTTTAAGCGTTTAAAAATTAAATGGGACGACTTGCAAATGGGGCGATATTTTAAAGGAAACAATAAATTCTTCACGTGTGCAACAGATTAAAATTGCAACAAAAAAAATGAAAATGTAAACGTTCTTGGTTTCTCTAAGAAATAAACAAACTTAACAAACATCGGTTTGAAATGCACTCCGATTTGAAAACTGAAAATGATATGCATCCATACATAATTCAAACGTCTAAGTTATTGGGATAACAAAAATATTTCCTGCATACTTTTAGGAGAGGCAAATAAATATTTTAGCCATTTTAAATGTGCCTTCAAAGCAGTGTTGCCATCGCTGTAACAAATAACTATGAACATATTAGGCATAAATGGCACAAAATTCGACAAAGTACAAAATAATTTTCGACAAAGATTTTTTTGCTAAATATAATTGTTTTTTTTTTTTTTTGACAAAAGAAAACAACTTAATATTACTTTTGAAAGTCCCTTTTTTACTTTAAGTAGTATTTAGCTTGAACTGCATTTTTTTAATGCCCACTTTTGTAAAAATAATATATGCACATGTATCATTTAACAAATTTATTTCTAAATTTTCTTTTTATATCGGTTAGCATTCTAAAAACTCTTTCTAGGAACTGTTTATATAAGAAAAAATGTGCAGCAATTTTAAATCTAGGAGAGCATTTCACCAGCACAATTTCTTATGAAAAAACAACTCGGTAAAAAAATATTTTAGGTCAAATTTCAACATAAAAAATTTCATAAATCGGTATACATTTGTTGTTGCTCTGATTCTGGGCAAAATAAAATAGTCTTTTGCGCATCAACAGCAACAGTTTATGAAACGAATAGTAGAAAATATTTTTAGTTCTTTATTGTTATAGTTCTTGTTGTGTTTTTGTTTTCAACAATTAAGTTGCTCTTAATTGTACAACAGCTATTTAGATCTGTAAAAAAATCTGTACAGTGCAAATAATAAATGTATTATATCAGTAGAATGAAAATACGGACGAAAATCGAGTGGGTCTAATTGCATCAGCGCTGAATATCCAAGTGTATATTGGCAGCATTTTCAGTGTGTATTGAAGTTGGTAGCAATTGCATATAATAACTACAAAAACAACAAACATATTATTTTAGCTTGCCTAGCACAGGCATATTGTTTTTGTAGACGTTATAGAAATGTTACACCATCTCACTTTGATTCTATTCCACACCAATGGTGCAAACATGAAAAAACGTATAACAGACTATTGTTCTCTTTTTCTTAAATGCAGAAGAAATTTGATTTTATTTTGCTTCTACAGAATCTGATTAATTGTGTGAGAAAAGTTTGTTTTGATTAAAACGGAAGTCTTACTGGAAAATGGAATTTAGGCATCTAATGTTCGTAGAAGAGGTCGACACTTGTAACATTTTACGTGACTTTGAGTTTTACGGCAATATACGTATCATCTATCCTATTTATTAGCACAGCCCGGATATTTTTCAGCAGCGCTCGTATATTCTCATGGATACGTTAAAAAAATTTGTTTAGCGGAGTTCACACTAAACAGTAGTGGCTTAAATTTATAAAAGTACTAAAAATTAATTAATGTTGTTAAATTCCTGCTGTCTTCGTAAAGTACAAATTGATAGTGTGCATTTTTCGGATCAAATCGGAGGATCTGCTTTCATACACTCTAAGTGACCTTTATCAGTTAACAATGAAGAGATTGTCCTTAATGTCTAGTTCCTGACCTTTGCCAGATTCTAAATTTTTCTTTACGGCATACAGGCTCTTATTCTCTATCAGAATACTTAATATTGAAAATTTGTCATTTTGAGATATTCTCCCCAACTAATTGTTAAAGCAATATTTAACATAAATTATTTAAAATAAAAATTTTATTTCTAATTTTTGTTTGATTGAATACAATCATTAAAGATCAACGGGCGTTGAATGTTTCCAAAGTGCTTATGTTCACTGACGTATTTTAATGCCCGACTTTTGACATTTGCGAAATGATGAAAATAAAAATACTTTTTTTTTATAACCAAACTTTCACAACCTCTGCAAGTCTATTTATTTATCCCCTCTTTAATTAATTATAATTAATATTATATCTCATTGTTGTAGAAAGTGCAGTCAAGTCAATATAGAAATAAGTCTGTTTGGCTTATTCCAATATAATTTTTATAAATTATTTTCATTTCCGTTGACTTTTCGTCACACCTTTATAAGACCTCCTTTCTTTAAAGTTGCTTTTGTTTTAGTACATCTGGAACAGCTGTTCTACAAATATTAAACTTATGAATTAGATTTAACCAATTGCTTTTCTTTAATTAAGAATTTCATCGTTTTTTTAAAGAGCAAATATTTAATTTCCTTTTAAAATTACATTTAACAAGAAAGCAGCTGGAGTTTTTTTAAACAAAAGCTTGAGTTGACAAAAGCCAAAAACATACAAAGGAGTTCGGCTATAACGAACATAATGGGTTAATTTAATTCGCTATAAAGAAGTTCATAATAACTATGATAAATATTTATATATTTCTTTCCAACGTTCTTTCTTGTTTTTCAATATTTTTAAAAGACATGCATATATAGTATATATATGTACTTACATACATCTGTTCAGACATTTCTTTTATTTTATTTTCTTTTTTATTATTTCAACGGCTTAGAAAATTGTTTACAAGAACTTTTCAATTTTATTTTGATCGTTATAAGCGTACAAAACTACAACTACTTTTATCTTGGGTACTTAAAGATAGAGAAATTTTTCGTTATAACCATAGATCGTTATGCCAGTAATTAACTCTATGAACACGATAGTTCATCATAACCGGTGTATGTTATAACCAAGCTGTGCTGTATTTTGAGCAATCAAAATAACTTTTTGATAAAGTTTGAACTGTTCTGACGTGACTATAGATGTATGTATATGCGAATAAACAATATAGAAATTTCTTAAGAACATTCTAATGTTTGTGTGACCTTCCTTGTTGCTTTCAATTGCAGGAAATACACTGTTATCGCACCACGCACTATACATTCTAATGCAAAGTATACGGTAGCAGTAGCAGTTCATCATACTAGCCGTCCGTCCCTGTCAAATAAGAGTCGGTATAAATAGCCCCTTCTATTACTACAGCCAACAAGTTGAGGTTTCACAAAATAAAGTGAAAAATGTGGACTTTAATTTGCCCAATTTGGAACATGGTCGCTACAATTTAAACGCCAAGGGTGGTGCCTGTTTGGAAAAGTTCAAAGATACCTATGAGTTAGATTATATTAAATTTAACAACAATAATTTCCAAATACACCTCCTTAAATATTTGTATAAACCGGGAGATGATATTAACTTTCGAGTGTTGTTTATGGACAAATATTGGAAACCAGCTAATCCAGCAAAAGGCGTAATGATTTGCATCGATGATAGCGTCGGTAATAGGATTAAAGAAATAAAGGACTTTAGGACCATCAAGGGAGTGTATACTAGAAAGTTTATGATTTCAGAATCTCCGGTTAAACGTCTCTGTTTTATGTGTGTGGAATTTGAAAGCAGATATGAACGTATAGAATATTTTGAAGTTAAAAAATATGTTTTACCAAAATATGTAGTTAAAGTAGAAGCTTCCACATATGTATCGGTTAAGGATGCTCATATGCAGGTGGTTCCAAGAGCCAAGTACGTGTTTTTAAATATGTATTATAAATAATTTTTAATTAACTAAATTTATGTTTTATATACACATACAGCAAACTATTAAATGGCAAGGCCACTTTTGTTTCATCTTTAATATGAGAGTCCGGAACTCGACAAGGGAGAGAAAAACCCTCTCACCCCTTTTTAAAACCGTTGATATGGTAAAAAGCAAAGCTGTAATTGCTTTCAGTCTAAAAGAATATGAAGTTTACTTGCCCCATAAAAAAAGTCCTTATGACATGAGCATCGTAGCCACGGTAGAAGAACAATTTACGGGTGTCAAAACTAATGACACTGTTTTAATCATACTGACTCCCTACCGCTACAAGACGAGCTGTGTAAGTTATGGCACATGTTTCACCCCTTTGAAGCAGATAAAGAAGTGAATGTTCTCTTTGAAATCACAAACGTAGATGGTTCATATACGAAATATACAAAATCAATTGTTGGCTGCACTGCAGATCCATGAAGATATCAGCATAATATTCCCCACATTGCCAAATCATACCTTTTCCTTTGAAGGACATATGAATGAAACGGGCTATGTCAATTTTAAAGTTCCATTCCTAAATTTCTCGGGATATAAAGGCTACGAACATTGCTGTTAACTGAAGATTAAATATTTGAATGAGGAGCATGAAGTCGCACAGAGAAACGAAGACGTATGAAACGCCTTTTGAGATGGAGGAAACCCCAAAGCAATATTTTATTTTGTTGAAAAAATACTATTTAAATACCCAGTAAATTCATCAATTAACATACATACACACATCTTTTCCTAGTTATCAACTTTATGAGTGGAATAGTATTTAGATGTGTTTGTTTTTAATTTTTTAAAGATATAATTATTTTACTTATTAGGACGCCTTTTACGAATTTTTTCTCGATTCGATTAGATAATTGCAGTCTTTGGAGGACATTTTTTTCCTTCAAAAGCACAGAGTAAATTTATATATTATTTATTTTATTTTTTTAATTATATATTGTCTATTTGAAAAACATTCTTCAAGCGATTCTTTGTTTTTTAAATATTTTTTTACACTTCCTCGATGACCTTTTGCCAATTTATGAATTTCTTTGATCTTTTAATTTAATTGTGGACTTAAACAATTTATGAAAATATTTATTTCATTGATATATCCTTCTTCCTTTAATAAATATAATAGTTGTCTTGAAAAATATGCTTAATATATTCATGAAGTAGAACTTAACAAGAATTACAGAGATCGATAATTTTTTAAACATTTATTTCATTAATGAAACTTTCTCATAAACACAATGAAATATTCTTTTATTAATCTAATAAAAGAATTCATTGGCTCAGTTTCAATGACAACTTTCATTGATGCAATAGAGAAATTCATTGTCTACATTAAGGGTTTTCTCTCAATGGGAAAATGTGCTTCTCTTAAAATCCAGCCAGTCGTTTCTTAATACTATGAAAATTTTAATAAATTATGGAAAATTATGGACTAAAAGTGGAAACAACAAATCAAAAAAAATATGAACTTTTCGCGAGTGCAGCATTTCCTTAAACTAAGTTGATTTAATGAAATATTCTTTTTAATGAAATATGTAAATTACTCAAGTTTATTTAACATTTCATAGTGTTAAAGTCGACAAAATTTGTCACTAGATGTAAAAAATTCATTGTAAGAAAATTTTAACTATTCTTAACTTTTAGGAAATTTTTCTTAAATTAAGTAAATTGTGTAACTAATTTTTGGACATCTTTTTTACTTGAATTAAGTATATATTTTTTTCTTAGAGTGGGAAAAGCTATAGATAAGACTTAGTGTTACTGATAATTTTGCTCATTAGATTGTGAAATAAATAAAAAAATAATATTATTTTTCATCCTTATGCATAAATAATAATGAATAATACAGAAATATGTGTGTTCATATTCAACTTCAATTGGGGAAGAATTTCGGTCCTGTTTGCGTAAGGAAGTAATATACTCGCATTTCTTTGTTTTACATTTTTCAGGACATTTAATTCTGTCATTGTAAAGATTTTTCTTCTGACTCAACATGCCTATCCAAGGCTGCATGGGCGATTTGATTTAATTTAAGTTGCAATTTGGTCCTAATTCATTTCTTGTTTTCTTTTGGGGTAAATTGAATTCAATCTGAGCCTTAATCTAGTAAATTTCCTAATTGGGTAATTAAACTTAGTGCAAATGCCGATTTACAAAAGTTTGTTGCAACCAGCCAGCAGGACACTATGCAATGATGTTACTATAAGTAAAATAACAAATGTCCTATTAGGACACTCAGTCGCGAATAGAGGGATGGATTGATTGTTGCTAAGAAGTCCCGATTTAAGTAACTTACTTGTATAACTGAACCGATTCCGTGCTGCAGGCAATGATGAATGCAGAGCACGTATGTATAATAGATATTGAGTCAGTGCAGCATACCTTCTATGATAGACCAGCTTTTGCGTAGACGAAGTCCCGATTTTTTGAGGACGATATCTTGCTGTACATTATTCTTCCTCAGGCATATTGACTAGAGAGAATAGAGGCAATGTGTTCTTATACATTTTCTCTTCTGTTTTGTTTCTTATGGAAGTGTACAACAGGCCTTTTAATAATCTCTGTGTATGTCTTTGACATGAGATGAGTCATCTCCTCTCTTCAACCTGACAACCTATAACCACCAATTCGCTTGCTCCATCTGATGCAATATTTCAACAAGTTTTTGCAACAACTCCAAAACAACAAATAATAAAAATTTTATAGATGGTAAATAATTAAAGAAAACTTAAATTTTATTATCTTTTTAGACTGTATTTAAACAAGCCTGAACAATTTACTTTGAATTCAAATCAACCGTTGTCATACTTGATTACAACGTTATCCCCCGTGACAATATTTTAAAGAGTGGTCATGTTGATTTGCTAATAATCCCAAAGTTTACAATTTAACATTAACCTTGGAAAGTTCATGGAGACCCTATTTCAACCTATATGTCTACTATGTGAGTGAAAAGGGTAAATACCTTTATGCAGAGCAGAGATATGATTTTGAACCGCGAAATCAGGTAAGAGATATACATAGAACAGATCCTAAAATTTTGTTAACTTTAACTTGTTTTTCAAGATTAATGTCACCGCGCAGGAACAAGATAAGCCGCGTGAGGAAGTCATTTTAAGGAGGAGAAGGATTTGGAATTTCTTGATCTGAGATGAAGCTGTGTAACATTGACAAATGCTGAGAATTTAAAAAGTTATAATAGATTTAACCATGTTAGTGTTGATATGTCCCGAGGAGTCTTAGAAGAGGAAAAGATAAAAGATAATGATGGTGTTTATTTTAAGACTGCAGTTAATCCTTCAGTCAGCTACTATCTTATCTGCGGCTGGATTTGCTGCTCTTAATGATTCCACCGGAGCTGCAAAAGAAGATACTGTGCAAGAACGTAAGGATTTTTCAGAAACATGGCTGTTTGCTTATATTTTAAAAGTAAGTTAAGCATGTTTTTAATTTTCTTACAGACAAATTTTATTTACACTTTGTGAAAATACTGCATTGATGCATACAAAAATACCAGAATCTATTAAACCTTGCCACTGATAGCCTTTTCGATGAACCTAAACACGTGTTATGCTGTAGTTAAACTTTCAATATCAGTTACAACTTATCTTCCCTTCTTCATAGACACTCGTTTGCCATACTCTTTGAAAAGAGGTATTAACAAAAATCAGATATTTATGTTTATATAAGTTTTTCTTTTATTTTTCCAATATTTTTGCGACAGGCGAATTGATTACTATGCCTGCCCTAGTCTTCAATCGTTTGGAAAAGTTTTTCAATGTCATCGTGACCCTAGATAATAGTGCTGGCGAATACGAATTTATAGATTACAATAACAACATTATTACCGAGAGAAAACGTTCCAAGAGCAGATATGTTCGCGCCGGTAGCTGGTGATGCAACCTAAGAAGGGATACCCAGTATGCTAATCAGGCTTATTTTGTTAATTTAAGGAAGGAAAGAGCATTTACATCTTCACGTTGAAGTAGGAGTCATGGGTGACATTTTGGGTCCTGTTTTCAAAAACTGGTGCGCTTGCCAATGGGCTGTGCCGAACAGGCCATGTCCACTTTGTTGCCAAATTACTTAGTTATGAAATATTTGAAGAGTGCAAACTGTTTGACATTTAATATGAGGTCTCAACATAATCTGGAGACTGGCTACCAAACCATATTAAATTGTCGCCATCAGGATAGCTCCTTCACCGGCTCTAGCTCTTTAAAATATAGCCAAAGATTAACGGGGTACATGGTTCTTTCATTGCAAAAAATCAAAGAGTTCATCAATATTGATGACAAAATTATTGAAGAGGGCTTAGAATATCTAAAATACCAGCTGATTGAAGCGGTTCCAAATGATATCATGCCACTCTCACTAATGCAGCAGTCTTAGCCTGTTTAGAAAATGAAACTTATAACCAAAAGTATTCCAGAGAATTGCAGAAAGGTTTAGAATTTATTGCCCAAAATATTGAAAAATCAAGCTCCTTGTTCACCCAGGCCATGCGAACTTTTACATTGAACAACGCCGAGCATGCAGCAGCTTAAAGAAAGTCGAAAAGAAAGCGAGATCTTGGCAGCAGATGATGGTAGTATGTATCCAGCAACGATGTTGAAACAACCTTTGACTTTGTTGACTTTACCGGATCAGAAGTCCACAACAATTGATGATGTACTACCCATCATCAATGACTGATTGCTCAGCGTAATAGTTATGGTGGTTTTGCCTCAACTCAAGCGACCGTGAGAGGATTGACGGCGCTAATTAAATTTGCGGAGTTTACAGGTTATGAACCAATTAAAATGAGTATCGATATTGCGTCAGGTGATAAAAAGGAAACAATTCGACTGACTGAAGATAATGGAATTTTATATCAAGTTCTGGAGGTGAGTACATTCAAAGTCATATTGACATTGCAGTGTGGTACTTATTTGTTTTGTTGCAAGCGGTTTTTATTTAACTTTTTCACGTACAATTCAACTTAATTTATTTTCACTTTTTACGTCTTCTTTATTTTTGCCCCTATTGCGGTTCACAACTCAACTCAGTTTGGTCGTGTAGAGTCAACCCAACTTATGCACAACCAAACTCATAGTATCGCAATAACTAAAGTGAGTGTGGTTGTGCACAAGTTGAGTTGACTCTCACACGACCAAACTGAGTTGAGTTGTGAACCGCAATAGGGGCATTTATTTTATATATCGATATATTGGTACTTATCGATTATCATCTTCAACTTCGAATATCAGCTTAGAGCGGTAATCCAATGTTTGTAACAAATACATGATCGTAAAGTGGATGTTGGTATTCTTGATGAGCAAAAGTTTCCCAAAATGTCCACTCTGCGCTGCTTTACAATTAATGTCATTCATATATCTTACTTTGAAATTGTATGAACTTGATACTCTTGTGTCATAATTTCCATTCCTTACAGATGCCTCAAAACACCAAATCAATAGATTTCACGGCCAAGGGAACAGGCTCAGCCCTTGTTCTAATTGCTTATCAGTACAATATATTCGAGGAGGAAGCTAAACCGAGTTTTACCATTAAGACTACGATATTTGAGAAGAAGAACCGGCCATCGCATTTGGAAATGTCGGTTTGTGTCAACTACGTGGGTGAAGGTGAATCCACCAATATGGCATTGCTGGAAATTTCTACACCCTCAGGTTATGTGGTGAACGATGAAATCGTAAAGGAAGTCAAGAAGATAAAGAGAGTTAGTGTAAGTGCTTTCCAGTTAGAGAAATATAAAGAACATAAAATTGATCATTCGTACTGTCTTACAGAACACTGAACTGAAAAACTCCGACTCTTTACTGGTTGTCTACTTCGATCATTTATATAAGAATGACGGAACCTGTTTGAAGCCTTGAGGACCCATCCTGTGGCCATGCAAAGACCAGCTCCCATTGTACTGTACGGTTATTATGACAACAGCAAGAAGGCCGCTGCCTTCTATGAAGTTGAGTCAAAATTGTGCGATATCTGTGGGACCGAAGATGAGTGCAGTAAATGCAAATTAATTGATTGCGACTTATATAATAATATTTATAAAATTCTCTATAATTATTAGGGAAGTGAGTTACATTAAGATATTGTGTATCATTTTTATCATCAATTTGCTCTCTACCAAAATTATGTTTTATTCATATTTCACAATTAATAGTAGAATGTTGTGCTTATAAATTTAAAGAGTTCTTAATATTTTAGACTTACGAATCTTTTTCTTTTCCTTATTATAATTAAATTAATTATAATAAGGAAAAAAAAGGTACCTAAATTGACGTAAAGTCTTGTGATAAAAAGTTATTGATTTCTTAGAAAAAGAGCAACAGCTTTTAAAATACTAAATTGTTGCGTTTCAGTTCTTTTTCCGGAAAACATCTAAGCATGAGTTAGAGCTCAGACACATTTTAGACCATCTTACAATTAACTTATGTCCTAGCGCTATTCTATTTATGCTCCATTGAAATAGAAAAAATCTCTGACATGGCTATTTTTTCTATTCTGATACAGATATAATAAAATTTTGCTACACATATGAAAACTGCTGAAGAGTCCATCATACTCAATTAGACATTTCTAAGGCCATTGTGATGCTACAGCAAGTCTGCCGAAGACCCATTTTGATGTCTGCAACATCGTAAAGATTACTAAATCTAAGAAATTTATTTAAAAAAAACTGCATTGATTAGACATTTGTTTTGAAATTATGAACTGATATCCAGGGTATATTATATAAGCGCTCATATATCAAATGTCACAAAGGAAATTGTCAAATGTGTAAATTTTCTGCAATATGTTAAGATATGCAATATTTTTTTGGGACCGGACACAAAGCTATAATCTTGTATAAGAAAATTGAATCTAATATTTGATGAGCAATTCTCGGAGTTAAGATCCATATTTTTTCAGTGGATCTTTTGTGTGAGTAAAGTGCAAACCTTGCCTTCATCTATTAGGAACATTTATCTTAAAACTAGTCTTTGACTACAAGATGACACCAAAAAATGTATTAATGGTTACCTTGCAAAAGCTTGGAGCTCATATATCCTATACTTCCAAATGAAAAAAATACAAGTTCTGTTGTGACAAAATTAACCCCAGGCAACCGCTGTTGACCAAAATTGGTAAAATGTACAATGCAGTTTTACAGGATGTCTTGTAAATATGAGACGTGTTGCACATTATAAGTGCTCGCAATTAGGGGCTCAGACAGTGGTGAGACTACTTATCCCTACTGTGCTTTTCCACTGAAATTCAGTTATCTTGAAAGGTTATCCTTCGGTGTTGTAGCAAAATCTTTACCCACAAAAAAGTTACTACACTGACACCTCAATTTAGTAATGATACAATTATCAAATCTAGAGAAAAAAAAGCTAGCAAAGTGTATCAACTAATAATGACCAGTACAGACCCCTTTAAACCAACTGCCCTTATAACAAAACCCTTAAGCTTATTATAGCTATGAGAGGCATTTCTCCCAATCCCTGTAAGCTATCCATGCCATTAAGGTACGTTGAATTGCATAGTTCAATTTATGGAATTAATTTGAATTATTATTTCGAATGGAAAGGTAGTAAACTGGCTAGAGTTTCAGTCTTAAAATAGTGAATTCATGTTATTAATTTTTTAAAAACTTTTATTATGGAAGCATGGGAGAAGCTATTTATACACCCTTTTTAAATTTTATAACAAACTAAAGGATAAGTAGTTCTTCGCCTGCATTGTTTTAAGAATTCTAAAGATTATATTCTTCGAAGAAAATCGACCTTCATATAAGTATTCAGTGAAATTTAACTTTTGAGGACTGGAAAACAAAATCTATTACTTATATACTATATAAAAGGACATTTTGTGACCTTTAATATAACACCTTAATGCAAAATTTAGCGTACATTGGTTAATTGATTGTCATGGAAATTTTCTGCGCGCAAACTGTCAGGTAGAGACTACTTCGATATAACTATATAACCCGTCAGATGAGTTGCACACAATACCTGTAATGGTGCTATGATTTGAAGTACTAGATCTACCCTTCCGCCGTAAGATATCTTAAGAGATCATATAGCCTTGACCTCGACACTTCACAGAGATCGTCCAGTATACAGCCATCCAGGGGTATTTAGAGAGAAGGTGAAAGACTGACCGAGTCAGCTTGCATGTACAAGTATTCCTAACATGGAGTGGCTGTGGCTTACTTGATGCATTGTGCGGTTCATGTTGTAGGAGGCCACATCACCATGGCGACTCTGCTTGTGTCGAAATTATAACATTTATTATTAGGCTTTTGCAGGCACTGCTTAAATATACTGCTTTTAATAGTTAAAAGTTGAATTGGAACTGACATCGCATTGGAAATATTCAAAGTAGATCTCAAAATAGCCTGTTCATTACCAACGTGGTCTCTATGCGCAGTGTTCGAAACTAAGGTAATATCAGATAGTTGACCTAGCCTTAACAGCTAGGCTAATAAAGAAAATATGCTGGATCCAACTACATAGCTCAACTTTGAGCTGTGCGTATAGATCCTTGAATCATAATCAATAATCAATAATCTATGAGTTTATCCCTATCCCACTTACATCTGGAGGGAAGTAGAACTTTGAACATTCTATAGAAATCCATATAGGGAGTAACGTAGTCAGAATGTATTCAAATATACAACTTGATTTTGGCAATTGAATTTAAAATTGAGTTATCGACTTTGGTGTTCTTACATACACATCGAATTCAACTTTTTCAATTGGTTTAACCATAATATGTTTTAGCAGTTTTTATACCAAATATTTTAAATATTTTAATTTAAGCATTTTCAGAAAAAATTTTTTTTCAATTTCACAAGGATTTCATGATTAATTTGACTCATGTAAGGATGCAATTACCTACAAATTGCTCAATGGAAACTTAGCTCAATTAAAGCGTAAATTTACTAATTGCGTAATTAAAGCGAATGTCTGAGCGTAGTATTGGCGAACTTAGTTCAGTATATTCTTGTTAAATTTTCCATTTCCAGTTCACCATATTTAGCGAACGGGAATAAATAGCGACATAATACTTAATACCAATATTGAATTATTAATGCCAAATTTTATTGGAATCAGAGGGGCTAGGATACAATATGTTATTTTGTTTTTTAATTATAAAGTTTTTTTTTTGTTTTGCTAAAATTATCAAAGAGAGAAACTAAAATTATTTTTATAATTTTTCCTCTAAATGATAATTTTGGTATATAATAGCTTGTAGTTGGACTTTCCGGGGTTAGATTTCTGCCAAAGTGTTTGACTTTTTCTGTAGATAAGCCCGAATGTGCTCATGTTTTGTCTGTATTGAGTGAAAATTAATATTTTATAATTCAGCGGAAAAAAGCTTATATGTAAATATGTTGCATAAGGCAAATCAAATACTCAGTTTCCTAACTACATACACATATACACATTTTTCGTTAATGAAACCAAAATAGAAAATTTCCTACAAAACAGATATTAGAAACTTATTTTGAATTTATAGAGTCAACAACGCAAATGCAAATAAGACAAAGAGAGAAAGGAACTTCCCCTGTCCTACTCTTTACAGATAAGACTGGGTTGAACGCAACATTATGACAAGAACAACGATATTTGTATTAGGAACATTGAGGTAGAAAGGCCATTCTGAAGGCTGCATGTCACGTCCTGTCACATTGTTTACGCTAGAATTTTTATGACTGTTTTATTTTTGTATTTTCCACACCATTAGCCAAAACATGTGGCTTCCGTAAAGTACACAGAGGGAAAAATATTTCTAACTTTAATTTTTCTCCTACCTTTGGTGTAATCGTGATTGAAAATATAAATACGTCTTATACATCCTGCAGCTAATAAATTTAGTGCCAAAAGTCTGAATATTTCATGAAAGTGTTGAGGCCTTGGGTGTATGTTTTAAATTATCTCGTTATAAAAGTTAGTGGAGGAATTGAACGAAAAATTATATTTACTGAGTGAAATTGAAAAGAATGGTCTAAAGAAAGAATACAGATTCCTATATTAATATTAAAATATTTCAATCAATTCTGTTCCAGGATTGCAAAAGGATTCAACAGGCTTTTATTACAACTAAAAAATTTGAATTCAGAAAAGCAGGGCATGACGTTGCATAGTAGATGTAAGTATATCAAGTATTTATACAATGAATCATAGATTTTTGGCATTTTCTTTTTATAAGTTGCATAAAGGGCTTCTTTTGTAAATCGAAGCGTTTCTAAACGAATCTTGTATGGAATCTACTGAACTGGGATTTTTTACAAAAATTTCAAACATTTACAAACGTTACGTTTTATGTTATGTGGCCATAAGAATTTCTATTCAACACAAAAGCGAATTTGATTTTTTTCCGTTTTGTTTTCAATACAAATGTTCCTTTCTTTTACAACAAATATCCCACAGCAAACAATTAAGCCTTTGAAATCTGTATAAACAAATTTCAGTATTGAATGAACTCCCCTTAGAATTCATACAAGTTCCAAACGTTACGTTTTAAAATGGGGTTTTTACTAGCAGAAATCACTTTTGATGAGGTATTTTTAAGTGTAAAAAATATGCTGGGGCTGTCTGCGATATTTATTTTTGACGTTTAAAAACAAGTTAAAATATTTTTATAAATTGAGAAATAAATTATTTACCGCCGACCTTCATGTAGAAGTTTTCTGTAATGCAACCTCTAAATGGTTACCTCAAAATATCATCTGCTTTTTGAATAAATTTTAAAGAAAATTAATTCAATTATTGGAGTTTCACTCAATATTTAATTTGTTACTACTGTTGATTCGATGAAGGTTGTATGTAGGTATGTACCTATTTACTACGTGATTAAATAACAGATGAGAAAAGGTTGACTTTATGCTTTAATAGACACGATGAGAATGATCATTTTATTAAATGGTTTTACAAAAGAAGTTGAGAATGTGAAATACAAAAAAAGAACAGTTACAAATCATAAGAAATTAAATTGTGCAAATTCCTCAAGAACCGGTACGGCATTTAAAGGAATGATTTAATTTAAATAAAGTAATTAAATATATACAATAATAATTTAGTTATGATTGAACATACTCCGCCCCATTGAAAGCCTTCTTTCAATCGGTTTCGTCTATTGGCAGCGGAGCAACTTTGTGGATGGATCTTCTTAAAATACCTTTGGGTGTTCGGACATCTACCACTCTGATTTTGCCATCACGGCCTGGAATTGTTTTTACGATGCGTGCAAGGAGCCATTGTTGCGGGGGTAAATTGTCTTCGTGAATAATAACTAGTTTTCCTACTTTAATGTTGACTTCGGGTTTGAACCACTTTGACTTATGTTGGAGACTAAGGACGTAGTCTCGTACCCATTGTAACCAGAACTGTTGCTTTAAGTATGTGACGAGCTGCCAGCGCTTTAAGTACTTGATAGTTTTATAATGATCCAAGTTTTCGTCGGGCAAGGCGAGCAGCGATGAACCAATCAACATATGAGCGGGCGTCAGGGCTTCCCCATCATTCGGATCATCAGATCTTGGTGCCAGAGGACGGGAGTTTAAAATCGCTTCAACTTCAATTAATATTGTTTGGAATTCTTCATATGTAATACTAGCGTTAGACATATTTTTAACTAAAATTGTTTTGGTAGATTTCACAGCCGATTCCCAAATACCACCGAAATGAGGAGATCGAGGTGGGATAAATGAAAATTGAAAGCCAGTCACTGCGCTGTATTCCATGAGAGCCTTAGTATTGTTCTCTTCGAAAAAGTGCTGCCTGAATTCATTAAGCCTTGACTCAGCCCCAACAAAATTTGTCGCGTTATCACAATATAACCGCTGAGGTATTCCACGTCTGCCTATGAATCTCTTTAAACACAAAAGAAATGAATTAGTCGATAAATCTGACACAACCTCAATATGAATTGCCTTTGAGGCGAAGCAAACGAAAATTGCCACGTATGTTTTATATGGTGGTTTTCCTCTTATTTTATAGGATGTGTAAAATGGACCACAAAAGTCTACGCCACTGATAAGAAACGGACGGTGTGCGATAAGTCGATCGGCCGGAAGGTCACCCATGATTTGTTGCAAAAGTCGAGGTTTATATTTAAAGCAATGGACACAATTTCGGACGACTTTCCTGACAATATCTCTGGCGTTGATAACCCATACTTGTTGACGAAGTATTCCTAATAAAGCCTTTGATCCTGCATGCAAGTGCTTCAGGTGAAGATGTTTGACATATAGTAGTGTAAACCGATGGTCTTTCGGAAGAAGTGCTGGGAATTTCGTGTCGTACGGTAAATTTGCGTTTGCTAGCCTGCCGCCAACTCTGAGAATCGATAACGTTTTTTTATAGCTCGGAATATCCTGCAAAAATGGCGACAATTTTTGTAAACTGGGTTGTAATAGTTTACCTTTGTGAAGCATGTCAATTTCTTCTTTGAATGACGTTTGCTGAATGTCGTATATTACCTTCCAGAAGGCCAATTTCAGTTCTTCAGCTGTAATATACAAATTCCGCCTTTGTTTATGGAATAAACGATGAATGTAAACTATGATATGTAGAGTTCGAAGATACGATGATTGATTGGTAATGATTTGAGAAATAATAGAGTTCGCGATGGTTGTTATTTTGAACGAAGATTTTCTGTTTTCTAACACTGGAAGATCAGTATTAGAGTTGATGCTCGTAGGCCAATGTATATCGCTCTTCTTGAGGAATTCTGGGCCACTAAACCAGATTGTAGAGGTAAGCTCGTTAGGGAGACAACCACGGGATACTACATCTGCAGGGTTTTCTTTCGACGACACATGGCGCCAAGGTATATTATTAGTCGTATTCTGAATTTCTGCAACTCTGTTAGCGACGAAACAAACGTATGACGAAGAATGATTTTTAAGCCAATTCAGTACGATTTTGGAGTCTGACCAGAAAAATATTCGATATTTATATGGTTGAAATTTGCTTTTAATCTTTGTCCATGTGCGACTCAATAATAACGCTGCGCATAGCTCTAGTCTTGGTAACGATTGTTGAGCGACTGGTGCTACCTTCGATTTTCCAATGAGTAGACTCACATGAAACCCATGTGAAACAGGTACCCGAATGTATATGCAGCAGCCGTATGCTAACTGTGAGGCGTCCGAAAAGCCATGAATGTCAAAGTGTATGTCTGGGGACATCCCAACAAATCTGGGAATTTCTATTTGATTAATGTGTGATAATGTTTTTTCGATTTGAAGCCAACGATTTGTAAGTTGTTCATTTAAAGGCGTGTCCCAACCAATTTGCTGCTTCCACATTTCTTGGATTAAGATTTTGCAGGAAACTACTATAGGGCTCAATAATCCAAGTACGTCAAAAATTCTTGCAACAACACTTAGAACTGAACGTTTTGTTGGACCTTCAATCGGTGATAAGTCGAATTGAAAACAAAGAACATCTTTATCAGGCTTCCAAGACATTCCGAGAGCCTTAGTGCTGTTTTCATTGTTCGATTTGAATATCAATTCTTCGTTGAAATGTATTAACTGAGAACAATTGGAATTCCACTTCGATAATTTCAAACCACTTCTACCTAGAATTTGAATAATTTCATCCCTTTTGATTGACAATTCTTTCAGAGTCGATGCGCCAGTGAGAAGGTCGTCAACATAAAAATCTTGTTTAATCGCCTGAGCGCCAATGGGAAATTCTTGCTTGTATGTATCAGCGATAAACGATAGACTACGAATTGCTAGGAAAGGCGCAGCCGAAGTGCCATACGTTACGGTGTTGAGCTGATATAAGTTTATTGGACTATTTATGTTGTCTCTCCAGAGTACGAGTTGCAGGTTTCTGTCTTCTTCATGGACCATGAATTGTCTGTACATTTTACAAATGTCTGCTGACAGTGCAAATTTATGAAAACGGAAGCAAAGAATTGTTATAATTAGTTCTTGTTGAATCGTTGGTCCTACCATTAATATTTCGTTCAACGAAATATTTGTAGATGTGCGAGCCGAAGCGTCAAAAACTACCCTCAATTTGGTTGATGAACTTTGGAAACGCAAAACTGAATGATGTGGTATAACATAGTGGGGTTTATTCAATGCCTCATAGCTGACTAAAGACATATGTCCAAGCGAAATATATTCGGTCATGAAATCTGTATACATGGTTTTGATGAGTTCATCTTTTTGAAGGCGTTTTTCGAGGTAAGTAAAACGACGACGAGCTGTTTCGAATGATGAACCAAGTTTTGTGATTGGGTCCTTAAATGGCAAACGAACCTTAACTCTGCCACTTTGATCGAAAATTGTATTTTTGACGAAATGGGACTCGCAACGAATTTCTTCTTCAGACATAACTGATTTGTTTTCAGCAAATTCTTCGATCTCCCAGAAACCTTTAAGCAATGTATCTAGTTCTTGACAAGTTACTACATTGCACGACAAAACTTCATTTGGTGGACAAGAATTAATTTTACCTCCTATTATCCATCCTAGAGTTGTATTTATTAAGCAAGGCAAGCCATTTCCAAGTTGAAACTTTCCATCAAGCAACAAGTCGAAAAATATTTCCGAACTGATGAGCAAGTCAATCCGTTGAGGTACGTAGAACTGTGGATCTGCAAGTTCCAGGCTATCTGGAATGTTCCACTTATCGCTATTTATACACTCTGATGGCTGTTGGGCCGAAATTGATTTTGTTATCGAAAATATTGAAGTAAATTCAAAATCTGATACACGAGATTTGACAGTAGCAGTAACTTTGTATTTGAGCTGAGTACGAATATCTGAAACGCCAGCTATTTCTTGAACAGACCTGACTTGTTGAAGGCGAAGACGATTCGCAGCTTCTTGGGTAATTAAGTTGATCTCTGAGCAAGAATCTAGAAGAGCCCTACAAGGTTGTAAAATTCCGAAAGTGTCTCGAACAAAAACGATGGCTGTGGGAAGCAAAACCCGACAACGACTGCTTGTAGTGAAGGCTGAATTTCTTGTTAAATGAATGGCTGCGGAACTAGTTGTTGATTTCAACGATGAAGCCTGTGGATTTAAATTTGAGTGGTACGACGATGATTTAAATGAAGGTGACGATGGTTGAAGTGATGACGATGAGGACTGAGAAGTCGGTAGGGGTCTATGAAGAGACGATGAGTTCGAAAATGAATGGGGTTGTTCCGACGAGGATTGTTGATCCGTCTGCGAAATTTGATTATGTAGTGTCGAGTGATGAGAAACACGACAAGTTCGACATCTTGATTTCGACTGACACTTTGCTAGTAAGTGACCTTTGCGAAGACAATTTATGCAGAGTTTGGCGGCTTTGATAAAATCGAATCGACGAATTACTGGTAGCGACAAATACGAAGTGCAATTTCCGATGAAATGTTCTTTGCTTTGGCAATACTCACAAAGAATGTTCGATGTGAGAAGTGCTAATCCTGGACGCTTAAATTTAGGCCTAGATTTGTGTTCACTATCACGAAATGATTCAGTTTCAGAGACTCGGCTCTCTAGAAATTGGCAACGACGACTAAGAATCGAATAACATTCATCCCATGATGGTAAAGAACTAAAATCTTGTTTTTCGTCGTAGACTCTTTTTGACTCTGGATCAACTTTCGACAAAATAATGTGTATGATGATGGCATTCATTACATCCAGTTCAGAGCCTAAAGATAGCAATGAACTGCGAAGAGCCGAAACATTGTCGAGAATTGAGCGTAGCGAAATAGCGCTGGGTTTGGTCATTGAAATTATCGAGAACAAGGAATTGATATGATCAATAAAAATTAAAGATTTGTTATCATAACGATCGTTTAAAGCATCTACAGCCTTTTTGTAGTTTGACTCAGTAACTTGAAACGGTTCTATGACTGCCAATGCCTGGCCAGATAGACAATTAAGTAAGTAATTAAACTTGTCGATGGTAGGAATGCTTGCCTCATTATGAACTAATGTGTTGAAAGTAGTAATGAATCGAGAAAACTCAGAATACTTTCCATCGAACCTTGGTAATTTAATTTGAGGCAGTCGGTTGTGATGCGACATTACAGGTTGAGTTGTATTAAAAAAACTTTGATCTATATCACTAGAATTTCGTTTAGCATTCATAAAACTTACCAATGGAGCCTTGGCAGATATAAAGAGTTCTTCGATATCTGATCGGTTGGTATCAGATTCATCCATCTTCTCTATTTGTGCTTGAACATGGCTAATTTGTTTGAAATACGATTCTAGGATTTGTAGCCGACATTCAAGAATTGTGTAATCTGATGAACCACCATCCCTTTCTATTTTAGTTTTCATTTGCGTGATATTTCGCTTCATTGTTGTTCTTTGTTGCTTTAAAGAAGAAAGCGTGTTAGCTCCAGAATCAAATTTATCGTTGCTCATAGTGTCGATTTTTTCAGTGCTCATTTTTCTAAATTGGGTTTTAGTAAAGTGGTGTAACGTTGGTTAATGTTGTGTTCCAGTTAGGTTAATTTTAAATAAGCGGATTAAAATTATTTGAAAGTCGAGTAAATTTGCATTAATAATGATAAATTCGATGAAAATTCAATAAATATCAAAGGTACTATTCGTTAGAAAGAAATATCATATAGTGCAAAATAGTACCATTCGGTGATATGAAGTGCCAACACTATCTACTGGTTTTGTTGAAGGCCAACACTGGTTGATAATTGCACTTGCCGATATAAATGTGAGCGTGGGTGTGTGTATAAAATTGTAATCAGAAAATCTTTTGTAGACAGTAGAGGGAATTCTATTTCTTTTACTTACTTGTATAATTGAATGTATGTAAGTATAGTTGGGAAGAGTTTATTCTGCTCTGTTCCTTACAATATCGATGATGCTGAGTGGCGATGAAGTATATATGTACATATGTGTGTATGCAGAGTAGTGTAGGACGGCGGCTAGCAACTGCAAAGCGAAGACGATGAAAATGTTGGGAATGACGATGATGATGTTTAGCACGACGATAATGATGTTTTGTGGTTGATTAGCCCTTTGCAAGCAACGATGATCACGATGTCGCCCTGAAGTTGATGATGATGTCTTGCTTTGTTCAGCAACAAATAATTTTTTAATTAATTTCCTTTTTATTCAAATAACCTTTATTTAATTTAATAAATTATATTTGTTTTTTTTTTTTTTTTGTGATTTTCACCGTCCTGTCACGGTCGCCAAAATGTTGATTCGATGAAGGTTGTATGTAGGTATGTACCTATTTACTACGTGATTAAATAACAGATGAGAAAAGGTTGACTTTATGCTTTAATAGACACGATGAGAATGATCATTTTATTAAATGGTTTTACAAAAGAAGTTGAGAATGTGAAATACAAAAAAAGAACAGTTACAAATCATAAGAAATTAAATTGTGCAAATTCCTCAAGAACCGGTACGGCATTTAAAGGAATGATTTAATTTAAATAAAGTAATTAAATATATACAATAATAATTTAGTTATGATTGAACAACTACTTTATATATACATATACATATATATTTGAGCACCCTCATTTAAAACTTCCCCAGATATTTACAATAATGGTCACCAGTGCCCCAAATATTTTTAGGCGCTGTTTTCTAGAATGTTTCAATAAATAATACAGTCAATTGCAGTGACATCAGGGATGGAATATATTATTTTTTCATTATAGAAAATATTTAACAAATGTTACAGAATTATGGACAATAATATATTTAACCAATGGAACAAAGGGACCATAAAAGATTGAGTATTCTAATGGAAGATAAATGTATAGTATTTTCCTATTTTGTTGGACTTATACTTGTAGTATATCATCATTTTAATGAATTCATTTGAAAATTTCTAATTCATCCTAAAATTTACTTTTTACACATTTTCAATTTGTATGTTTTTATGCACACACATATTAACTGTTAGATCCTTGAAAAAGTATTTTTCAATTACTTGACAAAAAATTAACACAATAAATAGATCATACACATGTTTTTAATAAGTTTTAGGCACATTGGAGACCTATAGTTCGTCAACTATTTAGTTGAGGCAGACACGTGTTAAATTAACACTATAGCATAAGATTATATAAACTATTACATACGTAGTGAAATTATTTTAACTTTTTGACTGCAGCGATAATTTTTAATATAAAAATTATATTGGCATAAACTTTTCCATCCCTGATTGCTTTTGTAAACGTAAGCAAGACCTTTGGGCGACGATCTTCAGTCTAGCGAATTTGCTCAGTTCTATGAAATCACAAGCTCAAATATATTGTTGGTATGGTCTAGGATATCCTAGAATTTCTAGATCTATAAGCTTTTGTTGCTTTTAATTTAAAGTTGCGAACAAATTATTCATTCAATTTCATACATATAGATAATCAGACAGTTCAAAAAGTTTGTGACTTTTTTTTCATTACCAAATTTAAAACAAGTTAAGGGTTTTGTAATCATTTTTATCGATTTCAAAAAAAATATTCAGTTAAGGAGAAATAAGGGGTGAGATCAGTTCATTTAATGAAACTGTTGATTATTTTTAATATTTAACGAAGCAAGCTGAATTAGGAACATGTAAAAGTGCATTAATTCTAGTACGCGGTTGAGAAATCTATTTATTAGATTTTGAAATGAAATTTAATTTTCGCTTGTATAATATTAGATAATTTTTTTAAGAGAATTGTTTTTCTTATTAAATTTTTGAGTAAATTTTACTTACATTATATTTTGAGTGTAGAGTATATATATATATATATATATATATATATATATATATATATATATATATATATATATATATATATATATATATATATATATATATATATATATATATATATATATGTTTATATTTTATGAATGTAGGTATGTGTGTATGTGTGTGCAAATACTCCTTGTTTAAAATCCCGCACAGTCGAACGTAACCCTATAACTTGTTTTTGTTCTCGTACATCTTCTTCTACCTGTTCTTTGTTTTAGCATCCAGAGAAAACTATACAATTTCAATTCCAATCAACACATTTATAAGAGATTCATTTTCGACTTGGTTTTAGTCATGAATTGACCATTTAGACGTAGACGTCAATTTCGGTTCGATCATTTAAATAATAAACACAAGCACAACGACAAAATTTCACCGGCTTAAAACCACAAACATACATTTGAATATATTGTTTAATTTAGCGTATTAATTAATTTAGTGTACTAAACAAGTGATTGAGACATGCGTCTGCTGTTCTGTCTCGCCATTTGCTGGGCGCAAAACTCTTATTATGCCGCAGCTGATGAAGGGTAAGTACATACATATATATTTGTATAAAGTGTTTATGGAAATTAATGGAGTCAACATACATATTTCTAAGAATTTCAAATGTTTTATAATGGAATGGGGAAACCCCTCAGTTAACTTTGAAAATAATTTTAATTAGTACATGATGACGTTGTTTGGGGAAGATGTTTGTAAATAAATATGCGCATAACTATTTACCAATTAAATACCATTTTCCTAAAGAAATTGGGGATTTTTTTCTTTAAAATTTTAACTGTTCAAGGCCAGAGACGGAAAATAGGATATTTCTTTAATCTTCAATCGAAATATACAAACACAAGGAAATATCAAGAAACCACATCAAACACACTTTCTTGATAGTTCGAAGAGAAATTTTCATGATATAATAATATATAGGCCCACTTTTGAAAGAAATTTTCATTTAAACATTAATATTGAAAAATTAATATAAGATCTAAAATATATAGATATATGTCTTGCATTCAACTGGAAATTTTCGAAAATCAGCTTTTTTTACAAAACAAATCACATAAACAAGCTTCTGAAAAATGTTCCTTACCACCAGAGTCCTAGTCTAGAAAAAATACCATTAAGCCTGTTCTATTTCACTTGTGCCGCTCGTACAGTAACAACAGCTTTTTGCTTCTTCTGAGCATTTTGGATTTTGTATTTAGAGTGCGCTAATTACCATAAATATTTGCAGGGAATCTTTGTTATAACATGACAATTGTGAACTTTACAAAGTTTTCGTACATACTGACACTGTAAGGAATATAAAAATTTATGTATATTTATGCCGAATCTGATATCTCCAGGTCCTTTTGTATTAAACTTCTGACAGATAGACGGACATGGGTTATCGTTTTTGACATTATAGATTCTTTAAGCTGAATTAAATAATAACCAACTCTTCCTCCTCTGTCCTAATATATTTTGTTTTTAACAGCAAGAGGAACTCATTAACATTTCAAAGAATTAAAATTTATCCACACACAGTATTGTCTGTACGACCACTGATCTTTCTTCCTAATTGCCCAGCTATATGAGCAAAATATTACTAATTTTTAGTTAATTTAGCTTTAGTATTTTTTATTTTGAAGTCAAAGGCCAAAGAGCATTATAAGTACTGCGATCAATAATATTATACTCTTGTAATATGCTGTAGAATCCTCTACGATACTCGATGTGTGTTTCATTCATCTCATTACCAATGCTGAGACATTGAATGGCATTGACTGTTTACGAAGCAAACTAATGTTGCAATATTATATTGAAAGTTATGTACATAAGTACATATATTGTTTCGTCCTTGGGTGCAAAGTATACCATAGGAAGTGTTACAATTTGGTCCGACAGGAATTTTCTCGCTTTTTATTTGCAGGATACTGTATGCAACTGTATGCTTTGTATACATATCAAAAATCGCCAAAAAATCAGTGTTTATCGGATGAATGGTGAAAGTTTGCAAAAACAGCAACAAAAACACTCCATAAAAACTGTAAAAATAGGAAAAAACACTTATGACAGCCAAAGAAAAAAAAATTGGAAAAAATATTTGAAGTGGTAGAAAGTCTAATAATATATTTAAAAGTCGAAGCCAGTCGAAATATTAAGTTTTCAATTTACGGGGGAAGTAATAAAAATTTTAAAATTTCAACAACAAAATTTAACAGAAGCAAAATAACTGACACAATATTAGTCATCAACCTTTTCAAATCGAAAATATGGTCACTCTTCTCTAATGGCCAGGCTGAGGATGAAAAATATATACTTATATTTGTTCTAATTTTTAACTGATTTGATTTGGAAGAGATGATTAACTTCTACAAATATAAATTGTGTTATAAAATTTTTTATAAAAAGTTAAGACCATAATGATATAAAATATTTTTTTTTTTTTTTTTGTGGGAAGTTAGAGGAACCGCCATAATTTTTTTTTTTTTTTGCTGCGGGAGGACTACGAATTTCCTACCAAAATTAAAAGCATCAATTAAATTAAAACTAGGGGATACAATGCAATAGCGAGATGGAGGGACAGATTGTCATAGTCATTTGGAAAGGGTGAACATTTTTAAAGTCTATTTAAGTTGTGAAATTATATAAAAGCTTGGAAGGGTTAATTTCTAAGTCAGACATTTTTCGATTTTTCTTCCTTGAACTGCCATTTGCGTTCATATAAGGAAATATTTCGAAGGGAATAAAGAGATATTCGAGTACATGCATGTATTTACTCATTCCTGCCTTTCCAACAAATTAAGACTTGCCGCAATAAATATTTCATCGTGTAAGAGCAATCTAAGCCCGGATGAAAAAAGAGAACATATTAAAGTGCTCTTTAGCCGGTTGAGAGTAACAATCGACAAATTGCACATACACGTATGTATGTACTTCTGACTGATATACATATATATGCAGGTGCCAACATTTTTGTTGCTGCTTTTATATGCTTTTACACGTATTTTTTTTATAAACCACGTTTTGGGGTAATAGCATTAAGTACAAGTGTATTGTGTATTCATTCTCAAATTGTTTATTACTCTAAACTTGAAAATATAAATAAGCTCAAGCTTTAATACAAACACAACCAACACATTTGCACCTACATATACATATGTCAAATTAAAGTAAAGAAAACATTTGTGTTATCAACAAATTATGGCAATTAACTATATAAAGGGTGTCCAGAAGTACCTAAATTACGAACTGACCGGGACCGGTTCGTTATAGGTAAAGTTCATTTCCTATAAACAAAAGTAGTCAAACATTTAAATAGATTATATTTATTTATTAGTTACCTACTGCTTATACAAATTTCAATTATTTCCTATTCTTTTCAATCGCTTCATTTAATAAAATTAGCGAACAATTTTTGCGAGTTGGGTTGTTAAATATAAGCGCAAAAATTTACAAGCATTTTGAATTATGTGTTAAAAATTTGTTTTGTTCCAAGCTTTAGTCGAAACGAAACATTTCTAAACTTTTGAAATTTGTGTAAATAAAACCCACTTAACTTAAACGAATTTTCAGAATTTTCCGTTTTCCAAAATTGGGACCTAACTGCCCGCTTAAGAATAGTTATATTTAGCTTTTATTAAAAGCAAACACAAAATTAGTTGTTTGCAATATATCCTCAACAAATTTTTTTAATTTATTCCTAAGAAAAGGCAGTAATAGTTGATTTTTCTTTTCAATAAGTTGTTAAGGACGTCATTTTGTAAAACAAAACGTCAATGAACGTTTAAGAGTTGCTCGGAAAATATCCCTATGAAATTAATAAAACTGAATTTCTAGTATTTTTTATATAGATTTCAAACTCCGTTAATTAAAAAAACATATTATTGTCTATTTTTAAAAATAAATTCATTTATTTATGTATAATTTACATCAGGCTGAACATTAGCTGCGGAAAATTGAGTGCGATCATTTATATAGAGATCAAATGGACTAGAGTTCAAACCTCATCGACCTCAAGTAGAGAATGATAATTATTTCATTTTTTTCAATGTGTTTAATGATTCGAAATGACAGGAAAGTAAATTTGACTATTAGTTAGGGGAACACTTGCACGTTTTCGGTGCCTTCACATACCTTTTTGTTAAAAAATCATTACTAATTTAAAAAAAATTTATTCTACATTAGTCATATTTTTCAGTTATTAACGAAGTTTGCTTACCCTGCTAAAGCTTCTACTTCTTATTCTGTTATTCCAATTTTTAATATATTATCACATTAAAGTGTCTCTTAGAGACTTGTATTTGTCAGTAGTAGATAATGAACTGTCAGTGTTTAGCTAATAACTTTAATATTTTTACGTACTCGTATGCCAGGCCCAGTATTTGCAAAATTATATTGAACACAATAACAGTTGTGATTTTTGTTGTTGTTGCCTTCAATTTACAAAAGTATTCGAACGAACGAACGTATCAAAATTTTTAGAAACAAGCAGCACTATTACACCACGTCTTCACAGGCCATCGACTTGGATATGACATGAGATAGATTTTTTTTTTTTTTAAATCTTAAGAGGCAGAGCAATTATACTAATATAGTAATGCTCTTGTATGTGGACAATACGTATTGATATTCATGTTCAGACAGTAGTCTAATTTGCGCATGTGTTTTGTGCTACATGGCGGGCAGTGGTGGCAGAACATGAACGGAACATGGATATGAGCTGGCCCCACGGGTCGAATTCATGCGCTATATATGTTATGTTAAATGTTCATAACAATTTGATGGCTTGTAAAGACCACCAGTAAATCTAAACGAAAATTCCATTGAAATAGTTGTCCATAAACTCAAATTTGCTTTTGCTTGCATTAAAAATTTTTGAACGTAATTTTCCTTTTAATGTCTGTTCCTATTAACTTCCTTCTTTTCTTAGTTGGAGTATTAACATGTATTAAAAATAAAAACAAATTTTATTTATTTATTTGTACTTTTAATAAAAATGTTCGAAGAGGATTTCAAATGAAATTTATAGCAACAGGTAGTTAATTTTTTTTTTGTCCATGCGTGAAATAAATTTTTACAATTTAAGGTCAAAGATATTACTTCATTTTGTGTTAAAAATATTCCTTTTAAAGGAACCCTCATAAAGTTAAACACAAAAAACTCAAACTCTTCATTTGAAAAGAAAAAAAGATAGAAATTGTAGTCAATGCGAATTCCTAGAGAGGGCAGCCGTGCAACATGTGTACAAAAAATTACACCATAAATAAATTTTACAACAAAATTTAACTAACTAAAGGGCCCGAAGAGTGTTAAATTAATAATTTTTTTTTCTTAAAAATTGTCTAAGAAATTTTCATTGAATTTTTTAGCAAATTCGAAAGAAACATTTTCTTAAATCTGTTATATGGAATTATTGTGGACGATATATCTTAAAGCGATGTCGCACAAACAGCACTATAATCACGACTCGGCCTTGGATTCCTATTTTGAAAAGTGAAGAGTACCAAGAGAGACTGGAAACTGCACAACGCTTGAGTAGGTAAAGACTGCTTCACTCAAAGAGTTGATGCCTTTACGAAAAAATAAGAACTTTTCGAAAGTGCCTCCAGGCTTGCAACAAAGTGCTGACATATTACGTTGAAAACGTTAATAAATAAATATTTTTTAAAACAAGAGTAAACGTCACTTTACTTTTTGATCAGCCGTCATATTTTCAAGGTTTTTCGATTCGAATAGACACAAATGGAAAATTTGAGCGCTTCTGTTTTCGGATTAGTGATCTCAGCACTTTTTACAATCTTCTTTGCTATGATGCTCGTAAAACAGCATTTGAAACGCAAATTTATAACACGCCTTTGGTGATAAATATGTTTCTGAATTAAGAAAAAATTAACTTGTTATACAAATGATCTGAAGGGTGTATAAAATTTGCAACAGATGCTTCTTAAACTACTCTTCTCACTGTTGCAACCCATAACATAAAATTTAATTGTCAAAGTAATTTAATACCTTTAAATTTACAAGGGTCTTAAAAACTTCACCAATAAAAAGCTTTCAGTAATAAATGAATTGTTGCCAATAATCATGAAATTTCTAATGCTTATTATCATCAGAAAAAATTGTTTCGGTGAACAAAATAAGTCACGAGAAATTTAATTAACTAAAAAATTTCAATATTTTAGCAAAAAAATTATAATAATAATAACAATAATAACAACAATTTAACAGTAAACAGCACCGCTGATTTGTTAATGACTAGACCAGAATTACTTTGCTCTTAGTTCCTTAAATCAAATGTCGTTGAAACAAAGGAAACAAAATAATGAAAATAGACATAAATGCGTATATTACAGTGGTGTTTACCAAGCTAGCGCATTACCCATCCTTCTTGGCCCTTCTAGTCCAAAAATTTGTTTTCATATAATTATTTTGCTTTACAACGAAACCTTTAACATAAGTGGACAGTAATTTCGCACAAATGACAAACATTTGTAAAATAAAATAATTATTATCTTTTTCCCTATTTGAGCACCTAGTGGTTTCTCTTTTCTATGAACAGCATCTGTCTCTAATTTTGTTGCTTACAATTAGGTAATTCCAATATTGTGTAAATTTGTTTGAAAGGTAAACTCAGTCAAGGTATATGACGCAGGTACCAAAAAAATAAAAAGATACCAACAATAAATGAGTCTATTTATTTGTATTTAAATAGTGTGTCTAATCTTTTTTATTTTTTAATTTTTTTTCTTGTATTGGCCATGATGTTACTGTATTAACAAGGTATAGCTGAGTATGTACTTTACACAATTTCAAATGTGGTTTATCTATTTATAATATTTTATGATTGTGCAATATTTTACATAATAAAACTTTATTTAACGTACAATTTTTTGCAAATAAATTGTCTATTATGTGGTTGTTTTTTTCATCCACTAATTACTTAATGATTAAATGTAAACAAGAAATTTTTTGTTGCGTCAAAAGTAACTTATGTATGGAATTATTAAAATCAACAATAATCTGGTTAATTTCAAACATAAATTGTTTTCGCAACCATAATACTGCTGCGTATTTCATCTGGGTATAGACAATCAATGGTCAATATTGATAGTATCATATCATATAAATATTTTATTTACCAACAAAAGTTAAAAATAAAAGTTTTATTTAACAAGTTCTACGTGATACTTATTTTATTTAATTCTTTAAGGTCATAGTTATTACTTGAAAAAAAATACAAAAAATTTGTTGATGATTGATTCAAGTTCAGTTCAAGTCCCTATTAAGATAATTACTCGTGTAAGCAAGAAAATAATTCCACCATAACATGTATTAAGATTAAAAAATCCAAAATAAAGGGTTGTTCAATTCACATGAAATAACACAAGATGTGGTTGAGGTATTAACAACATTATTTCTTTATGCCGTCATGTATGGAATATAATATCATTCAAATGTCAGCCGGAGTCAATTTTCAATTATTCTTGCTCATAGATCCTGACTGAATTTGAGTGATGGCTTCATTTGTGTCTGATTGTTATAGGTCTGTGACTTAAGGAAAAAGTCTAAAGGGGCTAAGTCGCATGATCTTTGGGTAGGCAATTCAAGTTACCGAGGCAAGAAGTGATCATACAATCAAGTTGCTCATGCACATCGTGGCGTCCGCTATGTAGCATGTAGTACCGTCCTAATAGTACCACTTGCTCAAATCTTTTGACCTAAGCTATAGAAAAAAAATGAGTTATCATGCGTATTCAATGCTGCGATCTGATTTTCGTGGGGGTTGGCACTGTCCCGTTCAGGAAAATTTCGCTTCTTAGCATAGCCTTTCATCCAAAAGTGAGCCTCGCCGCTTTTAGATCTTGTTCTAAACGGTTTTTTATAAAGATGATGATGATGTAGCCATGAGATAATGAAATTTCATCACCTGCACGGCGCTTTTCATGGTGTTTTGCATCACGGACTGGATAATAAATGCCACCGAAATAAACCCGCAACAAACTGCTATCAACTGCATGCACTATTGAACAACCCGATAGAAATTCTATAATTCAACAATTTAAACTTGAAAATTTAATAGTTAAGGGTAACATTTTTTTAAAAATAAACATTTTTAAACGTGTGAAATTTATAACGAGAAAGTTACAAAATTAAACGAATTCAAACATTTGGTGTTACAAAATGTAGGCCTTAGTAACAACAGGATGTGGTCGAAAAATGGCTCAGATCTTCTAATTGCGAGTTTGAGTACATGTGGTCATATAAAAATTGCCATAAATTTTATGAAAAAATTTAAAACTATGCAAAATTAAAAAGTCGAGAAGGTTTTTCTTATTCTTAGAAGAATTATTTTTACCAGCAGAGAGGAAATTTTTATGAAAACCAGTGAACTAAAATTGGGATAATTTTTCTATTGCTATTTTTTTAATGTATAGTATAACTAATGTGTAGTATAACTAACAATTGTATATAATATATAAGACCACTTTTGCATAAATAAAATAATAAGTCCAAAGAAAGATTTACATAAAAACAAATACTGTAATCGTAAGGTGAGTGTAATTTCACAAAATCAAAATATAATCATAAAAAATATTAAAAAAATTGTTTCATATGAAACAAATTTTTAAAGCTTCAACCTCATAAATATCAAATGATTAAAATACTTATAATTATTTATACGTTTATTACGCAATTAGTTGACAGAAAAACATAATAAATACCTTTAAAACTAAACAAAAAAATGTAAATAAATTTTTCTTATTAAATACACCTTCACGATCATAGTACTGGGAATAATTAATCCCTCCCAAAATCTACTGATTGAGAAATAACAACAATAATAATTGCAAATAAACAAATAAAAAATTTAATTTATTTTCTCAACGTTTTAGTTGTTGGGAGTTTGTTGTTTTTTTTTTTTTAACACTGAAATTGAACTCCGCCTTGGATGTGAGTATTAAAATTATAAAGACAAATTGCTTTTGTTTTTGTATTTTTAACATGTAAGTTTAGGTATTCACTCCAGGGCTGGAAAACGATTTTTGTTGGCATCGAAGAATTTTTCTATTGATTTTTTTTTATTTTTTAACAAA
Source organism: Germaria angustata (assembly GCA_963681545.1). Classification (NCBI taxonomy): domain Eukaryota; kingdom Metazoa; phylum Arthropoda; class Insecta; order Diptera; family Tachinidae; genus Germaria; species Germaria angustata. Next base: position 92,141,939 of record OY812999.1, on the reverse strand, counting down.
GTTCTACATTTCACTATGAAATGCAAGTGAGTACTTTGTCAATTCTCTTTCTCATTTCGTAGATCATCATTTTGTAGGAAAGAAAAATTAAATCGTATAAATTGTTTTCAATATTCTCAATTGTAAAGAAGATTGAATTGTCCAATTCACCATACATATGTTAGAGATGAAAAGTTGTAGAAAATACAGTTGCGGCAGTTTGTTGGAAATTTTTCGTATACTAATGTCGCTTTCAGCACGTAAGAGTTCAAATCTAACGTGCGCAGGTACTACTCCCCTTACCGCCCTGCCCATAACATATTTTCCCAAAATTTTTTGCACAACTGAAAGTTGTTGCAATAAAAAACTTAATTAAAGTAAAATTATGCAAATGTCAGAAAAAAAATGAGAAATAAATGCAGTGTGGCCGTTCCGCGAGAATTGTTCATATTAAGACAAATTTAATTTAAGAAATTTCCTAGTTTTTTCATACCAGCTAAGACCGCACTCAAAATAAACAATATTCAAATACTGAATATTATTATTATTATTTATTAGAATAATATAAAATATTAACCTAATGTACAAAACACACTAGCTACCAGGTCCTACGGTGCGATTAATTGTTCACAATGATTTACTTATTAATAAATATAATTATAATTATAATTAATGTATTTATTTAACTTGTTCAGATTTTGCTGTTTAGATTGATATCGTTTATATATTTACCAATTTTTTAACGTTTTGTAGATTGATATGAATTAATAAGGTTGATGGTGTAGTGTTATCGAATTTAGTTGCACGTAGAGTCGCTAAGTTTGGGCAGTTGTCAAGGATATGCTTAACAGTTAAGCGGTTTGAACAATACGGTCAGGAAGGTGGTGATGAGTCATCAATGTGTGACCGAGCCTCAGTCGTGTAAAGTAAGTAATTTCTTTCCTTTACAATTACGATTAATGGTGGAATAAAAGTGTTGAAACTGAACCCAGTCTGAGGTTTTTTTATTACAAAGGTGATTGTTTATCAGTATTTGTAAATCCTTGCTCCATGATGCATTAAAAATTGGACAGGGTAATAAGATTGCGTCTTTAGCCGCTTTTTCGGCAAATTCGTTGCCTGGGATGGTTATTGCTTGGATACTTGTATGTGTGGCTAAGCGTTTATGCGGGAAATTGCGTTTTATTAGTAATGCGACTCCTTGTTTCGCATATACTCGTATGTATGTTATCGCTGTCATTATACAAGTAACCAATATATGTATGTACGTCTTGAGTACTATGGTATTAGTTACATGTAGAGGAATATGGGTCTCTTGAAGGCAAATTGTGTGGGGATTAAGATCTTTAATTAATTACTCTAACTAATTGTAATTATTGCTATAACCTTTTAAATTCCATTGTAAGATTTTTAACGACATCAAATTTTAAATATACCAATAATGAATTGTGAAAAAGTGGTTGTAAGTATTAAGTATAAAATAACTGTGGACTGGGGTATGTACAGCAAGTAAGGTAATTTTTAATCAGTTGTTTATTTTGCGACGTAATTTTTGTTATTAGTTGACTAAACAGGTGAACGACTCGCTGAGTTGGGACTGGCATTTCCTAATGGATTATTCATAATATCTTTTGAATAAGTAGGCATGTTGATATCCATGTGACTTTCGACTTCTTTTAAATCAGTTTCTGATTTGGACGTTTTCTTACTATCATAGTAGTTATGTTGTTCTATCCTTGCATTAGTTGTTGTTGTGAAGTTGGTTTTGTTAGTCTGCTGAGAGTTTAGTGTTATCAATAGAGTTCTTGTTCTGTCTTTGCTGGATGTTGTTGTAACGGTATTTTGTGTGATTGGGGTTTATTGGTTTTGTGTTGCTTATGTTTTGATTTGCTGTTGAATTATCTTGTATTTTAGTTATTTTAGCGAACGATATAGAGCTTGTAGTTGTTGTTGAATTTTGTATTTTATTTAATATCAGGGCTTCACGCATTGAGCATTTTTCTCTGTTTTTTTTTAATGTGTTTGGCCTGTTGGTATTTTGGAAACATTGAATAATAATCGAACATTTCTTTAATTTTTAAACTACTTTTATAAAAGCAGGAACATGTCTGCACCATGAACTTTTTTATTTTTTTAATATAGACAAATGAGCCGCTCAGTGCATACATCGATTAACTCCATAAAACGAAAACTTGAGAAACACGATGATGTAATGTATACTGTTTTTTAAAATTCCTCTGATAATATGAATTCAAATATATAATGTAGAATGCATAATTGCAGATATAGCTTTCATCTAGCGGTATAAAAAATTAATAAGAAAGAATAGCCAACAAATAATCGTCAGTAATGTTACAGTTTTTATGTGACTGTAATAAAGAAAGTAATAAAGTTAAATTTAGTCTTTACATTTTTAAGTTTTTTATTACAGAAAAAGTTAGTTATTATACATTTCTATCACAGGTTTTCCATAAAAATGAATGTTGGCAGTTCTGTTATAATATAATTTTTGTAATTAATTCATAGCAGCTTTATGTTAGCGGCACTATTCTTTGGGATGATTCAGCAATATTATAAATAATGTCTTTTTCATCAGCTGTATGCGAGGATTCGTCATTTCGACTTGTTGACAAGTTCTTATAATAATCGTGTTTAACAGGAGGAATAAATTTTAGCAGGTCCATCATGTCTCTCCATTTTCCCTTGTCACAGTTCTACCTTTAGGATATGATAAAGGCTAATCTATATTTTTTAAACTTTGTGGTCTACCCACTAAAGATTTTCTTATATTAATGGCTTGAAATTCTGTATCTTCATTATAGTCACATTTGAATTGTATGAGATAGGGTTTGGACCTTTCTAACTTCATCCAGCATATTTTAAGCCAATTTACTGGAAGCCCTGTGACGGTTACTTTTCTGTTAATGATAGACTGTTCTAAAGGTTTTGTTGACAAAAAATCTTGGTGAGTCATTTGGATTAGATGCAATGGAGCTTTCTTTTTACATGTTTTGATTATATGGTACCAATCATCTGGTGAAAAAATGTTTTGATTTTTTTTTCGCACATGACTCAATAATGGCAAAATCTGAGTCATTTGGCAAATAGCTGTGTCCACTTACCAAAGATTTCATGTTAATTGATTCAGCTTTGATTTCCGCGCTTTGAACAAGTTTCTATAAACTTAAGACTGTTTTAATATTTCTGTTTTGCCCGGTACACGAATCCGAATATGTTATTATTTTTTCGAAGTTTGCAGCGCAAGTCTTTATGTACTTTATTAGGTAAGATGCAATTTCTTGAGACCCACGAGATTCTTCAATTTCTAGCCAAACAAACATGTGGCTTATATTTTTGTTCAATTCATGACATCCAAAATTATAAACATATAAATTTCGCTTATAATAAGCTACGGATGTGGTCAACTTGTGAAAGGCTAAAGCTTTTTCCAAGTCAAAAGAAAATACGAACAATTTATCCGATGTTTCTATTCGATCGGCAGCCATTTGACTACGAGCCCGTTCAGCCTTTTCTAAGTGAGTTTCCTTTTAAATTTTTGCCATCTTAATTCCCTCATCGTCTGAAGATTGAATTTTTATTTGAAAAGCATCACAAGTTTGACACGTATCCTTTGATGGTTGTTTAAAATATAAATTAAATTTTGTAGAGAACACATTATAGTATTATTTTTCTTTCACTGGTGCTACGTTTTCCTTTTCACATTCTGTGACGTATAGTTCATACATCTTCTTAATATTTAAGTCAGGATTTAAATATTGTCGTCTTGGATTATGAGCACTGGTGTAGTGACTACTGTAGGCTGGAAATGACTTTATATGCTTTATAACATTTGTATCATCTATTTTATTGCTTGCAACGCGCCCTTTGCGCTTATCAACCAAAGATGTAACTTGTTCTTTAGAACAACAATCGTATATCCGCCCGTCACCACCTTATAAGTGTCTCTAAAATATTTTTTACAAACGGGAATATCAAGTCTATCTTTTCGAAAGTAATATATAAACGAACGCGATCTTCGTTCTTTAGTTTCATTCGTAGGGCGCCTTCTTTTTACTTCGTTAACTTTGATACAACCTCTTAAGAAAATATTTTGGTCAAGTTGACTATGTAAACTATAAAATGCTTTCATGCCAGCCTCTCTCTCATCCAAAATAATTTTTTCATTGCAATTTTGACGGCATCTGCATTGTATATCGACAAATATTTTTGCAGGTATTAATTTTCCTCCCCTATTCCTGTATGCCAAACCTTTCATCCTGTTATGCTTTTGTAAATTTCGTATCCATTTAACAGGATTACTACTTCTTTTCCTCCCAATCAATGTGTTTGTTGGGTTTGTACTGTTGCAATCCGATGAATCCGAGGAAAACGATAAACGTCTTCTTGGACCAGACTTTCGTATTGAAGAATCATCACTGCTTTCCTCATTCACATTATTAGTCTCACTCATCTTGATTATATATATATATATGTTCCCATCGCTCCTATAAGGAGCATAGGGCCTCATCTTGATTATAACGGTATAATATTTATTTCTTTAAATAGAATCTTGAAGTAATGTTGAAAAGACTAAGGGTGCGTACAGAGTGGCCGCTTGTTGCCGAGCCGAGCCGACTGACACTTATTGAGAGAACCAATGCGAGAAAACTGGTAACATACAGATTAGTACAAATAAGCGTGAACAGGTCATAGTGGGCGCCAAACTTGTCAGAGCGCAAATCTGTTTGAGTGCTAGAAAACAGTTGCAAAGCGTATTTCAACTTGTTTGGAAAACATAAAAAAATTAAAAACAAATATTTAAGAAAAGGTAAAAAAATGTTTTTTTTTCCTTTTTTGTCTATTGCATTTCGGTTGTTGTAATTTTGGGTTGTTGTAGTTGTTATTTTCTTGAAAACAGTCGTGTGTTTTGGTTTATTTACTGAAACGTAAAGTATGGAGTTAATCGAAATGGCTTCTGAAATAAATTACTTATTATTCAATGGCCAAAAAAATTTGCCATTTAACGGTGCTAATTTTTATTATTCAGGAAAGTTATTATAAATATTAAAAGTTATGACTATATCAAGGGCTTTGACACTTAAATTTAAGATTTTTCAAAAAGTGGAGTTAAACGATGTGTGCACTGAGCGACTCAAATATCGTACATATTTGCAATTATCCGAAAAATCCATTGTTTGGTTTAGCCTTTTTTCCAAAACGATCTTTTTGTGTTACATTTTGCAATATGAAATGGTTATATTTAAGGGGAATGGAAAATGCACATTTTGTGCACTATTTTTATCGGAGTTTATTTTGGATTTCTACGCTCGCAAAAGTTAGAACTATTATTAATTTTATTGATTTTAAAAGCAATTAAATTTTATAAAACATATCTTCGTCAAAATCCCTTAATGAATCTAAAACAATCTCTTAAAATCAATCCAACTATAAATAAAAAGCAAACATAATAAGAATATATATTTAAAAAAAATCTGAAAAAATAATACAGTGGTTTCATGATTTAGAATGTTTCTTTATATAAACAGAGAACATTTTTTTATTAATAATCTTAATAATTTAGACAACAAAAGTGTTTTAAAGAGATTTTAATAATGTTTCTTAATATTTTCAATTTTAGGAAATACACTGTTATCGCACCAGGTACCATACATCCCAATGAGAAGTATACGGTGGCAGTAGCAGTTCACCGCATCAGCGAATCCTGTCAAATAAAAGTCGGCATAACTGGCCCCTCTTACAACAATAGCCAGCAAGTGGAGGTTTCACAAGACGAAGTGGTGAACGTGGATTTTGATGTTCCCAATTTGGAAAAGGGTGACTACAATTTAACTGCCGAAGGCTTAAATTGTTTGGAAAATTTTAAAAATACTACGAAATTACATTATGACAAATTTGAGTCTCATGTAAGAATACAAACCGACAAGGGTATGTACAAGCCGGGCGATGATATTAACTTTAGAGTGTTGTTCTTGGACAAAGATTTGAAGCCAGCTGAGCCAGAAGATGGCGCTGTGATTTGGTTCGAGGATGGCAAACGTAATAGGATTAAAGAAATAAAGGACTTCGAGACCGTTAAGGGAGTGTATACCGGAAAATATAAGATCTCTGAGTTTCCGGTTACGGGCGTCTGGACTTTGAATGTTAAAAACGGAGACAGGCATGGTCGTACGGTGCAATTCGAAGTCGAAAAGCATGTTCTTGCCAAATATGTAGTCAAAGTGGAAGCTACCGAATCGGTCTCCATTAAGGATGGTGACATGCAAGTGATAGTGAGAGCCAAGTAAGTATATCCGAAAATATATTCTACATCATGTTTAATTAAACAAAAAAATTTATCTTTCAGCTACACGTACGGTAAGCCATTGGATGGCAAGGCCACTGTAATTTTGTCTTTAGGATCCAACTATTACTTTAATAATGCGGAAACCAACATAGTAAAGCCTGAACCTCCCACCTTTATTAAAACAGCTAACATGGTGAAAGGCAAAGCTAAATTCGATTTCAATATAAAAGATTTTGAAGCTCACTTACCGTATAAAACTTCTCCTACTTACATGAGCATCGTAGCCACAGTAGAAGAACAATTTACAGGTGTCAAAATTAATGACACTTCTTATTCCATGGTGTACCCTTACCGCTATGCCATGTACTGCATAAGTCGTAAAAACTGTACCAATTTTGAAATAGGCAAAGAAAAGGATGTTCTGTTCCAAATCACTTACGTAGATGGTTCTAATCTAAAAGATACGAAATCAACCGTCGAATTGATCTACAAAGAAGTTTTGCAAATGAATAATTGGTGGACCTATGTACGTTCACCAGCTGGTGATCAATTGAAGGCAGCTACCACCATAACACCTCCAATATCGGAAAATCATACCGTCACTTTTAAGGGACACATGAATGACACGGGTTTTGTCAGCTTTAAGGTTTCATTGCCCGATTTGCCTGAATATGAAGGCTACTCACACTACTACTCACTAGAGCTGAAATATTTAGATGAGCAGCGTGAAGTTTATACCACTTCTCAGTATAGGAAGCCGAAAGAAATTGAAACGCCTCAAGAAGATGAAGAAATATCGAAGGAATACTTTACTTTGTTGGATAAATACTATTCAAGCATCAAGTAAGTTGGATCGAAAGATTTTTTAACAGGACACTTACATGCAACCAATATTGGATAAGACAATTTATTTGATTCCGACATTTAGCGAACTCTCAGCACGATATCTTTAAAGCAGCAGTTTTTTTTATTTAGAATATGCAGATTTCATTTTGACATATTTTTATTAAAATTTTTTTGGTTCCAACTTCTCATAAAAATGTTTCATCGATCAAAATCTTTGTTATACAGCACAAGCTTAGGGAAGAATTTTTATATATGAAAAATATAGTCAGATTCAGTTGTGATGAAAAAATCTTGTTATCCCTTCAGATTGTTTGTGGACAAACCTGATCAATTTACCATCAACTCAAGCCAACCTTTGTCATACTTTGACTACAATGTCATCGGCCGTGGTAATATTTTAAAGAGTGGCCGAGTTGATTTGCCAGATAAGCCCAAAGTGTACAATTTAACTTTAACTCCAGAAATTTCTTGGGCACCCAATTTTGGACTGTACATCTACTATGTGGATGAAAAGGGTGAATATCATTATGCGGAGCAAAGATATCACATTGAGTTTGAATTGCAAAATCAGGTAAAAATCAAATATAGAAGTCTTAAAATTTTCCTCAACTTGAACTTATTTTTTGAAGATTAATGTCACCGCAGCAGAACAAGTTAAGCCGGGTGAGGAAGTCGCTTTGAAAATTCAAACTGCTCCTAATTCATTTGTTGGTCTTATGGCTGTCGATCAGAGTGCTTTGCTGCTTAGAACTAACAACGACTTGAAACCCCGTAAACTCAGTTGGATGTTTGGATCTTACAATACTATTACGCCATATCAAGGAGGCTATTCACAATATCCAGGCACCACATCAGGCTGTGTAACCTTGACAAATGCTAACTATTTCTATAATTGGACCAAACCCTCTTATATGCAGAGTGAGTTGTCTCGAGAAGCTTTAGACGAGGATAAGATCTCAACGGTAGGTTGGATGTATTTATATTGTAGTATCTCTTGCAGTTGCACACCGTGAATATTATAATAATGTTGGTATTAAACTTAAGACCTCACTTCCACAAGCCTCCCCTCAGTCAGCTACTGTTGCGTCTTCAGCTGGATTTCCTAATCCGTTTGGAAGTGGCCCTGTGCAAGTGCGCATGGATTTTTCGGAAACATGGTTATTTGATGACATTGAAAAGTAAGTTGATCTTGTTTTTAATGCACTTTCAAAGAAATTTTATTTCCACTTTCTAATAATAAAGCACTGAAACTCCCGAATTCACTTGGCATACAAAAATACCAGAAACTATTACTTCTTGGGTATTGACAGCGTTCTCGCTGAATCCATCTAAGGGATTGGCTGTAACTAAAGAGCCAACCAAAATTACAACTTTTCTGCCATTCTTCATATCCGTACGTTTGCCATACTCCGTTAAAAGAGGTATTATTAGAAAAAAAAATCATATTTTTCTTTGTGTATAATATTTGTTTACTATTTTAATACCAGGCGAAGTGATTAATTTGCCTGCCTTGGTCTTTAATTACCTGGACAAATCGTTGGACGTCGTTGTTACTCTGGATAATAGTGATGATGAATATGAATTTACTGAATTCGACAATGAAATACTTAGCGAAGAGAAACGTTCTAAGAGCATACTTGTGCCCGCTAATGGAGCTGCTGGTGTTTCCTTCCTAATCAGACCCAAAGTAATTGGTAGTGTGATGTTGAAATTTATTGCCATTTCGCCGGTGGCTGGTGATGCAATAAGCAAATCTCTGAAAGTGGTACCAGAAGGCATTACCCAGTATGCTAATCGGGCTTATTTTGTTAATTTGAAGAAAGAACCAGAATTTAAGTCTTCATTTGAACTCGAATTACCTGAAGATTTGGTGCCGGATTCGCAGCATGTGGAAGTAGGAGTCATGGGTGACATATTAGGTCCTGTTTTGAACAATCTGCACAATTTGGTGCGTTTGCCAATGGGTTGTGGCGAACAAACCATGTCCTCTTTGTTGCCAAATTACTTGGTTATGAAATATTTGGAGAGCTCGGCTCAGTTGATCCCTAATATGGAAACTAAACTGCGTTACAATATGGAGACCGGATATCAAAATATCTTGAACTATCGTCACCCAGATGGCTCTTTCAGCAGCTTTGGACCCTTCAATAACAACGAAAAGCCTCGTAATGGTTCCACTTGGTTAACTGCCTATGTGGTTCGTTCCTTGCTACAAATCAAAGAGTTTGTTGACGTTAATGACAAAATCATTGAAGACGGTCTAGCTTATTTAAGTAAGCAACAGGCTGAGAATGGCACATTCACTGAAAAGGGTGATTACTTCTATGCTTCGCAAAGAAATCATGTGGCTCTCACTAGTGCGGCTGTCTTAGCCCTCTTAGAAAATGATACTTTTGCTGAAAAATATTCCCGAGAATTGAAGAAAGGTTTAGAGTTTATTGTCGAAAATATTGACGAATCAGGCTCTCTGCATGCCCAGTCGTTGGGAACTTATACATTGAACAAGGCCAAGCATGAAGCAGCTAAAGGAAAGCTTTCCAAACTAAAATCATTAGCAAAAACTGAATCAGATCGCACGTACTGGACGGAAAGGGAGCAAAAGACTAGCGGCAGATGGTGGTATTTTGTTTTCAGCAACGATGTTGAAATAACTTCGTATGCTTTGTTGACCTTATTGGACCAGAAGTCTACGACAGTTGACGATGTATTACCCATCATCAAATGGCTGATTGCTCAGCGTAACAATTATGGTGGATTTGCCTCAACTCAAGATACCGTGGTTGGTTTAACGGCCCTAATTAAGTTTGTCGAATTCGCCAATTATGAACCGGCTGAAATGAATGTTGATATAGCGTCAGAAGGTAAAAAGGAAACCATTCGATTGACTGAAGATAATGGAATTTTATATCAAACTGTGGAGGTTAGTACTTATATACTCAAAGTCATTTTTGCATTGGCCAGTGGGACTTTCTTGCTGTTTGCAAGTATTTTTGTTTTAATTAGCTTTTTCATTTATTTTCCAAAGTGGCGAATCCCATATTCTGCAATTCGCGCAATACTTTTTTATACGTTTTCATGTTCATACTTCTTACAAAATGTATTGATTGAGAGTTTTAGAAACGTTTTTCAGCTGGTATTTTAAGCGGTGATCCCATGTTTGTAAGAAATATATGATCACATAGTGAATCTTGATATTTTTGATGAGCACAGGTTCAAACAAAGTGTTACTACTTATATTAGAGAAAAAATCCACTGTGCGCTTCTTTACAATGAATGTCATTCTTATATCTACTTTGAAAATGTATGAACTTGATACTCATATGACATAATTTCCTTTCCTTACAGATGCCTCAAAACACCAAATCAATAGATTTCACGGCCGAGGGAACAGGCTCAGCCCTTGTTCAAATTGCTTATCAGTACAATATATTCGAGAAGGAAGCTAAACCGAGTTTTACCATTAAGACTACGATATTTGAGAAGAAGAACCGGCCATCGCATTTGGAAATGTCGGTTTGTGTCAACTACGTGGGTGAAGGTGAATCCACCAATATGGCATTGCTGGAAATTTCTACACCCTCAGGTTATGTTGTGAACGATGAAATCTTAAATGAAGTCAAGCAGATAAAAAGAGTTAGTGTAAGTGATTTCCAGTTAGAGAAATATAAAGAACATGAAATTGATCATTCGTACTCTCTTACAGAACACTGAACTGAAAAACTCCGACTCTTTACTGGTTGTGTACTTCGATCATTTATATAAGAATGACGAAACCTGTTTGATGGTCGAAGCCTTGAGGACCCATTCTGTGGCCATGCAAAGACCAGCTCCCATTGTACTGTACGATTATTATGACAACAGCAAGAAGGCCGCTGCCTTCTATGAAGTTGAGTCAAAATTATGCGATATTTGTGAGACCGAAGAAGAGTGCAGTAAATGCAAATAAGAAGCTGTTATTAACTTAAAATTTTAAATTTTCTATAATGATTTAGTAAGTGCGAAAAAGTTATTGATTTAATAATTTTACCTAATAATAATAATAATAAACTGAACGTTTTCGAAGCAATAATATATTATGTTTTATTTGTTAAGAAGGACTCAGGTTACGTCGAAATTGTATTTTAGCATGCAAAAATTAAATGATATTCCTGGAAAATTTCTATAAAGAGTACAAAGATGCAACAAATTGAAGCGATCTTTCACTTAATTTATATTCGTATATTTTTCCAATAACGATCAATTGAGAAAACAGCTCAAGTCTGCATTGCTGTTAGACAGTATTATTGAATTTACATTGTTTCAAGCAATTCGCCTCTTAAACTCCCTAAAGATGTTCGTTGAATAAAAAATTAGCTTTAAAACTGATTTATTGAAAAATAACAAGTAAAATTTGTTGAAAGTAGTACTTAAGTTATAACATACGAAAAGCCTCGACGACCGTATTAAAAAATAAAGAAAAATTTTAACTAAAAATTTGCAGAATATTTTTCAACTAATTGTACAAAATTTTTTTTTTAGGTTTTGGAAAAGGACATGCATTTCATTTTACATTTCAAAAGTTACTTTGAATTAAGCAGAAAGTGGACATTTTTGATAGAATTACAAAATGAAGAGTTTTTGTTGCAAATTTAAATCCTTACACGGTCGATAATATTATGGCTAAAATAAACAAGTGATCATAAAATTCCCCTTTTAAGTTCTGCTATAAATTTGGCTTTATTCTCTGCAATGACATGACTATCACCTAAACTCTGAAATTAAATTTTTGGGTCGCTAACAGTTTTTGTTTTATTCGGTGTAAGGGCATCCCTTATATCCTCAATTTCATATATAACATTTTTTATGCATTTGAGATAAAATATTTTCATAAACTGCTAAAAGTTATATTTTTGAGAATTTTGCAGGAATATGTCATAAATGTTTAAAAGATATCATGGCAGTAGTTTTAGGTCTCTTGTAAATTACATTTTATTCCATGCAAGGACATTCCATATATTATTTATTTAAAAAGTTAGTGTTCAGCTATACTCATAATGAATGTGAAATTGAAATTCAGTTATCTTGAATGACCGTAACATTGTGGTTATCCTTCGGTGTTGTAGCAAACTCGTTATCTGCAAACAAGTTACTACACTGACAACTCAATTTAGTAATGATACAATTATCACATCTAGAGAAATATTGTTAAGAGCTCCGATGACGTACAAAAAAGCTACCAAAGTGTATCCTCTTATGGAAAGATTTTTATTTATAATGACCAGTTCAGACCCCTTTAAATCAACTGCCCTTATAACAAAACCCTTAAGGTTATTATAGCTACGAAAAGCATTTCTCCCAATCCCTGTAAGCTATCGATGCCATTAAGGTACGTTGAATTGCATAGTTCAATTTATGGAATTAATTTGAATTATTATTTCGAATGGAAAAGTAGAAAACTGGCTAGAGTTCCAGTCTTAAAATAGTGAATTCATGTTATTAATTTTTTAAAAAGTTTTATTATGGAAGCCTGGGAGAAGCTATTTATACACCCTTTTTAAATTTTATAACAAACTAAAGGATGAGTAGTTCTTCGCCTGCATTGTTTTAAGAATTCTAAAGATTATATTCTTCGAAGAAAATCGACCTGCATATAAGTATTCAATGAAATTTAACTTTTGAGGACTGGAAAACAAAATCATATTACTTATATACTATATAAAAGGACATTTTGTGACCTTTAATATAACACCTTAATGCAAAATTTAGCGTACGTTTGTTAATTGGTTGTCATGGAAATTTTCTGCGCGCAAACTGTCAGGTAGAGACTACTTCGATATAACTATATAACCCGTCAGATGAGTTGCACACAATACCTGTAATGGTGCTATGATTTGAAGTACTAGATCTACCCTTCCGCCGTAAGATATCTTAAGAGATCATATAGCCTTGACCTCGACACTTCACAGAGTTCGTCCAGTATACATCCACCCAGAAATCGTTGTATTTTAATTGCCAACATGGGGCATTTAGAGAGAAGGTGAAAGACTGGCCGATTCAGCTTGCATGTACAAGTATTCCTAACATGGAGTCAAGGGCGTAGCCAGGATATGAAATAGGGTGGTGCCACGAAAATTATGATTTTTTATGATTATGATTTTTTATGATTATTACAATTTCGATCTATTTGAGGAGTAATCTGCGTGGATCTTCTGAAAATTTTTTTAGAATTTTTTCCAAAAATTCGTCCTTCTTCTCGATTACCAAAGTTCGGTGGACGCTTAGCATACATAGTCCTGCAATATACAACATACTTATTTTTTGATAATAAGTAAAATTGCATATTATTTTGCCGTTTATACGAGCTTCAGTCATTGTGGAGCGCAACCATGTTTTTACTCGCCTTAAAGTGCTAAATGACCGCTCAACAGTTGCAGTAGTGCATGGCTGTGACAATGAAATTAATAACGACTTCCTTATGTTTGGATAAAATAATCCAGCGTCTTTCAAAATACTCGCCAGCTCCAAGTCGGCTAATTCGTCTTTACCCATTTTTTTTGTTGCCTAGAATTATACCAAAGCTCAATTTATCCTTCCAAATCATCCAACTCATAAAAATGCTCAAACGTTTTTGTGGCATCTTTAAGCTCTTCCAGCTTCAAAGAAAGCATGTTTGACGGGTGCAAACAATGAATTGCAAACGCTGGCCTATTCTCTTCATTAAATCTTCTGTCCAGTGATGAAATTAAAGAATTTATATAAGGAATGTATATAGATCGATTCCAGTATTCAGCAGGTGATGAAAATGGGGGATTTGAACGGTGCGTTTGACTGTCCTTGGAACAGACATCTCTATTCCTAAATTGGCTGTATTTTCTTGAATAGAAAAAAGCAATCTGTCCACAATACCCTGTGCATTTCTTAATAATTTTATATTGCCTGCATGTAAAAAAAATTATTATAGAATTAGGTGGGTGCCACGGCCCTCTAGGCCCATACCTCGCAACGCCCATGCATGGAGTGACTGTGGCTTACGAGATGCATTGTGCGGTTCATGTTGTAGGAGCCCACATCACCCTGGCGACTCTGCTTGTGTCGAAATTATAACATTTATTATTAGGCTTTTGCAGGAACTGCTTAAAGATACTGCTTTTAATAATTCCAAGTGGAATTGGAACTGACATCGCATTGGAAATGTTCAAAGTAGATCTCAACATAGCCTGTTCATTACCAAAGTGGTCTCTATGCGCAGTGTTCGAAACTAAGGTAATATCAGATAGTTGACCTAGCCTTAACAGCTAGGCCAATAGAGAAAATATGCTGGATCCAACTACATAGCTCAACTTTGAGCTGTCCGTATAGATCCTTGAATCATAATTTTCTATGAGTTTATCCCTATCCCACTTACTTCTGGAGGGAAGTAGAACTTTGAACATTCTATAGAAGTCCATATTGGGAGTAACGTAGTCAACATGTATTCAAATATGCAACTTGATTTTGGCAATTGAATTTAAAATTGAGTTATCGACTTTGGTGTTTTCACATACACATCGAATTCAATTCATCGAACTCAATTGGTTTAACCATAATATGTTTTAGCAGTTTGTTGCGGAGGGTCAGACAGACTAAGTTCTAGGCGTCACCCAGGATGAGGCCAGTGGCAGCGAGTTTTTTTTATTTTATTACTGATGTGTTCTGTAGCAGGCTGTAGAATTTAGTCAGGCTACAGGTCAACTTTCATAGGAATAGTGATAATTACTTTATTGGAAGAAGAACACGGTTTTATCTACAGTCTGTTTAGAGGGTAGGAACAGCTGAGCGATATAGGGGTGCCAGATCAATCAAAGATAATATGGGAGAGTTTTGCAGTTAGGTGAATTTTTGTTGTAGAGGCGGGAGCTGAAAAAGGATAGTAACGAGGTAGGAACAGCAAAAAGGATAGATTGATATAAAGGTAATATAGTTGATCTTTATGACCGGTATATGGTCAGCCATCTTTTTTTATATAGAATGGCCTAGGGCTAGCGGTCGTATATAAGTAGGCAGAGCCCGTGAAAATAGGGAGACAAAGAAGTACTGGGTCATAAAGCAGACGGTCGTTTATAAAAAAAACAACTAAAAGAGTTAAAAAAATTAAATAAAATAAAAAAAAAACAAACGAAAAGCTCTAAGAGAAAATAACAGTGTTATTGAATTTTTTTCGATAAAAAAAGTGTGGAAAGAAACTGGAATACCCAGCATCAACTATTTATATCTGGAGGAGCCTGCAGGCACAAAAAAATTAAATACAAAGGGGGAAAGCCAGAATTCCGTGGTTGCCGCACTAATTCTAGGAACTGGTACTGTACCCGATGAGTAGGACTGCTGTCATCCTATCCTGTTAAGGAATAAATCTTCATTCCGACCCAAGAGAAAATAAAAAGAAACTCCCTGTATATCCAGGTAACACATATTTAAAACAATTAACATCATAACGACGCCGCATCGCAGACATCATGGTCAATAGTCACTAATTACAAAAACAATATCCACTGTAAATATATATCACTTTAGTACCGAAAAAAATGTTTTAGCCCATACTAGACTGATTTTATAAAGACAAATGTTCGTAGATTTAAAGAAAACACAAAGTACAATATAGTTAAAAAAAATAAAAAAAATAAATAAAAGCCTATATGAAATGAAATAAAAGCCTATATGTCAATGTACTAAGGAAATAAAATTTTTTGTTTGAACATTTTGTATTGTAAAAGAAAAAAGAACATAAAGAAACTCTAATTTAAAATATTGTAATTTTATCAGTGTAAAAAAATTTCTATTCGAGAAGAGATCCGTTTTATAAAACATTATGTTGTTTGCTGATAGCTTTAACGCGTAAATATTGTGAAGTGAAGTGATAGGTTTTAGGGAGCTCCTTCAAATCTTGTCGTAAAAAAAAGAAAAACGTAAACACTATTTAGCATCCGTATTAGAAAACGACAGAGTGAATTGTGTTAGTAACTGGGTAAATGCTGTTTTTTTTCGAATAAAATTTTATGTTAATTAATGTACATTTGTATTAGTAAGTTTTAAATTTGTCTAAATGCGTTTTATATACATTTTTTTTAATACCAAATTTATGTTGTTCTGAATTTGTATATCTTTTACGTAAGCAAATGTTTTAAATGTTACCCATACATATAAACATAAATATATCTATATAGAAATATTAGGTTAAGTACAACTTAATAAAATGCATGTATAAATTAAAAAAGAGAAAGACAAGAAACATGTCTGGCTAAAAAATTCGGTATACGGGGCTGATGCTAGAGTACGGGCGGTGAATAAACAAAAGGAGGTATATATAACGGGGTCACCACAAAATAGTGGACACACAGGTGACCATGGTTGGGAGGGCGACTGGAGCAAACATCTCGCTCCCTCTTCAAGATCTATGTGTGTGAGTGTGTATGAGTAGGTATTTGATAGAATAAGGAATGAGGTTTGAATATTATTTTTTTTATTGTTATGGTTCATAAGGCCATGATGATGGGAGGGATTCACACCCAATGAGTTTCCGTGGGAGAGTTAGCCGGTGTCCGAGTCATCGTGGTGCAATGTCAAAGTGAACCTCTCGCAACCGCAAAAGCATCGCCATAACAATATGACACCCAATGGCAATGAAATAGGTTGTAACATAACAAGTTTTTATACCAAATAATTTTTGTGGTCCATTCTTCAATATTAAAAGTTAAAAAAGTTTTCATTAAGTTTAATTTTCAAGCATTTTCAGAATATTTTTTTTTCAACTTCACAAAGATTTCATGATTAATTTGACTCAATTTATGATGCATTTACATACAAGTTGCTCAATGGGAAATTTAGCTCAATTAAAGCGTAAATTTACTAATTGCGTAATTAAAGCGAATGTCTGAGCGTAGTATTGGCGAACTTAGTTCAGTATATTCTTGTTAAATTTTCCATTTCCAGTTCACCATATTTAGCGAACGGGAATAAATAGTGACATAATACTTAGTACCAATATTGAATTATTAATGCCAAACTTTACTGAAATCAGAGGGGCTGGGATACAATATGTTATTTTGTTTTTTAATTATAAAGGTTTTTTTTTTGTTTTGCTAAAATTATCAAAGAGAGAAACTAAAATTATTAATATAATTTTTGGACTTTCCGGGGTTAGATTTCTGCCAAAGTATTTGACTTTTTCTGTAGATAAGCCCGAATGTGCTCATGTTTTGTCTGAATTAAGTGAAAATTAATATTTTATAATTCAGCGGAAAAAAGCTTATATGTAAATATTTTGCATAAGGCAAATCAAATACTCAGTTTTCTAACTACATAAACACATACACATGTTTCGTTTATGAAACCAAAATAGGAAATTTCCCACAAAACAGATATTAAAAACTTATTTTGAATTTATAGAGTCAACAACGCAAATGCAAATAAGACAGAGAGAGAAAGGAACTCCCCCTGTCCTACTCTTTACCGATAAGACTGGGTTGAACGCAATATTATGACAAGAACAACGATATTTGTATTAGGAACATTGAGGTAGAAAGGCCATTCTGAAGGCTGCATGTCACGTCCTGTCACATTGTTTACGATAGAATTCTTATGACTGTTTAATTTTTGTATTTTCCACACCATTAACCAAAACATGTGGCTTCCGTAAAGTACACAGAGGGAAAAATATTTCTAACTTTAATTTTTCTCCTACTAATAAATAAGCTAATAAATTTAGTGCCAAAAGTCTGAATATTTCATGAAAGTGTTGAGGCCTTGGGTGTATGTTTTAAATTATCTCGTTATAAAAGTTAGTGGAGGAATTGAACGAAAAATAATATTTACTGAGTGAATATGAAATAAATGGTCTAAAGAAAGAATACAGATTCTTATATTTATATTAAAACTAGCTGACCCGGGCAAACGTTGTTTTGCCTTCAAACTGTATTTTCACTGCAAGTCTGGTTTCGTTGCAAAGTGATGGCTGATTGATATTTCGAAGAAGAATGAAAGGTGCACTAAATCGATTTAGCATTTATTGTTCAAATACCGGTATCGCGCTAATTAACGGCACTACACGCTGATTACGGACCCAACGCCTTCAGCGAAACACAGCATAGGATTATCGCGCTAATCTATCAGGCAAAACACAAAAAAACTAAATATTGGGCCATCTGTCGGACGAACCTAAAACTACACAGAAACACTTCTCACGGTCCATAAAGCATGCATATAAAATTTGGTCAAAATCAGTATGGTAGTTTTTGAGTTTAGCGATCACGAACATACACGTAATTTTTATATATGTAGAGAAGAGATATTTCAATCAAGTCTGTTTCAGGATTGCAAAATTATTCAATAGGCTTTTACTACAACTAAAAAATCTGAATTCAGAGAGGCAGGGCATGACGTTGCATAGTAGATGTAAGGATATCAAGTATTTATACAATGAATCATCTATTTTTGGCATTTTCTTTTTATAAGTTGCATAAAGGGCTTCTTTTGTAAATCGAAACGTTTCTAAACGAATCTTGTATGGAATCTACTGAACTGGGATTTTTTACAAAAATTTCAAACATTTACAAACGTTACGTTTTATGTTATGTGGCCATAAGAATTTCTATTCAACACAAAAGCGAATTTGATTTTTTTCCGGTTTGTTTTCAATACAAATGTTCCTTTCTTTTACAACAAATATCCCACAGCAAACAATTAAGCCTTTGAAATCTGTATAAACAAATTTCAGTATTGAATGAACTCCCCTTAGAATTCATACAAGTTCCAAACGTTACGTTTTAAAATGGGGTTTTTACTAGCGGAAATCACTCTTGATGGAGTATTTTTAAGTGTAAAAAATGGGCTGGGGCTGTCTGCGATATTTATTTTTGACGTTTAAAAACAAATTAAAATATTTTTATAAATTGAGAAATAAATTATTTACCGCCGACCTTCATGTAGAAGTTTTCTGTAATGCAGAGAAAAACTGATTAAAAACGCAACCTCTAAAATGGTAACCTCAAAATAGCATCTGCTTTTTGAATAAATTTTAAAGAAAATTAATTCAATTATTGGAGTTTCACTCAATATGTAATTTGTTACTATTTTATATGTACATATACATACATATATATTTGAGCACCCTCATTTAAAACTTCCCCAGATATTTACAATAATGGTCACCAGTGCCCCAAATATTTTTAGGCGCTGCTTTCTAGAATGTTTCAATAAATAATACAGTCAATTGCAGTGACATCAGGGATGGAATATATTATTTTTTCATTATAGAAAATCTTTAACAAATGTTACAGTATTATGGACAATAATATATTTATCCAATGGAACAAACGGAACATAATAGATTGAGTATTCTAATAGAAGATAAATGTATAGTATTTTCCTATTTTGTTGGACTTATACTTGTAGTATATCATCATTTTAATGAATTCATTTAAAAATTTCTAATTCATCCTAAAATTTACTTTTTACACATTTTCAACTTGTATATTTTATGCACACACACATATTAACTGTTAGATCCTTGAAAAAGTATTTTTCAATTACTTGACAAAAAATTAACACAAGAAATAGATCGTATACCTATATTTTTAATAATTTTTAGCCACATTGGAGACCTACACGTGTTAAATTAACATTATAGCATAAGATTATATAAACTATTACATACATAGTGAAATTATTTTAACTTTTTTACTGCAGCGATAATTTTTAATATAAAAATTATGATGGCATAAACTTTTCCATCCCTGATTGCTTTTGTAAACGTAAGCAAGACCTTTGGGCGACGATCTGCAGTCTTCCGAATTCGCTCAGTTCTATGAAATCACAAGCTCAAATATATTGTTAGTATGGCCTAGGATATCCTAGAATTTCTAGATATATAAGGTTTACAAGCAATTGTTGCTTTTAATTTAAATTTCCGAAAAAATATTTCATTCAATTTCATATAATCAGACAGTTCAAAAAGTTTGTGACCCTTTTTTTATTACCAAATTTAAAACAAGTTACGAGTTTTGTAATGAATTTTATCGATTTCAAAAAAATTATTCAGTTAAAGAGAAATAAGGGGTGAGATCAGTTAATTTAATGAAACTGTTGACTATTTTTGAAATTCAACGAAGCAAGCTGAATTACGAGCATATAAAAGTGCATTAATAGAGAAATGTATTTATTAGATTTCGGAATGAAATGTAATTTTCCCTTGTATAATATTAGATAATTTTTTAAGAGAATTGTTTTTCTTATTAAATTTTTGAGTAAATTTTACTTACATTATATTTTGAGTGTAATGTATATATATATATATATATATATATATATATATATATATATATATATATATATATATATATATATATATATATATATATATATATATATATATATATATATATATATGTACATATATGTGTATATTTTATGAATGTAGGTATATGTGTATGTGTGTGCAAATACTCCTTGTTTAAAATCCCGCACAGTCGAACGTAACCCTATAACTTGTTTTTGTTCTCGTACATCTTCTTCTACCTGTTCTTTGTTTTAGCATCCAGAGAAAACTATACAATTTCAATTCCAATCAACACATTTATAAGAGATTCATTTTCGACTTGCTTTTAGTCATGAATTGACCATTTAGACGTAGACATCTATTTCGGTTCGATCATTTAAATAATAAAATTTCGCCGGCTTAAAACCAGAAACATACATTTGAATATATTGTTTAATTTAGCGTATTAATTAATTTAGTGTACTAAGCAAGTAGTTAATAAGTGATTGAGACATGCGTCTGCTGTTCTGTCTCGCCATTTGCTGGGCGCAAAACTATTATTATGCCGCAGCTGATGAAGGGTAAGTACAAATATATTTGTATAAAGTGTTTATTGAAATTAATGGAGTCAACGGAGCTAGGCCAGAGGCAGAAAATAGGAAATATTTTCTTAAATTTTCAAATGAAATATACAAACACAAGGAAATATCAAGAAACCACATCAAACATACTTTCTTAATAGTTTGAAGAGAAATTTTCATGATATAATAATATATAGCCCCACTTTTGAAAGAAATTCTCATTTAAACATTAATATTGAAAAATTAATATAAGATCTAAAATATAGATATATGTCTTGCATTCAACTCAAAATTTTCGAAAATCAGCTTTTTTTTGCAAAACAATTCACATAAACAATCTGCTGAAAAATGTTCCTCTCCACCAGAGTCCAAGTCTAGAATAATACCATTATGCCTGTTCTATTTCACTTGTGCCGCTCGTACAGTAACAACAGATTTTTGCTTCTTCTGAGCATTTTGGATTTTGTATTTAGAGTGCGCTAATTACCATATATAATTGCAGGGAATCTTTGTGAACTTTCCAAAGTTTTCTTACATACCGACACTGTAAGGAATATAAAAATTTATGTATATTTATGCTGAATCTGATATCTCCAGGTCCTTTTGTATTAAACTTCTGACAGATAGACGGACATGGATTATCGTTTTTGACTTTATAGATTCTTTAAGCTGAATTAAATAATAACCAACTCTTCCTCCTCTGTCTAATATATATTTTGTTTTTAACAGCAAGAGGAACTCATTAACATTTCGAAGAATTAAAATTAATCCACACATACATGTACTGTGTCAGGCTCTGTTTCCCTAACACTGGTTAGAAAAAACGCCTTTCAACATTCAAGTAAAGGATGCAATTTTGTGGTTGATTTTAGTTTTGTCATCTAGTCTTTATACCTGAAGAAAAAAAGAAAAATAATTACAAATTCCTCAAAAGAGACTGTACAAAAAAAAACCAGCTTATCAGCCATTTCTGTACGACCACTGATCTTTCTTCCTATTTGCCCAGCTGTATGACCAAAATATTACTAATTTTTAGTTAATTTAGCTTTAGTATTTTTTATTTTGAAGTCAAAGGCCAAAGAGCATTATAAGTACTGCGATCAATAATATTATACTCTTGTAATATGCTGTAGAATCCTCTACGATACTCGATGTGTGTTTCATTCATCTCATTACCAATGCTGAGACATTGAATGGCATTGACTGTTTACGAAGCAAACTAATGTTGCAATATTATATTGAAAGTTATGTACATAAGTACATATATTGTTTCGTCCTTGGGTGCAAAGTATACCATAGGAAGTGTTACAATTTGGTCCGACAGGAATTTTCTCGCTTTTTATTTGCAGGATACTGTATGCAACTGTATGCTTTGTATACATATCAAAAATCGCCAAAAAAAAATCAGTGTTTATCGGATGAATGGTGAAAGTTTGCAAAAACAGCAACAAAAACACTCCATAAAAACTGTAAAAATAGGAAAAAACACTTATGACAGCCAAAGAAAAAAAAAAATTGGAAAAAATATTTGAAGTGGTAGATAGTCTAATAATATATTTAGAGATCGAAGCCAGTCGAATTATTAAGTTTTAAATTTACGGGGGAAGTAATAAAAATTTTAAAATTTCCACAACAAAATTTAACAGAAGCAAAATAAAGGCTGGAACACAAGGTGCAGCTGAGACGTAAAGCGAGAAGTAACTTCTCTCTGTTAAAAATAAAATACATTGCTTCAAATGCATGCCAGCACAATGTGAATCTGATGGTGACGCTGAGGCAAAGCCTGAGGCGCAAAGTTCGAACATTTTAACTTTTTACAGGGCCTCACATTAACAGCGCTTCTTTAACATATTATGTTCGTTTACATTTTTTACCGAATATATGTATTTTTCCACAAAACAATATTTTTATTTTTGTACAAATACACAAAAAACTTAAATTAATTTTGTTTATTATGTTAACATTGATAGTTAACAGATTGCCAATAAAGTTTATCGTTCATACAAATTCAATACATTTGTACATAAAATTTTGATTAAGTACAATTGGCAACAATGAACTCACGCCTCATCATTGTGTTCGTACTTCAACCTCCGCCTCAGCCACAACTTCAGCTGATGCATCAACTTCAGCCTCAGCTGCACATTGTGTTCCAGCCTTAACTGACACAATATTAGTCATCAACCTTTTCAAATCGAAAATGTGATCACTCTTCCCTGATGGCCAGGCTGAGGATGAAAAATATTATATACTAAAAGTATGTGTTCTAATTTTTAACTGATTTGATTTGGAAGAGATGATTATGTTCTACAAACTCAAATTTTTTTATAAAATTTTTTTATAAATGATGTAAAATATTTTTTTGTTGTGGAAACTTACAGGCACCGCCATAATTTTTTTTGCCACGGGATGATTACGAGTTTCCTCCCAAAATCATCAATTAAATTAAAACTAGGGGATACAATGGAATAGTTAGATGGAGGGACAGATTGCCATAGTCATTTAAAAAGGGTGAACATTTTTAAAGTCTATTTAAGTTGTGAAATTATATAAAAGCTTAAAAGGGTCAATTTACTAAGTCAGACCTTTTTCGATTTTTCTTCCTTGAACTGCCATTTGCGTTCATATAAGGAAATATTTCGAAGGGAATAAAGAGATATTCGAGTACATGCATGTATTTACTCATTCCTGCCTTTCCAACAAATTAAGACTTGCCGCAATAAATATTTCATCGTGTAAGAGCAATCTAAGCCCGGATGAAAAAAGAGAACATATTAAAGTGCTCTTTAGCCGGTTGAGAGTAACAATCGACAAATTGCACATACACGTATGTATGTACTTCTGACTGATATACATATATATGCAGGTGCCAACATTTTTGTTGCTGCTTTTATATGCTTTTACACGTATTTTTTTATAAACCACGTTTTGGGGTAATAGCATTAAGTACAAGTGTATTGTGTATTCATTCTCAAATTGTTTATTACTCTAAACTTGAAAATATAAATAAGCTCAAGCTTTAATTCAAACACAACCAACACATTTGCACCTACATATACATATGTATGTCAAATTAAAGTAAAGAAAACAGTTGTGTTGTCAACAAATTAGGCAATTAACTATATATAGGGTGTCCAGAAGTACCTAAATTACGAACTGAGCGGGACCGGTCCGTTATAGGTAAAGTTCATTTCCAATAAACAAAAGTAGGCAAACATTTAAATAGATTATATTTATTTATTAGTTACCTACTGCTTATACAAATTTCAATTATTTTCTATTCTTTTCAATCGCTTCATTTAATAAAATTAGCGAACAATTTTTGCGATTTGGGTTGTTAAATATAAGTGCAAAAATTTACAAGCATTTTGAATTATGTGTTAAAAATTTGTTTTGTTCCAAGCTTTAGTCGAAACGAAACATTTCTAAACTTTTGAAATTTGTGTAAATAAAACCCACTTAACTTAAACGAATTTTCAGAATTTTCCGTTTTCCAAAATTGGGACCTAACTGCCCGCTTAAGAATAGTTATATTTACCTTTTATTGAAAGCAAACACAAAATTAGTTGTTTGCAATATATCCTCAACAAATTTTTTTAATTTATTCCTAAGAAAAGGCAGTAATAGTTGATTTTTCTTTTCAATAAGTTGTTAAGGACGTCATTTTGTAAAACAAAACGTCAATGAACGTTTAAGAGTTGCTCGGAAAATATCCCTATGAAATCAATTAAACTGAATTCCTAGTATTTTTTGTACATATTTCAAACTCCATTAATAATTAAAAAAAATATATTATTGTCTTTTTTTTTAAATAAATTCATTTATTTATATATAATTTACATCAGGCTGAACATTAGCTGCGGAAAATTGAGTGCGATCATTTATATAGAGACCAAATGGACTAGATTTCAAACCTCATCGAACTCAAGTAGAGAATGATAATTATTAATTTTCAATGTGTTTAATGATTCGAAATGACAGGAAAGTAAATTTGACTATTAGTTAGGGGAACACCTGCACGTTTTCGGTGCCTTCACATATCTCTTTGTTAAAAAATCATTACTAATTTAAAAAAAATTTATTCTACATTAGTCATATTTTTCAGTTATTAACGAAGTTTGCTTACCCTGCTAAAGCTTCTACTTCTTATTCTGTTATTCCAATTTTTAATATATTATCACATTAAAGTGTCTCTTAGAGACTTGTATTTGTCAGTAGTAGATAATGAACTGTCAGTGTTTAGATAATAAATTTAATACTTTTACGTACTCGTATGCCAGGCCCAGTATTTGCAAAATTATATTGGACACAATAACAGTTGTGATTTTTGTTGTTGTTGCCTTCAATTTACAAAAGTATTCGAACGAACGAACGTATCAAAATTTTTAGAAACAAGCAGCACTATTACACCACGTCTTTACAGGCCATCGACTTGGACATGACATGAGCATAACGTCGGCAAAGTAATTATATTAATATAATAATGCTCTTGTAATAATGCTCTGGTATGTGGAAAATACGTATTGATATTCATGTTCAGACATATCAATCATTTTTTTATGTATGTGTGTTTGTAGTCTAATTTGCGCATGTGTTTTGTGCTACATGGCGGGCAGTGGTGGCAGAACATGAACGGAACATGGATATGAGCTGGCCCCACGGGTCGAATTCATGTGCTATATATGTTATGTTAAATGTTCATAACAATTTGATGGCTTGTAAAGACCACCAGTAAATCTAAACGAAAATTCCATTGAAATAGTTGTCCATAAACTCAAATTTGCTTTTGCTTGCATTAAAAATTTTTGAACGTAATTTTCCTTTTAATGTCTGTTCCTATTAACTTCCTTCTTTTCTTAGTTGGAGTATTAACATGTATTAAAAATAAAAACAAATTTTATTTATTTATTTGTACTTTTAATAAAAATGTTCGAAGAGGATTTCAAATGAAATTTATAGCAACAGGTAGTTAATTTTTTTTTTGTCCATGCGTGAAATAAATTTTTACAATTTAAGGTCAAAGATATTACTTCATTTTGTGTTAAAAATATTCCTTTTAAAGGAACCCTCATAAAGTTAAACACAAAAAACTCAAACTCTTCATTTGAAAAGAAAAAAAGATAGAAATTGTAGTCAATGCGAATTCCTAGAGAGGGCAGCCGTGCAACATGTGTACAAAAAATTACACCATAAATAAATTTTACAACAAAATTTAACTAACTAAAGGGCCCGAAGAGTGTTAAATTAATAATTTTTTTTTCTTAAAAATTGTCTAAGAAATTTTCATTGAATTTTTTAGCAAATTCGAAAGAAACATTTTCTTAAATCTGTTATATGGAATTATTGTGGACGATATATCTTAAAGCGATGTCGCACAAACAGCACTATAATCACGACTCGGCCTTGGATTCCTATTTTGAAAAGTGAAGAGTACCAAGAGAGACTGGAAACTGCACAACGCTTGAGTAGGTAAAGACTGCTTCACTCAAAGAGTTGATGCCTTTACGAAAAAATAAGAACTTTTCGAAAGTGCCTCCAGGCTTGCAACAAAGTGCTGACATATTACGTTGAAAACGTTAATAAATAAATATTTTTTAAAACAAGAGTAAACGTCACTTTACTTTTTGATCAGCCGTCATATTTTCAAGGTTTTTCGATTCGAATAGACACAAATGGAAAATTTGAGCGCTTCTGTTTTCGGATTAGTGATCTCAGCACTTTTTACAATCTTCTTTGCTATGATGCTCGTAAAACAGCATTTGAAACGCAAATTTATAACACGCCTTTGGTGATAAATATGTTTCTGAAT
Source organism: Germaria angustata (assembly GCA_963681545.1). Taxonomy (NCBI): domain Eukaryota; kingdom Metazoa; phylum Arthropoda; class Insecta; order Diptera; family Tachinidae; genus Germaria; species Germaria angustata. Next base: position 92,115,153 of record OY812999.1, on the reverse strand, counting down.
TAAGAAAAAATTAACTTGTTATACAAATGATCTGAAGGGTGTATAAAATTTGCAACAGATGCTTCTTAAACTACTCTTCTCACTGTTGCAACCCATAACATAAAATTTAATTGTCAAAGTAATTTAATACCTTTAAATTTACAAGGGTCTTAAAAACTTCACCAATAAAAAGCTTTCAGTAATAAATGAATTGTTGCCAATAATCATGAAATTTCTAATGCTTATTATCATCAGAAAAAATTGTTTCGGTGAACAAAATAAGTCACGAGAAATTTAATTAACTAAAAAATTTCAATATTTTAGCAAAAAAATTATAATAATAATAACAATAATAACAACAATTTAACAGTAAACAGCACCGCTGATTTGTTAATGACTAGACCAGAATTACTTTGCTCTTAGTTCCTTAAATCAAATGTCGTTGAAACAAAGGAAACAAAATAATGAAAATAGACATAAATGCGTATATTACAGTGGTGTTTACCAAGCTAGCACATTACCCATCCTTCTTGGCCCTTCCTTGTTTTCATATAATTATTTTGCTTTACTTTCATTCGTTGCAATACTTTTGGTTGATTTAAAAGTACTACGAAACCTTTAACATAAGTGGACAGTAATTTCGCACAAATGACAAACATTTGTAAAATAAAATAATTATTATCTTTTTCCCTATTTGAGCACCTAGTGGTTTCTCTTTTCTATGAACAGCATCTGTCTCTAATTTTGTTGCTTCCGATTAGGTAATTCCAATATTGTGTAACTTTGTTTGAAAGGTAAACTCAGTCAAGGTATATGACGCAGGTACCAAAAAAATAAAAAGATACCAACAATAAATGAGTCTATTTATTTGTATTTAAATAGTGTGTCTAATCTTTTTTATTTTTTAATTTTTTTTTCTTGTATTGGCCATGATGTTACTGTATTAACAAGGTATAGCTGAGTATGTACTTTACACAATTTCAAATGTGGTTTATCTATTTATAATATTTTATGATTGTGCAATATTTTACATAATAAAACTTTATTTAACGTACAATTTTTTGCAAATAAATTGTCTATTATGTGGTTGTTTTTTTCATCCACTAATTACTTAATGATTAAATGTAAACAAGAAATTTTTTGTTGCGTCAAAAGTAACTTATGTATGGAATTATTAAAATCAACAATAATCTGGTTAATTTCAAACATAAATTGTTTTCGCAACCATAATACTGCTGCGTATTTCATCTGGGTATAGACAATCAATGGTCAATATTGATAGTATCATATCATATAAATATTTTATTTACCAACAAAAGTTAAAAATAAAAGTTTTATTTAACAAGTTCTACGTGATACTTATTTTATTTAATTCTTTAAGGTCATAGTTATTACTTGAAAAAAAATACAAAAAATTTGTTGATGATTGATTCAAGTTCAGTTCAAGTCCCTATTAAGATAATTACTCGTGTAAGCAAGAAAATAATTCCACCATAACATGTATTAAGATTAAAAAATCCAAAATAAAGGGTTGTTCAATTCACATGAAATAACACAAGATGTGGTTGAGGTATTAACAACATTATTTCTTTATGCCGTCATGTATGGAATATAATATCATTCAAATGTCAGCCGGAGTCAATTTTCAATTATTCTTGCTCATAGATCCTGACTGAATTTGAGTGATGGCTTCATTTGTGTCTGATTGTTATAGGTCTGTGACTTAAGGAAAAAGTCTAAAGGGGCTAAGTCGCATGATCTTTGGGTAGGCAATTCAAGTTACCGAGGCAAGAAGTGATCATACAATCAAGTTGCTCATGCACATCGTGGCGTCCGCTATGTAGCATGTAGTACCGTCCTAATAGTACCACTTGCTCAAATCTTTTGACCTAAGCTATAGAAAAAAAATGAGTTATCATGCGTATTCAATGCTGCGATCTGATTTTCGTGGGGGTTGGCACTGTCCCGTTCAGGAAAATTTCGCTTCTTAGCATAGCCTTTCATCCAAAAGTGAGCCTCGCCGCTTTTAGATCTTGTTCTAAACGGTTTTTTATAAAGATGATGATGATGTAGCCATGAGATAATGAAATTTCATCACCTGCACGGCGCTTTTCATGGTGTTTTGCATCACGGACTGGATAATAAATGCCACCGAAATAAACCCGCAACAAACTGCTATCAACTGCATGCACTATTGAACAACCCGATAGAAATTCTATAATTCAACAATTTAAACTTGAAAATTTAATAGTTAAGGGTAACATTTTTTTAAAAATAAACATTTTTAAACGTGTGAAATTTATAACGAGAAAGTTACAAAATTAAACGAATTCAAACATTTGGTGTTACAAAATGTAGGCCTTAGTAACAACAGGATGTGGTCGAAAAATGGCTCAGATCTTCTAATTGCGAGTTTGAGTACATGTGGTCATATAAAAATTGCCATAAATTTTATGAAAAAATTTAAAACTATGCAAAATTAAAAAGTCGAGAAGGTTTTTCTTATTCTTAGAAGAATTATTTTTACCAGCAGAGAGGAAATTTTTATGAAAACCAGTGAACTAAAATTGGGATAATTTTTCTATTGCTATTTTTTTAATGTATAGTATAACTAATGTGTAGTATAACTAACAATTGTATATAATATATAAGACCACTTTTGCATAAATAAAATAATAAGTCCAAAGAAAGATTTACATAAAAACAAATACTGTAATCGTAAGGTGAGTGTAATTTCACAAAATCAAAATATAATCATAAAAAATATTAAAAAAAATTGTTTCATACGAAACAAATTTTTAAAGCTTCAACCTCATAAATATCAAATGATTAAAATACTTATAATTATTTATACGTTTATTACGCAATTAGTTGACAAAAAACATAATAAATAAATACCATTAAAACTAAACAAAAAAATGTAAATAAATTTTTCTTATTAAATACACATTCACGATCATAAATTTAGTACTGGGAATAATTAATTCCTCCCAAAATCTACTGATTGAGAAATAACAACAATAATATGTAATTGCAAATAAACAAATAAAAAAATTTTATTCATTTTCTCAACGTTTTAGTTGTTTGCAGTTTGTTGTTGCCGCTGCTATTTTAACATTGAAATTGAACTCCGCCTTGGATGTGAGCATTAAAATTAAAAAGACAAATTGCTTTTGTTTTTGTATTTTTAACACGTAAGTTTAGGTATTCACTCCAGGGCTGGAAAACGATTTTTGTTGGCATCGAATAATTTTTCTATTGATTTTTTTTTTATTTTTTAACAAAGTTCTACATTTCACTATGAAATGCAAGTGAGTACTTTGTCAATTCTCTTTCTCATTTCGTAGATCATCATTTTGTAGGAAAGAAAAATTAAATCGTATAAATTGTTTTCAATATTCTCAATTGTAAAGAAGATTGAATTGTCCAATTCACCATACATATGTTAGAGATGAAAAGTTGTAGAAAATACAGTTGCGGCAGTTTGTTGGAAATTTTTCGTATACTAATGTCGCTTTCAGTACGTAAGAGTTCAAATCTAACGTGCGCAGGTACTACTCCCCTTATCGCCCTGCCCATAACATATTTTCCCAAAATTTTTTGCACAACTGAAAGTTGTTGCAATAAAAAACTTAATTAAAGTAAAATTATGCAAATGTCAGAAAAAAAATGAGAAATAAATGCAGTGTGGCCGTTCCGCGAGAATTGTTCATATTAAGACAAATTTAATTTAAGAAATTTCCTAGTTTTTTCATACCAGCTAAGACCGCACTCAAAATAAACAATATTCAAATACTGAATATTATTATTATTATTTATTAGAATAATATAAAATATTAACCTAATGTACAAAACACACTAGCTACCAGGGCCTACGGTGCGATTAATTGTTTACAATGATTTACTTATTAATAAATATAATTATAATTATAATTAATGTATTTATTTAATTTGTTCAGATTTTGCTGTTTAGATTGATATCGTTTATATATTTACCAATTTTTTAACGTTTTATAGATTGATATGAATTAATAAGATTGATGGTGTAGTGTTATCGAATTTAGTTGCACGTAGAGTCGCTAAGTTTGGGCAGTTGTCAAGGATATGCTTGACAGTTAAGCGGTTTGAACAATGTGGACAGAAAGGTGGTGATGAGTCATCAATGTGTGACCGAGCCTCAATCGTGTAAAGTAAGTAATTTCTTTCCTTACTAATTTCACTGGATATAAGGCTTTCATACAATTACGATTAATGGTGGAATAAAAGTGTTTATCAGTATTTGTAAATCCTTGCTCGGTGATGCATTAAAAATTGCCGCTTTTTCGGCAAATTCGTTGCCTGGGATGGTTATTGCTTGGATACTTGTATGTGTGGCTAAGCGTTTATGCGGGAAATTGCGTTTTATTAGTAATGCGACTCCTTGTTTCGCATATACTCGTATGTATGTTATCGCTGTCATTATAAAAGTAACCAATATATGTATGTACGTCTTGAGTACTATGGTATTAGTTACATGTAGAGGAATATGGGTCTCTTGAAGGCAAACTGTGTGGGGATTAAGATCTTTAATTAATTACTCTAACTAATTGTAATTATTGCTATAACCTTTTAAATTCCATTGTAAGATTTTTAACGACATCAAATTTTAAATATACCAATAATGAATTGTGAAAAAGTGGTTGTAAGTATTAAGTATAAAATAACTGTGGACTGGGGTATGTACAGCAAGTAAGGTAATTTTTAATCAGTAGTTTATTTTACGACGTAATTTTTGTTATTAGTTGACTAAACAGGTGAACGACTCGCTGAGTTGGGACTGGCATTTCCAAATGGATTATTCATAATATCTTTTGAATAAGTAGGCATGTTGATATTCATGTGACTTTCGACTTCTTTTAAATCAGTTTCTGATTTGGACGTTTTCTTACTATCATAGTAGTTATGTTGTTCTATCCTTGCATTAGTTGTTGTTGTGAAGTTGGTTTTGTTAGTCTGCTGAGAGTTTAGTGTTATCAATAGAGTTCTTGTTCTGTCTTTGCTGGATGTTGTTGTAACGGTATTTTGTGTGATTGGGGTTTATTGGTTTTGTGTTGCTTATGTTTTGATTTGCTGTTGAATTATCTTGTATTTTAGTTATTTTAGCGAACGATATAGAGCTTGTAGTTGTTGTTGAATTTTGTGTTTTATTTAATATCAGGGCTTCACGCATTGAGCATTTTTCTCTGTTTTTTTTTTAATGTGTTTGGCCTGTTCGTATTTTGGAAATATTGAATAATAATCGAACATTTCTATAATTTTTAAACTACTTTTATACTATTAAAAGCAGGAACATGTCTGCACGATGAACTGTGTTACTTTTTTTTTAATATAGACAAATATCGTACATATTTATCCGCAAAATTCATTGCTTGGTTTAGCTTTTTTTCCAAAACGATATTTTTGTGTTACATTTTGCAATATTACAATGGTTATATTTAAGGGGAATGGAAAATGCATATTTTGTGCACTATTTTTATCGGATTTTATTTTGGATTTCCACGCTCGCAAAATTTAAAACTATTATTAATTTTATTGATTTTAAAAATCAATTAAATCCCATCCATGTCTTTATAATATATTTAAAAAATATAGGGGAATGCACGTGTTGTAGCAAATGTTTACAATGGAAATTCTGACATATTTTTTATAACTATTGTAAATGGCACTCGAAAATTCAAAACGCATATAATAACTTGTGAATTGAGCAAATATTTTATACGGTTTTATGACAATAGCTCTAATTTAATGACAAAAATGGCGAAAGCTATGCCAAAAATTAATGCATCTAAAACAATCTCTTAAAATCGATCGAACTATGTATATAAATAAAAAGCAAACATAATTAGAATATATATTTAAAAAAACCTGAAAAAATAATACAGTGATTTCATGATTTATAATGTTTCTTTATATAAACATAGAACATTTTTTATTAAAAATCTTAATAATTTAAACACACAAAATAATCTTAATAATTTAGACAACAAAAGTCTTTTGAAGAAATTTTAATAATGTTTGTAAATGTTTTCAATTTTAGGAAATACACTGTTATCGCACCAGGTACCATACATCCCAATGAGAAGTATACGGTGGCAGTAGCAGTTCACCGCATCAGCGAATCCTGTCAAATAAAAGTCGGCATAACTGGCCCCTCTTACAACAATAGCCAACAAGTGGTGGTTTCACAAGACGAAGTGGTGAACGTGGATTTTGATGTTCCCAATTTGGAAAAGGGTGACTACAATTTAACTGCCGAAGGCATAAATTGTTTGAAAAATTTTAAAAATACTACGAAATTACATTATGACAAATTTGAGTCTCATGTAAGAATACAAACCGACAAGGGTATGTACAAGCCGGGCGATGATATTAACTTTAGAGTGTTGTTCTTGGACAAAGATTTGAAGCCAGCTGAGCCAGAAGATGGCGCTGTGATTTGGTTCGAGGATGGCAAACGTAATAGGATTAAAGAAATAAGGGACTTCGAGACCGTTAAGGGAGTGTATACCGGAAAATATAAAATCTCTGAGTTTCCGGTTACGGGCGACTGGACTTTGAATGTTAAAAACGGAGGCAAGTATGATCGTATGGTGCAATTCGAAGTCGAAAAGTATGTTCTTCCCAAATATGTAGTCAAAGTGGAAGCTACCGAATCGGTCTCCGTTAAGGATGGTGATATGCAAGTGATAGTGAGAGCCAAGTAAGTATCTTCGAAAATATATTCTACATCATGTTTAATTAAACAAAAAAATTTATCTTTCAGCTACACGTACGGTAAGCCATTGGATGGCAAGGCCACTGTAATTTTGTCTTTAGGATCCAACTATTACTTTAATAATGTGGAAACCAACGTAGTAAAGCCTGAACCTCCCACCTTTATTAAAACAGCTAACATGGTGAAAGGCAAAGCTAAATTCGATTTCAATATAAAAGATTATGAAGCTCACGTGCCGCATAAAATTCAGCCTATCGACATGCGCATCGTAGCTACAGTAGAAGAACAATTTACAGGTGTCAAAATTAATGGCACTTCTTATTCCATTGTCTACCCTTACCGCTATACCATGAACTGCATAAGTTATGAAAACTGTTCCACTTTTGAAATAGGCAAAGAAAAGGATGTTCTGTTCCAAATCACTTACGTGGATGGTTCTAATCTAAAAGATACGAAATCAACCGTCGAATTGATCTACAAAGAAGTTTTGGAAAAAATTAATTGGTGGACCTATGCACGTTCACAAGCTGATGATGACTCGGAGACAGCTACCACCATGACACCTCCAATATCGGAAAATCATACCGTCACTTTTAAGGGACACATGAATGACACGGGTTTTGTCAGCTTTAAGGTTTCATTGCCCGATTTGCCTGAATATGAAGGCTACTCACACTACTACTCACTAGAGCTGAAATATTTAGATGAGCAGCGCGAAGTTTGTACCACTTCTCAGTATAGGGAGCCGAAAAAAATTGAAACACCTCAAGAAGATGAAGAAATATCGAAGGAATACTTCACTTTGTTGGATAAATACTATTCAAGCATCAAGTAAGTTGGGTCGAAAGATTTTTTAACAGGATACTTACATGCAACAAATATTGGATAAGAGAATTTATTTGATTCCGACATTTAGCGAACTCTCAGCACGATATCTTTGAAGCAACAGTTTTATTTATTTAGATTATGTAGAATTCATTTTGACATATTTTTATTAAAATTATTTTGATTCCAACTTCTCATAAAAATGTTTCATCGATCAAAATCTCTGTAATACAGCAAAAACTTAGGGAAGAATTTTTATATATGAAAAATATAGTCAGATTCATTTGTGATGAAAAAATCTTGTTATCCCTTCAGATTGTTTGTGGACAAACCTGATCAATTTACCATCAACTCAAGCCAACCTTTGTCATACTTTGATTACAACGTCATCGGCCGTGGTAATATTTTAAAGAGTGGCCGCGTTCATTTGCCAGATAAGCCCAAAGTGTACAATTTAACTTTAACTCCAGAATTTTCTTGGGCACCCAATTTTGGACTGTACATCTACTATGTGGATGAAAAGGGTGAATATCATTATGCGGAGCAAAGATATCACATTGAGTTTGAATTGCAAAATCAGGTAAAAATCAAATATAGAAGTCTTAAAATTTTCTTCAACTTGAACTTATTTTTTGAAGATTAATGTCACCGCAGTAGAACAAGTTAAGCCGGGTGAGGAAGTCGCTTTGAAAATTCAAACTGCTCCTAATTCATTTGTTGGCCTTATGGCTGTCGATCAGAGTGCTTTGCTGCTTAGAGGTACCAACGACTTAAAACCCCATGAACTCAGTTGGATGTTTGGATCCTACTACACTATTACGCCATATCAAGGAGGCTATTCAGACTATCCAGGCACCACATCAGGCTGTGTAACCTTGACAAATGCTAACTATTTCTATAATTGGACCAAACCCTCTTATATGCACAGTGAGTTGTTTCGAGAAGCTTTAGAATAGGATAAGATCTCAACGGTTGGTTGGATGTATTTATATTGTAGTGTCCCTTGGATATTATAATAATGTTGGTATTAAACTTAAGACCGCAGTTAAACAAGCCTCCCATTCGTCAACTGCTGATGAGCCTTTTTTGGGATTTGCTGATCTGCCTGGAAGTGGAACTAAAAATAGTGACAATGTGCAAGTGCGCATGCATTTTTCGGAAACATGGTTATTTGATGACATTGAAAAGTAAGTTGATCTTGTTTTTAATGCATCTTCAAAGAAATTTTATTGACAGTTTCTAATAATAAAGCACTGAAACTCCCGAATTCACTTGGCATACAAAAATACCAGAAACTATTACTTCTTGGGTATTGACAGCGTTCTCGCTGAATCCATCTAAGGGATTGGCTATAACTAAAGAGCCAACCAAAATTATAACTTTTCTGCCATTCTTCATATCCGTACGTTTGCCATACTCCGTTAAAAGAGGTATTATTAGAAAAAAATCATATTTTTCTTTTGTGTATAACATTTGTTTACTATTTTTATACCAGGCGAAGTGATTAATGTGCCGGCCTTGGTCTTTAATTACCTGGACAAATCCTTGGACGTCGTTGTGACTCTGGATAATAGTGATGATGAATATGAATTTACTGAATTCGACAATGAAATACTTAGCGAAGAGAAACGTTCTAAGAGCATACTTGTGCCCGCTAATGGAGCTGCTGGTGTTTCCTTCCTAATCAGACCCAAAGTAATTGGTAGTGTGATGTTGAAATTTATTGCCATTTCGCCGGTGGCTGGTGATGCAATAAGCAAATCTCTGAAAGTGGTACCAGAAGGCATTACCCAGTATGCTAATCGGGCTTATTTTGTTAATTTGAAGAAAGAACCAGAATTTAAGTCTTCATTTGAACTCGAATTACCTGAAGATTTGGTGCCGGATTCGCAGCATGTGGAAGTAGGAGTCATGGGTGACATATTAGGTCCTGTTTTGAACAATCTGCACAATTTGGTGCGTTTGCCAATGGGTTGTGGCGAACAAACCATGTCCTCTTTGTTGCCAAATTACTTGGTTATGAAATATTTGGAGAGCTCGGCTCAGTTGATCCCTAATATGGAAACTAAACTGCGTTACAATATGGAGACCGGATATCAAAATATCTTGAACTATCGTCACCCAGATGGCTCTTTCAGCAGCTTTGGACCCTTCAATAACAACGAAAAGCCTCGTAATGGTTCCACTTGGTTAACTGCCTATGTGGTTCGTTCCTTGCTACAAATCAAAGAGTTTGTTGACGTTAATGACAAAATCATTGAAGACGGTCTAGCTTATTTAAGCAAGCAACAGGCTGAGAATGGCACATTCACTGAAAAGGGCGATTACTTCTATGATTCGCAAAGAAATCATGTGGCTCTCACTAGTGCGGCTGTCTTAGCCCTCTTAGAAAATGATACTTTTGCTGAAAAATATTCCCGAGAATTGAAGAAAGGTTTAGAGTTTATTGTCGAAAATATTGACGAATCAGGCTCTCTGCATGCCCAGTCCTTGGGAACTTATACATTGAACAAGGCCAAGCATGAAGCAGCTAAAGGAAAGCTTTCCAAACTAAAATCATTAGCAAAAACTGAATCAGATCGCACGTACTGGTCGGAAAGGGAGCAAAAGACTAGCGGCAGATGGTGGTATTTTGTTTTCAGCAACGATGTTGAAATAACTTCGTATGCTTTGTTGACATTATTGGACCAGACGTCTACGACAGTTGACGATGTATTACCCATCATCAAATGGCTGATTGCTCAGCGTAACAATTATGGTGGATTTGCCTCAACTCAAGATACCGTGGTTGGTTTAACAGCCCTAATTAAGTTTGTCGAATTCGCCAATTATGAACCGGCTGAAATGAATGTTGATATAGCGTCAGAAGGTAAAAAGGAAACCATTCGATTGACTGAAGATAATGGAATTTTATATCAAACTGTGGAGGTTAGTACTTATACACTCAAAGTCATTTTTGCATTGGCCAGTGGGACTTCCTTGCTGTTTGCAAGTATTTTTCATTAATTTTCCAAAGTGGCAAATCCCATATCCTGCAATTCGCGCAGTACTTTTTTATACGTTTTCATGTTCATACTTCTTACAAAATGTATTGATTGAGAGTTTTGGAAAGGTTTTCAGCTGGTATTTTAAGCGGTGATCCCATGTTTGTAAGAAATATATGATCACATAGTGAATCTTGATATTTTTGATGAGCACAGGTTCAAACAAGGTGTTACTACTTATATTAGAGAAAAAATCCACTGTGCGCTTCTTTACAATGAATGTCATTCTTATATCTACTTTGAAAATGTATGAACTTGATACTCATATGACATAATTTCCTTTCCTTACAGATGCCTCAAAACACCAAATCAATAGATTTCACGGCCGATGGAACAGGCTCAGCCCTTGTTCAAATTGCTTATCAGTACAATATATTCGAGAAGGAAGCTAAACCGAGTTTTACCATTAAGACTACGATATTTGAGAAGAAGAACCGGCCATCGCATTTGGAAATGTCGGTTTGTGTCAACTACGTGGGTGAAGGTGAATCCACCAATATGGCATTGCTGGAAATTTCTACACCCTCAGGTTATGTTGTGAACGATGAAATCTTAAATGAAGTCAAGCAGATAAAAAGAGTTAGTGTAAGTGCTTTCCAGTTAGAGAAATATAAAGAACATGAAATTGATCATTCGTACTCTCTTACAGAACACTGAACTGAAAAACTCCGACTCTTTACTGGTTGTCTACTTCGATCATTTATATAAGAATGATGAAACCTGTTTGATGGTCGAAGCCTTGAGGACCCATTCTGTGGCCATGCAAAGACCAGCTCCCATTGTACTGTACGATTATTATGACAACAGCAAGAAGGCCGCTGCCTTCTATGAAGTTGAGTCAAAATTGTGCGATATTTGTGAGACCGAAGAAGAGTGCAGTAAATGCAAATAAGAAGCTGTTATTAACTTAAAATTTAAAATTTTCTATAATAATTTAGTAAGTGCGAAAAAGTTATTGATTTAATATTTTTACCTAATAATAATAATAATAAATTAAACGTGTTCGAAGCAATAATATATTATGTTTTATTTGTTAAGGAGGACTCAGGTTACGTCGAAATTGTATTTTAGCATGCAAAAAGTAAACGATATTCCTGGAAAATGTCTATAAAAGAGTACAAAGATGAAACAAATTGCAGCGATCTTTTACTTAATTTGTAATTCTATTTTTTTCCAATAACGATCAATTGAGAAAACAGCTCAAGTCTGCATTGCTGTTAGACAGTATTATTGAATTTACATTGTTTCAAGCAATTCGCCTCTTAAACTCCCTAAATATGTTCGCTGAATAAAAAATTAGCTTTAAAACCGATTTATTGAAAAGTAACAAGTAAAATTTTTTGAAAGTAGTACTTAAGTTATAAAATACGAAAAGCCTCGACGACCGTATTAAAAAATAAATAAAAATTTTAACTAAAAATTTGCAGAATATTTTCCCAACTATTGTACAATTTTTTTTTTTAGTTTTTGGGAAAAGACATGCATTTCATTTTACATTTCAAAAGTTACTTTGAATTAAGCAGAAAGTAGAAATTTTTGATATAATTATAAAATGAAGAGTTTTTGTTGCAAATTTAAATCCTTACACGGTCGATGATATTATGGCTAAAATAAACAAGTGATCATAAAATTCCCCTTTTAAGCTCTGCTATAAATTTGGCTTTATTCTTTGTTTTATTTGGTGTAAGGGCATCCCTTATATCCTCAATTTCATATATAACATTTTTTGTGCCTTTGAGATAAAATATTTTCATAAACTGCTTAAAGTTATGTTTTTGAGTATTTTACAGGAATATGTCATAAATGTTTAAAAGATATCATGGCAGTAGTTTTAGGTCTCTTGTAAATTACATTTTATTCCATGCAAGGACATTCCATATATTATTTATTTAAAAAGTTAGTGTTCAGCTATACTCATAATGAATGTGAAATTGAAATTCAGTTATCTTGAATGACCGTAACATTGTGGTTATCCTTCGGTGTTGTAGCAAACTCGTTATCTGCAAACAAGTTACTACACTGACAACTCAATTTAGTAATGATACAATTATCACATCTAGAGAAATATTGTTAAGAGCTCCGATGACGTACAAAAAAGCTACCAAAGTGTATCCTCTTATGGAAAGATTTTTATTTATAATGACCAGTTCAGACCCCTTTAAATCAACTGCCCTTATAACAAAACCCTTAAGGTTATTATAGCTACGAAAAGCATTTCTCCCAATCCCTGTAAGCTATCGATGCCATTAAGGTACGTTGAATTGCATAGTTCAATTTATGGAATTAATTTGAATTATTATTTCGAATGGAAAAGTAGAAAACTGGCTAGAGTTCCAGTCTTAAAATAGTGAATTCATGTTATTAATTTTTTAAAAAGTTTTATTATGGAAGCCTGGGAGAAGCTATTTATACACCCTTTTTAAATTTTATAACAAACTAAAGGATGAGTAGTTCTTCGCCTGCATTGTTTTAAGAATTCTAAAGATTATATTCTTCGAAGAAAATCGACCTGCATATAAGTATTCAGTGAAATTTAACTTTTGAGGACTGGAAAACAAAATCATATTACTTATATACTATATAAAAGGACATTTTGTGACCTTTAATATAACACCTTAATGCAAAATTTAGCGTACGTTTGTTAATTGGTTGTCATTGGAAATTTTCTGCGCGCAAACTGTCAGGTAGAGACTACTTCTATATAACTATATAACCCGTCAGATGAGTTGCACACAATACCTGTAATGGTGCTATGATTTGAAGTACTAGATCTACCCTTCCGCCGTAAGATATCTTAAGAGATCATATAGCCTTGACCTCGACACTTCACAGAGTTCGTCCAGTATACATCCACCCAGAAATCGTTGTATTTTAATTGCCAACATGGGGCATTTAGAGAGAAGGTAAAAGACTGACCGAGTCAGCTTGCATGTACAAGTATTCCTAATATGGAGTGACTGTGGCTTACGAGATGCATTGTGCGGTTCGTGTTGTAGGCAGCCACATCACCCTGGCGACTCTGCTTGTATCGAAATTATAACATTTATTATTAGGCTTTTGCAGGAACTGCTTAAATATACTGCTTTTAATAAAAGCTGAATTGGAACTGACATCGCATTGGAAATATTCAAAGTAGATCTCAACATAGCCTGTTCATTACCAAAGTGGTCTCTATGCGCAGTGTTCTAATAATATCAGATAGTTGACCTAGCCTTAACAGCTAGGCCAATAGAGAAAATACGCTGGATCCAACTACATAGCTCACCTTTGAGCTGTCCTTATTTGCATCATAAATTTATATGTGTTTATGCCTATCACACTTACTTCTGCAGAGAAGTAGAACTTTGAACCTTCTATAGAAATCCATATATGTAGGGAGTAACGTAGTCAGAATGTATTCAAATATACAACTTGATTTTGGCAATTGAATTTAAAATTGAGTTATCGACTTTGGTGTTCTCACATACACATCGAATTCAATTCATCGAACTCAATTTGTTTAACCATAATTTGTTTTAGCAGTTTTTATACCAAATATTTTTTGTGGTCCATTCTTCAATATTAAAAGTTAAAAAAGTTTTCATTAAGTTTAATTTTCAAGCATTTTCAGAATATTTTTTTTCAACTTCACAAGGATTTCATGATTAATTTGACTCAATTTATGATGCATTTACATACAAGTTGCTCAATGGGAAATTTAGCTCAATTAAAGCGTAAATTTACTAATTGCGTAATTAAAGCGAATATCTGAACGTAGTATTGGCGAACTTAATTTAGTATATTCTTGTTAAATTTTGCCATTCCAGTTCGCCATATTTAGCGAACGGGAATAAATAGCGACATAATACTTAATACCAATATTGAATTATTAATGCCAAATTTTACTGAAATCAGAGGGGCTAGGATACAATATGTTATTTTGTTTTTTAATTATAAAGTTTTTTTTTTGTTTTGCTAAAATTATCAAAGAGAGAAACTAAAATTATTTTTATAATTTTTCCTCTAAATGATAATTTTGGTATATAATAGCTTGTAGTTGGACTTTCCGGGGTTAGATTTCTGCCAAAGTGTTTGACTTTTTCTGTAGATAAGCCCGAATGTGCTCATGTTTTGTCTGTATTAAGTGAAAATTAATATTTTATAATTCAGCGGAAAAAAGTTTATATGTAAATATGTTGCATAAGGCAAATCAAATACTCAGTTTTCTAACTACATAAACACATACACATTTTTCGTTTATGAAACCAAAATAGAAAATTTCCTACAAAACAGATATTAAAAACTTATTTTGAATTTATAGAGTCAACAACGCAAATGCAGATAAAACAGAGAGAGAAAGGAACTCCCCCTGTCCTACTCTTTACAGATAAGACTGGGTTGAACGCAATATTATGACAAGAACAACGATATTTGTATTAGGAACATTGAGGTAGAAAGGCCATTCTGAAGGCTGCATGTCACGTCCTGTCACATTGTTTACGCTAGAATTTTTATGACTGTTTTATTTTTGTATTTTCCACACCATTAGCCAAAACATGTGGCTTCCGTAAAGTACACAGAGGGAAAAATATTTCTAACTTTAATTTTTCTCCTACTAATAAATAAGCTAATAAATTTAGTGCCAAAAGTCTGAATATTTCATGAAAGTGTTGAGGCCTTGGGTGTATGTTTTAAATTATCTCGTTATAAAAGTTAGTGGAGGAATTGAACGAAAAATAATATTTACTGAGTGAATATGAAATAAATGGTCTAAAGAAAGAATACAGATTCTTATATTTATATTAAAACTAGCTGACCCGGGCAAACGTTGTTTTGCCTTCAAACTGTATTTTCACTGCAAGTCTGGTTTCGTTGCAAAGTGATGGCTGATTGATATTTCGAAGAAGAATGAAAGGTGCACTAAATCGATTTAGCATTTATTGTTCAAATACCGGTATCGCGCTAATTAACGGCACTACACGCTGATTACGGACCCAACGCCTTCAGCGAAACACAGCATAGGATTATCGCGCTAATCTATCAGGCAAAACACAAAAAAACTAAATATTGGGCCATCTGTCGGACGAACCTAAAACTACACAGAAACACTTCTCACGGTCCATAAAGCATGCATATAAAATTTGGTCAAAATCAGTATGGTAGTTTTTGAGTTTAGCGATCACGAACATACACGTAATTTTTATATATGTAGAGAAGAGATATTTCAATCAAGTCTGTTTCAGGATTGCAAAATTATTCAATAGGCTTTTACTACAACTAAAAAATCTGAATTCAGAGAGGCAGGGCATGACGTTGCATAGTAGATGTAAGGATATCAAGTATTTATACAATGAATCATCTATTTTTGGCATTTTCTTTTTATAAGTTGCATAAAGGGCTTCTTTTGTAAATCGAAACGTTTCTAAACGAATCTTGTATGGAATCTACTGAACTGGGATTTTTTACAAAAATTTCAAACATTTACAAACGTTACGTTTTATGTTATGTGGCCATAAGAATTTCTATTCAACACAAAAGCGAATTTGATTTTTTTCCGGTTTGTTTTCAATACAAATGTTCCTTTCTTTTACAACAAATATCCCACAGCAAACAATTAAGCCTTTGAAATCTGTATAAACAAATTTCAGTATTGAATGAACTCCCCTTAGAATTCATACAAGTTCCAAACGTTACGTTTTAAAATGGGGTTTTTACTAGCGGAAATCACTCTTGATGGAGTATTTTTAAGTGTAAAAAATGGGCTGGGGCTGTCTGCGATATTTATTTTTGACGTTTAAAAACAAATTAAAATATTTTTATAAATTGAGAAATAAATTATTTACTGCCGACCTTCATGTAGAAGTTTTCTGTAATGCAGAGAAAAACTGATTAAAAACGCAACCTCTAAAATGGTAACCTCAAAATAGCATCTGCTTTTTGAATAAATTTTAAAGAAAATTAATTCAATTATTGGAGTTTCACTCAATATGTAATTTGTTACTATTTTATATGTACATATACATACATATATATTTGAGCACCCTCATTTAAAACTTCCCCAGATATTTACAATAATGGTCACCAGTGCCCCAAATATTTTTAGGCGCTGCTTTCTAGAATGTTTCAATAAATAATACAGTCAATTGCAGTGACATCAGGGATGGAATATATTATTTTTTCATTATAGAAAATCTTTAACAAATGTTACAGTATTATGGACAATAATATATTTATCCAATGGAACAAACGGAACATAATAGATTGAGTATTCTAATAGAAGATAAATGTATAGTATTTTCCTATTTTGTTGGACTTATACTTGTAGTATATCATCATTTTAATGAATTCATTTAAAAATTTCTAATTCATCCTAAAATTTACTTTTTACACATTTTCAACTTGTATATTTTATGCACACACACATATTAACTGTTAGATCCTTGAAAAAGTATTTTTCAATTACTTGACAAAAAATTAACACAAGAAATAGATCGTATACCTATATTTTTAATAATTTTTAGCCACATTGGAGACCTACACGTGTTAAATTAACATTATAGCATAAGATTATATAAACTATTACATACATAGTGAAATTATTTTAACTTTTTTACTGCAGCGATAATTTTTAATATAAAAATTATGATGGCATAAACTTTTCCATCCCTGATTGCTTTTGTAAACGTAAGCAAGACCTTTGGGCGACGATCTGCAGTCTTCCGAATTCGCTCAGTTCTATGAAATCACAAGCTCAAATATATTGTTAGTATGGCCTAGGATATCCTAGAATTTCTAGATATATAAGGTTTACAAGCAATTGTTGCTTTTAATTTAAATTTCCGAAAAAATATTTCATTCAATTTCATATAATCAGACAGTTCAAAAAGTTTGTGACCCTTTTTTTATTACCAAATTTAAAACAAGTTACGAGTTTTGTAATGAATTTTATCGATTTCAAAAAAATTATTCAGTTAAAGAGAAATAAGGGGTGAGATCAGTTAATTTAATGAAACTGTTGACTATTTTTGAAATTCAACGAAGCAAGCTGAATTACGAGCATATAAAAGTGCATTAATAGAGAAATGTATTTATTAGATTTCGGAATGAAATGTAATTTTCCCTTGTATAATATTAGATAATTTTTTAAGAGAATTGTTTTTCTTATTAAATTTTTGAGTAAATTTTACTTACATTATATTTTGAGTGTAATGTATATATATATATATATATATATATATATATATATATATATATATATATATATATATATATATATATATATATATATATATATATATATATATATATATATATATATATATATATATATATATATATATATATATATATGTACATATATGTGTATATTTTATGAATGTAGGTATATGTGTATGTGTGTGCAAATACTCCTTGTTTAAAATCCCGCACAGTCGAACGTAACCCTATAACTTGTTTTTGTTCTCGTACATCTTCTTCTACCTGTTCTTTGTTTTAGCATCCAGAGAAAACTATACAATTTCAATTCCAATCAACACATTTATAAGAGATTCATTTTCGACTTGCTTTTAGTCATGAATTGACCATTTAGACGTAGACATCTATTTCGGTTCGATCATTTAAATAATAAAATTTCGCCGGCTTAAAACCAGAAACATACATTTGAATATATTGTTTAATTTAGCGTATTAATTAATTTAGTGTACTAAGCAAGTAGTTAATAAGTGATTGAGACATGCGTCTGCTGTTCTGTCTCGCCATTTGCTGGGCGCAAAACTATTATTATGCCGCAGCTGATGAAGGGTAAGTACAAATATATTTGTATAAAGTGTTTATTGAAATTAATGGAGTCAACGGAGCTAGGCCAGAGGCAGAAAATAGGAAATATTTTCTTAAATTTTCAAATGAAATATACAAACACAAGGAAATATCAAGAAACCACATCAAACATACTTTCTTAATAGTTTGAAGAGAAATTTTCATGATATAATAATATATAGCCCCACTTTTGAAAGAAATTCTCATTTAAACATTAATATTGAAAAATTAATATAAGATCTAAAATATAGATATATGTCTTGCATTCAACTCAAAATTTTCGAAAATCAGCTTTTTTTTGCAAAACAATTCACATAAACAATCTGCTGAAAAATGTTCCTCTCCACCAGAGTCCAAGTCTAGAATAATACCATTATGCCTGTTCTATTTCACTTGTGCCGCTCGTACAGTAACAACAGATTTTTGCTTCTTCTGAGCATTTTGGATTTTGTATTTAGAGTGCGCTAATTACCATATATAATTGCAGGGAATCTTTGTGAACTTTCCAAAGTTTTCTTACATACCGACACTGTAAGGAATATAAAAATTTATGTATATTTATGCTGAATCTGATATCTCCAGGTCCTTTTGTATTAAACTTCTGACAGATAGACGGACATGGATTATCGTTTTTGACTTTATAGATTCTTTAAGCTGAATTAAATAATAACCAACTCTTCCTCCTCTGTCTAATATATATTTTGTTTTTAACAGCAAGAGGAACTCATTAACATTTCGAAGAATTAAAATTAATCCACACATACATGTACTGTGTCAGGCTCTGTTTCCCTAACACTGGTTAGAAAAAACGCCTTTCAACATTCAAGTAAAGGATGCAATTTTGTGGTTGATTTTAGTTTTGTCATCTAGTCTTTATACCTGAAGAAAAAAAGAAAAATAATTACAAATTCCTCAAAAGAGACTGTACAAAAAAAAACCAGCTTATCAGCCATTTCTGTACGACCACTGATCTTTCTTCCTATTTGCCCAGCTGTATGACCAAAATATTACTAATTTTTAGTTAATTTAGCTTTAGTATTTTTTATTTTGAAGTCAAAGGCCAAAGAGCATTATAAGTACTGCGATCAATAATATTATACTCTTGTAATATGCTGTAGAATCCTCTACGATACTCGATGTGTGTTTCATTCATCTCATTACCAATGCTGAGACATTGAATGGCATTGACTGTTTACGAAGCAAACTAATGTTGCAATATTATATTGAAAGTTATGTACATAAGTACATATATTGTTTCGTCCTTGGGTGCAAAGTATACCATAGGAAGTGTTACAATTTGGTCCGACAGGAATTTTCTCGCTTTTTATTTGCAGGATACTGTATGCAACTGTATGCTTTGTATACATATCAAAAATCGCCAAAAAAAAATCAGTGTTTATCGGATGAATGGTGAAAGTTTGCAAAAACAGCAACAAAAACACTCCATAAAAACTGTAAAAATAGGAAAAAACACTTATGACAGCCAAAGAAAAAAAAAATTGGAAAAAATATTTGAAGTGGTAGATAGTCTAATAATATATTTAGAGATCGAAGCCAGTCGAATTATTAAGTTTTAAATTTACGGGGGAAGTAATAAAAATTTTAAAATTTCCACAACAAAATTTAACAGAAGCAAAATAAAGGCTGGAACACAAGGTGCAGCTGAGACGTAAAGCGAGAAGTAACTTCTCTCTGTTAAAAATAAAATACATTGCTTCAAATGCATGCCAGCACAATGTGAATCTGATGGTGACGCTGAGGCAAAGCCTGAGGCGCAAAGTTCGAACATTTTAACTTTTTACAGGGCCTCACATTAACAGCGCTTCTTTAACATATTATGTTCGTTTACATTTTTTACCGAATATATGTATTTTTCCACAAAACAATATTTTTATTTTTGTACAAATACACAAAAAACTTAAATTAATTTTGTTTATTATGTTAACATTGATAGTTAACAGATTGCCAATAAAGTTTATCGTTCATACAAATTCAATACATTTGTACATAAAATTTTGATTAAGTACAATTGGCAACAATGAACTCACGCCTCATCATTGTGTTCGTACTTCAACCTCCGCCTCAGCCACAACTTCAGCTGATGCATCAACTTCAGCCTCAGCTGCACATTGTGTTCCAGCCTTAACTGACACAATATTAGTCATCAACCTTTTCAAATCGAAAATGTGATCACTCTTCCCTGATGGCCAGGCTGAGGATGAAAAATATTATATACTAAAAGTATGTGTTCTAATTTTTAACTGATTTGATTTGGAAGAGATGATTATGTTCTACAAACTCAAATTTTTTTATAAAATTTTTTTATAAATGATGTAAAATATTTTTTTGTTGTGGAAACTTACAGGCACCGCCATAATTTTTTTTGCCACGGGATGATTACGAGTTTCCTCCCAAAATCATCAATTAAATTAAAACTAGGGGATACAATGGAATAGTTAGATGGAGGGACAGATTGCCATAGTCATTTAAAAAGGGTGAACATTTTTAAAGTCTATTTAAGTTGTGAAATTATATAAAAGCTTAAAAGGGTCAATTTACTAAGTCAGACCTTTTTCGATTTTTCTTCCTTGAACTGCCATTTGCGTTCATATAAGGAAATATTTCGAAGGGAATAAAGAGATATTCGAGTACATGCATGTATTTACTCATTCCTGCCTTTCCAACAAATTAAGACTTGCCGCAATAAATATTTCATCGTGTAAGAGCAATCTAAGCCCGGATGAAAAAAGAGAACATATTAAAGTGCTCTTTAGCCGGTTGAGAGTAACAATCGACAAATTGCACATACACGTATGTATGTACTTCTGACTGATATACATATATATGCAGGTGCCAACATTTTTGTTGCTGCTTTTATATGCTTTTACACGTATTTTTTTATAAACCACGTTTTGGGGTAATAGCATTAAGTACAAGTGTATTGTGTATTCATTCTCAAATTGTTTATTACTCTAAACTTGAAAATATAAATAAGCTCAAGCTTTAATTCAAACACAACCAACACATTTGCACCTACATATACATATGTATGTCAAATTAAAGTAAAGAAAACAGTTGTGTTGTCAACAAATTAGGCAATTAACTATATATAGGGTGTCCAGAAGTACCTAAATTACGAACTGAGCGGGACCGGTCCGTTATAGGTAAAGTTCATTTCCAATAAACAAAAGTAGGCAAACATTTAAATAGATTATATTTATTTATTAGTTACCTACTGCTTATACAAATTTCAATTATTTTCTATTCTTTTCAATCGCTTCATTTAATAAAATTAGCGAACAATTTTTGCGATTTGGGTTGTTAAATATAAGTGCAAAAATTTACAAGCATTTTGAATTATGTGTTAAAAATTTGTTTTGTTCCAAGCTTTAGTCGAAACGAAACATTTCTAAACTTTTGAAATTTGTGTAAATAAAACCCACTTAACTTAAACGAATTTTCAGAATTTTCCGTTTTCCAAAATTGGGACCTAACTGCCCGCTTAAGAATAGTTATATTTACCTTTTATTGAAAGCAAACACAAAATTAGTTGTTTGCAATATATCCTCAACAAATTTTTTTAATTTATTCCTAAGAAAAGGCAGTAATAGTTGATTTTTCTTTTCAATAAGTTGTTAAGGACGTCATTTTGTAAAACAAAACGTCAATGAACGTTTAAGAGTTGCTCGGAAAATATCCCTATGAAATCAATTAAACTGAATTCCTAGTATTTTTTGTACATATTTCAAACTCCATTAATAATTAAAAAAAATATATTATTGTCTTTTTTTTTAAATAAATTCATTTATTTATATATAATTTACATCAGGCTGAACATTAGCTGCGGAAAATTGAGTGCGATCATTTATATAGAGACCAAATGGACTAGATTTCAAACCTCATCGAACTCAAGTAGAGAATGATAATTATTAATTTTCAATGTGTTTAATGATTCGAAATGACAGGAAAGTAAATTTGACTATTAGTTAGGGGAACACCTGCACGTTTTCGGTGCCTTCACATATCTCTTTGTTAAAAAATCATTACTAATTTAAAAAAAATTTATTCTACATTAGTCATATTTTTCAGTTATTAACGAAGTTTGCTTACCCTGCTAAAGCTTCTACTTCTTATTCTGTTATTCCAATTTTTAATATATTATCACATTAAAGTGTCTCTTAGAGACTTGTATTTGTCAGTAGTAGATAATGAACTGTCAGTGTTTAGATAATAAATTTAATACTTTTACGTACTCGTATGCCAGGCCCAGTATTTGCAAAATTATATTGGACACAATAACAGTTGTGATTTTTGTTGTTGTTGCCTTCAATTTACAAAAGTATTCGAACGAACGAACGTATCAAAATTTTTAGAAACAAGCAGCACTATTACACCACGTCTTTACAGGCCATCGACTTGGACATGACATGAGCATAACGTCGGCAAAGTAATTATATTAATATAATAATGCTCTTGTAATAATGCTCTGGTATGTGGAAAATACGTATTGATATTCATGTTCAGACATATCAATCATTTTTTTATGTATGTGTGTTTGTAGTCTAATTTGCGCATGTGCTAGATGGCGGTGGTGATGGTAGCAGAACATGAACGGAACATGGATATGAGCTGGCCCCACGGGTCGAATTCATGTGCTATATATGTTATGTTAAATGTTCATAACAATTTGATGGCTCGTAAAGACCACCAGTAAATCTAAACGAAAATTCCATTGAAATAGTTGTCCATAAACTCAAATTTGCTTTTGCTTGCATTAAAAATTTTTGAACGTAATTTTCCTTTTAATGTCTGTTCCTATTAAATTCGTTCATTTCTTAGTTGGAGTATTAACATGTATTAAAAATAAAAACAAATTTGATTTATTTATTTGTACTTTTAATAAAAACTAGCGGACCAGGCGAACTTCGCCTCGCCCCAATTTTAAGCCTTCAGACAAACTTTCTATTTTTTCATTTGAAAAGCCATTAAGGAATAATTTCAGACAAAATTTCATACAAAAACTCGATTTTCGATTTTTCCAATTTTCCGGAGGGATTTTCCAAAATTTTCTTCCATAAAAACCTTCTCCTCGAAAATACGAACAACTGACAAAAAGTTTTACAGAGATCGGCCAAGACGTTCTCATTTTATGAATTATTGGATTTTGCCACGCCGCTCCGCCCACAGACCGAAAATCAAAAATTAGACTTCACAGTGTCACCCGCCCGGGTATTCTGAAGGTTCCCTTAAAAGTTCGTCAAAATCGGCGCAGCCGTTTTGGAGCCTTTACGTTACATAAATACATACACACATCCTATTTTATATATATAGATGTTCGAAGAGGATTTCAAATGAAATTTATAGCAACAGGTAGTTAATTCATGAAGCCCGGTAGTAAATGAAAATATAGTTTTTCTTATATTTTTTTGCCCATGCGTGAAATAATTTTTTACAATTTAAGGTCAAAGATATTACTTCATTTTATGTTAAAAATATTCCTTTTAAAGGAACCCTCATAAAGTTAAACGCAAAAACCTCAAACTCTTCATTTGAAAAGAAAAAAAGATAGAAATTTTAGTCAATGCGAATTCCTAGAGAGGGCAGCCGTGCAACATGTGTACAAAAAATTTCACCATAAATAAATTTTACAACAAAATTTAACTAACTAAAGGGCCCGAAGAGTGTTGAATTAATAATTTTTTTTTCTTAAAAATTTTTTCTAAGAAATTTTCATTGAATTTTTTTAGCAAATTCGAAAGAAACATTTTCTTAAATCTGTTGTATGGAATTATTGTGGACGATATACATATTGGAACGTATACACTTTTATACATATTTTAGTTATTCATCACATCACCATCGGATGAAAGCGTAAAAGAATTGAAGGATGATGATTATATTTGAGAATCTCTTTAGAGAGCTTGTCTAGTTTTTCCACACGTTATTGGTCAAGAGGCGTGTGTCAGGGAAATTTGTTGCGAAACTCCTTAATTTTGACCAAAAGCGATGTCGCACAAACAGCACTATAATCACGACTCGGCCTTGGATTCCTATTTTGAAAAGTGAAGAGTACCAAGAGAGACTGCAAATTGTACAGCGCTTGAGTAGGTAAAGACTGCTTCACTGAACGAGTTGATGCCTTTACAAAAAAATTAGAACCTTTCAAAATTGCGTCCAGGCTTGCAACAAAGTGCTGACATATAACGTTGAAAACGTTAATAAATAAATATTTTTTAAAACAAGAGTAAACGTCACTTTACTTTTTGATCAGCCGTCATATTTTCAAGGTTTTTCGATTCGAATAGACACAAATGGAAAATTTGAGCGCTTCTGTTTTCGGATTAGTGATCTCAGCACTTTTTACAATCTTCTTTGAACCGAAAATAAATAAATAATTTGATTCACAGTTAAAATAAAGATGTATTTATTTTGATTTTGAATATAGATTTATTTTAAGAAGACATGCCACTGCATGATGTCCCGTCAGCATAATTTTTTCTTCAAGTCCTTCTACTTTTGTTCGAAATTACTTAAAAACAATAGTGAAGAGTATTTGTTTTCAATAAGGCGATTTTGGCCTACAAATGGCGTGCGTTCATCCGGATTCAAATTTATATTTTAGTTTTTAATGTCCGTAAATGAACATTTCTTAGAATATATTTTGGGTTCCCAAATTCAAACTTTGAAGTTTTTGGATATTAATTTATGCCGGGATATAGTTTTTTGCCCGACCTTGGAACGAATTTGGCAAAAAAGGTCATAATTATTTTGTAGCCGTTCTTTGAAATTTCAATAATTTTATAAATAAGTATTTGCTTTAAACTGTATGTGAATGTTATTTTTATTCTAATTAATTTATTAAATACGTTTTCTTGTAGACAAAAGCAATCAATTTATATATGCTATGATGCTCGTAAAACAGCATTTGAAACGCAAATTTATAACACGCCTTTGGTGATAAATATGTTTCTGAATTAAGAAAAAATTAACTTGTTATACAAATGATCTGAAGGGTGTATAAAATTTGCAACAGATGCTTCTTAAACTACTCTTATGACTGTTGCAACCCATAACATAAAATTTAATTGTCAAAGTAATTTAATACCTTTAAATTTACAAGGGTCTTAAAAACTTCACCAATAAAAAGCTTTCAGTAATAAATGAATTGTTGACAATAATCATGAAATTTCTAACGCTTATTATCATCAGAAAAAATTGTTTCGGTGAACAAAATAAGTCACGAAAAATTTAATTAACTAAGAATATTATCGCAAAAAAATTTCAATATTTTAGCAAAAAAATTATAATAATAATAATAACAATAATAACAACAATTTAACAGTAAACAGCACCGCTGATTTGTTAATGACTAGACCAGAATTACTTTGCTATTATTATTTTAAATCAAATGTCGTTGAAACAAAGGAAACAAAATAATGAAAATAGACATAAATGCGTATATTACAGTGGTGTTTACCAAGCTAGCATATTACCCATCCTTCTTGGCCCTTCCTTGTTTTCATATAATTATTTTGCTTTACTTTCATTCGTTGCAATACTTTTGGTTGATTTAAAAGTACTACGAAACCTTTAACAAAAGTGGACAGTAATTTCGCACAAATGACAAACATTTGTAAAATAAAATAATTATTATCTTTTTCCCTATTTGAGCACCTAGTGGTTTCTCTTTTCTATGAACAGCATCTGTCTCTAATTTTGTTGCTTACAATTAGGTAATTCCAATATTGTGTAAATTTGTTTGAAAGGTAAACTCAGTCAAGGTATATGACGCAGGTACCAAAAAAATAAAAAGATACCAACAATAAATGAGTCTATTTATTTGTATTTAAATAGTGTGTCTAATCTTTTTTATTTTTTAATTTTTTTTTCTTGTATTGGCCATGATGTTACTGTATTAACAAGGTATAGCTGAGTATGTACTTTACACAATTTCAAATGTGGTTTATCTATTTATAATATTTTATGATTGTGCAATATTTTACATAATAAAACTTTATTTAACGTACAATTTGTGCAGATAAATTGTCTATTATTAATGATTAAATGTACACAGGAAATTTTTTGTTGCGTCTAAAGTAAGTTATGTAACTATTAAATCAACAATAATCTGGTTTCCTTCTAACATAAACTGTTTTCGCAACCATAATACTGCTGCGTATTTCATCTGGGTATAGACAATCAATGGTCAATATTGATAGTATCATATCATATAAATATTTTATTTAACAACAAAAGTTAAAAATAACATTTTTATTTAACAAGTTCTACATGCTACTTATTTTATTTAATTCTTTAACGTCATAGTTATTACTTGAAAAAAATACAAAAAATTTGTTGATGATTGATTCAAGTTCAGTTCAAGTCCCTATTAAGATAATTACTCGTGTAAGCAAGAAAATAATTCCACCATAACATGTATTAAGATTAAAAAATCCAAAATAAAGGGTTGTTCAATTCACATGAAATAACACAAGATGTGGTTGAGGTATTAACAACATTATTTTTTTATGCCGTCATGTATGGAATATAATATCATTCAAATGTCAGCCGGAGTCAATTTTCAAATATTCTTGCCCACAGATCCTGACTGAATTTGAGTGATGGCTTCATTTGTGTCTGATTGTCATAAGTCTGTGACTTAAGGAAAAAGTCTAAAGGGGCTAAGTCGCATGATCTTTGGGTATGCAATTCAAGTTACCGAGGCAAGAAGTGATTATACAATCAAGTTGCTCATGCACATCGTGGCGTCCACTATGTACCATGTAGTACCGTACCACTTGCTCAAATCTTTTGACCTAAGCTATAGAAAAATATAGGTTATCATCATTCATTATCACCAACCAGTAACATTTTGTTTACTCAGGCTGCGATCTGATTTTCGTGGGGGTTGGCACTGTCCCGTTCAGGAAAATTTCGCTTCTTACCATAGCCTTTCATCAAAAAGCCTCGCCACTTTTAAATCTTGTTCTAATGAAAAAGTTACAAAATTAAACGAATTCAAACATTTGGTTTTACAAAATGTAGGCCTTAGTAACAGGATGTGGTCGGAAAATGGCTCAGATCTTCTTTTTGCGATTTTGAGTACATGTGGTCATATAAAAATTGCCATAGGTTAGGTTAGGTTAGGTTGATTGGAGGGGTGTGATAGCCCATGTCATACGACATACACTTAAGCCAGTGAAGGCTTGTTGTGCGCTCCCTTTAAATATCAAACACAACTGCCAGAGTTCTGCGGCAGGATTCGAACCTGGGACCTTCGCACTGCGAGTCTAGTACACTACCTACTAGTCTACGAAAGTCAGTCAATTGCCATAAATTTTATGAAAAAATTCAAAACTATGCAAAATTAAAAAGAAGAATTATTTTTACCAGCAGAGAGGACATTGGGATAATTTTCCTATTACTATTTTTTTAATGTATAGTATAACTAAGAAGAGATATAAAGACTGCTAGTCTATTGTCCACAACTGTATATAATATATAAGACCACTTTTGCATAAATAAAATAATCAGGCCTGTCACAGAAATCAATTTCGATCGAAAGTGGAATTGATTCCGTATTTTATTATTTTATTTATTCAATCAAGAAAGTTTTAAATTTGTTTTTGTACTATCAGATACAAAAAATGCAAATTCGATCTTGAAATTAAAAGTGGTTTCATTCCGAAAAACAATTTCGTTTTTTGTTTTCTGGAGAAGCAAAATACGGAATCAATTCCACTTTCGATCGAAATTGATTTCTGTGACAGGCCTGAATAAGTCCAAAGAAAGATTTACATAAAAACAAATACAAAAAACAATGAATATTCGAATGGAGTCTGTAATCGTAAGGGGAGTGTAATTTCACAAAATCAAAATATAATCATAAAAAATATTAAAAAAATTATTTTATACGAAACAAATTTTTAAAGCTTCAAGCTCATAAATATCAAATGATTAAAATACTTATAATTATTTATACGTTTATTACGCAATTAGTTGACAGAAAAACATAATAAATACCTTTAAAACTAAACAAAAAAATTTAAATAAATTTTTCTTATTAAATACACCTTCACGATCATAGTACTGGGAATAATTAATCCCTCCCAAAATCTACTGATTGAGAAATAACACCAATAATAATTGCAAATAAACAAATAAAAAATTTAATTTATTTTCTCAACGTTTTAGTTGTATGCAGTTTGTTGTTGCCGCCGCTATTTTAACACTGAAATTGAACTCCGCCTTGGATGTGAGCATTAAAATTACATATAAAGACAAATTGCTTTTGTTTTTGTATTATGTATTTCTTTTTAACACGTAAGTTTAGGTATTCACTCCAGGGCTGGAAAACGATTTTTTTGGAATCGAAGAATTTTTCAATTGATTTTTTTTTATTTTTTAACAAAGTTCTACATTTCACTAGATCACTTCGTAGATCTTTTCAATATCCTCAATTGTAAAGAAGATTGAAAAGTTGTAGGAAACACATTTGCGGCAGTTTGTTGGAAATTTTTCGTATAATAATAATGTCCTGTACAAGTCTTTCCTGTCACTTTCAGCACGTAATAGTTCAAATCTAACGTGCGCAGGCACTACTCCCCTTATCGCCCTGCCCATAACGTATTTTCCCAAAATTTATTGCACAACTGAACGTTGTTGCAATAAAAAATTTAATTAAAGTAAAATGATGCAAATATCAGAAAAATA
Source organism: Germaria angustata (assembly GCA_963681545.1). Taxonomy (NCBI): domain Eukaryota; kingdom Metazoa; phylum Arthropoda; class Insecta; order Diptera; family Tachinidae; genus Germaria; species Germaria angustata. Next base: position 92,086,044 of record OY812999.1, on the reverse strand, counting down.
AATGAGAAATAAATGCAGTGTGGCCGTTCCGAGAGAATTGTTCATATTAAAACAAATTTAATTTAAGAAATTTCCTAGTTTTTTCATACCAGCTAAGACCGCGCTCAAAATAAACAATATTGGAATATTGAATAATAATTGGACATTTCTATAATTTTTAAATCCATTGTTTGGTTTAGCTTTTTTTCCAAAACGATCTTTTTGTGGTACATTTTGCAATATAAAATGGTTATATTTAAGGGGAATGGAAAATGTACATTTTGTGCACTATTGTTATCGGAGTTTATTTTGGATTTCTACGCTCGCAAAAGTTAGAACTATTATTAAATGAAATTTTATAAAACATATCTTAGTCAAAATTCCTTCGCATTGGCCATCCCATCCATGTCTTCATAAGATCTTTGACAAAATATAAGGGAATGCACGTGTTGTAGCAAATGTTTATAAAGGAAATTCTGACATCATTTGTATAACTATTGTGAATAGCACTCGATGATTCAAAACGCATATGTATAATAACTTGTGAATTGAGCAAATATTTTATAAGGTTTTATGAAAATAACTCTGATTTAATGACAAAAATGGCGAAAGCTATGCCAAAAATTAATGAATCTAAAACAATCTTTTAAAATCGATCGAACTATATAAATAAAAAGCAAACATAATTAAAATATATATTTAAAAAAACCTGAAAAAGTAATACAGTGATTTCATGATTTAGAATGTTTCTTTATATATGGAAACATATTAATAATCTTAATAATTTAAACACACAAAATAATCTTAATAATTTAGACAAAAAAAGTGTTTTGGAGAAATTTTAATAATGTTTTCAATTTTAGAAAATACACTGTTATCGCACCAGGTACCATACATCCCAATGACAACTATACGGTGGCAATAGCACTTCACCGAATCAGTGAACCCTGTCGAATAAAAGTCGGCATACTGGCCCCCCTCTTACAACAATAGCCAACAAGTGGAGGTTTCACAAGACGAAGTGATGAACGTGGATTTTGATGTTCCCAATTTGGAAAAGGGTGACTACAATTTAACTGCCGAAGGCATAAATTGTTTGGAAAATTAAAAAAAATTTGCAATAAATGTCATTCTTATATCTACTTTGAAAATGTATGAACTTGATACTCATATGGCATAATTTCCTTTCCTTACAGATGCCTCAAAACACCAAATCAATAGATTTCACGGCCGAGGGAACAGGCTCAGCCCTTGTTCAAATTGCTTATCAGTACAATATATTCGAGAAGAAAGCTAAACCGAGTTTTACCATCAAGACTACGATATTTGAGAAGAAGAACCGGCCATCGCATTTGGAAATGTCGGTTTGTGTCAACTACGTGGGTGAAGGTGAATCCACCAATATGGCATTGCTGGAAATTTCTACTCCATCAGGTTATGTTGTGAACGATGAAATCCTAAAGGAAGTCAAGCAGATAAAGAGAGTTAGTGTAAGTGCTTTCCAGTTAGAGAAATATAAAGAACATGAAATTGATCATTCGTACTCTCTTACAGAACACTGAACTGAAAAACTCCGAATCTTTACTGGTTGTCTACTTCGATCATTTATATAAGAATGACGAAACCTGTTTGATGGTCGAAGCCTTGAGGACCCATTCTGTGGCCATGCAAAGACCAGCTCCCATTGTACTGTACGATTATTATGACAACAGCAAGAAGGCCGCTGCCTTCTATGGGGTCCAGTTGAAATTGTGCGATATTTGTGAGACCGAAGAAGAGTGCAGTAAATGCAAATAAGAAGCTGTTATTAACTTAAAATTTAAAATTTTCTCTAATGATTTAGTAAGTGCGAAAAAGTTATTGATTTAATAATTTTACCTAATAATAATAATAATAATAATAAACTGAACGTTTTCGAAGCAATAATTTATTATGTTTTATTTGTTAAGGAGGACTCAGGTTACGTCGAAATTGTATTTTAGCATACAAAAATTAAACGATATACCTGGAAAATGTCTATAAAAGATCTTTTACTTAATTTATATTCCTATATTTTTCCAATAACGATCAATTGAGAAAACAGCTCAAGTCGGCATTGCTGTTAGACAGTATTATTGAGTTTATATTGTTTCAAGCACTTCGCCTCTTAAACTCCCTAAAGATGTTCGTTGAATAAAAAATTAGCTTTAAAACTGATTTATTGAAAAATAACAAGTAAAATTTGTTGAAAGTAGTACATAAGTTAAAAAATATGAAAAGCCCCGACGACCGTATTAAAAATTTAATTTTTAATTTTTTAAATTTTTTTAAGAAAAATTTTAACTAAACATTTGCAGAATATTTTTCAACTAATTGTACAAATTTTTTTTTTTACTTTTTGGGAAAGGACATGCATTTCATTTTACATTTCAAAAGTTACTTTGAATTAAGCAGAAATGGAAATTTTTGTTAGAATTACAAAATGAAGAGTTTTTGTTGCAAATTTAAATCCTTACATGGTCGATGATATTATGGCTAAAATAAACAAGTGATCATAAAATTCCTCTTTTAAGTTCTGCTATAAATTTGGCTTTATTCTCTGCAATGACATGACTATCACCCATATATCCTTAAACTCCGAAATTAAATTTTTGGGTCGCTAACAGTTTTTGTTTTATTCGGTGTAAGGGCATCCTTTATATCCTCAATTTCATATATAAACTTTTTTATGCATTTCCCATAAATCCGTATTATAGCAAAAATAGAAAAGTGTTCCTAAAAGTCACTTTGGAATGCTATAGTTAATATCATTTGGTGCCAGGATATGACAAATGTGTGTTAAGCCACATGATTGTGGTGATCTAAATTTTTTATTTTCAAACATAAAATCTATATCAAAATTGTCATAAGAAAGATTTTTAGTTTAAGACTTATTTATTATTTTTTCGATATGCTGTGAAAAACGCTTATATACACCGGATACTGCGAATTCTTGCATGTAAAGAGTAAAATATTCGGTACCAAATTTTTTTTTAAAATGTACTATGGAAATTATTATAAAAAAATACGATTACAATGAACATTGGTTTGTAACGCATTATTTTTAAGTGAAAAATACTAAAATGTTTGTAAATTTTTACACCTACTTATAACGGACGAAACGAGGCTGCAACATTTGTCCACTTATTTCTCGAGCCGTTAAAATAATTATTATCAGCATTTGACAAAGTGATAAAAAAACATATTAGAAGTGAAATTTATAAATATATATATATATATATATATATATATATATATATATATATATATATATATATATATATATATATATATATATATATATATAATAACGTAAACTTTTCCATCCCTAATTGCTTTTATCAACGTCAGCAAGACTTTTGGGCGACAATCTTCAGTCTTCCGAATTTGCTCAATTCTACGAAATCACAAGCTCAAGTATATTGTTGGTATGGTCTATGATATTCTGAAATTTCTAGATCTATAAGGTTTGCAAGCAATTGTTGCTTTTAATTTAAAGTTCCGAAAAAATATTTCATTCAATTTCATATAATCAGACAGTTCAAAAAATTTTTGACTATTTTCATTGCCAAATTTAAAACAAGTTACGGGTTTTGTAATCAATTTTATCGATTTCAAAAAAATATTCAGTAAAAGAGAAATAAGGGGAGAGATCAGTTAATTTAATGAAACTGTTGACTATTTTTGAAATTCAACGAAGCAAGCTGAATTACGAGCATATAAAAGTGCATTAATAGAGAAATGTATTTATTAGATTTTGGAATGAAATGTAATTTTCGCTTGAATAATATTAGATAATTTCTCAAGAGAATTTTTTTGTATGAATTGTTTTGAGTGAATTTTTCTTACTTATATGTATATATATTATGAATGAATGTACGTGTGTGCAAGCGCTCCTTGTTTAGAATCCCGCACAGTCGAACGTAACCCTGTAACTTATTTTTGTTCTCGTACATATTCTTCTAACAGTTCTTTGTTTTAGCATCCAGAGAAAACTATACAATTTCAATTCGACTTGCTTTTAGTCATGAATTGACTGTTTAGACGTAGACATCTATTTCGGTTCTATCATTTAAATAATAAACACAACAACGACCAAGTTTCACCGGCTTAAAACCACAAACATACATTTGAATATATTGTTTAATTTAGTGTAATAATTAATTTAGTGTATTAAGCAAGTAGTTAATAAGTGATTGAGACATGCGTCTGCTGTTCTGTCTCGCCATTTGCTGGGCGCCAAACTTTTATTATGCCGCAGCTGATGAAGGGTAAGTACAAATACATTTGTATAAAGTGTTTATTGAAATTTATGGAGTCAACATACATATTTCTAAGAATTTTGTTCAAATGTTTTATAATGGAATGGGGAAACCCCTCAGTTAACTTTGAAAATAATTTTTATTAAGTTTGCAAATAAATATGCGTATAACTATTTACCAATTAAATACCATTTTCCAAATAAAATTGAGGATTTTTTCTTTAAAATTTAACTGTGCTAGGCCAGAGACAAAAAATAGGAAATATTTTCTTAAATTTTCAAATGAAATATACAAACACAAGGATATATCAAGAAACCACATTATCTTGATAGTTTGAAAAGAAATGTTCGCGATATAATAATGTATGACCCTATCTTTGAAAGAAATTTTCATTTAAACATTAATATTAAAAAATTAATATAAAATCTAAAATATAGATATACAGACATACAAATATCTTGCATTCAAATGGAAATTTTCGAAAATCAGCTTTTTTCTACAAAACAATTCACGTAAACAATCTTCTGAAAAATTTTCCTTTTCACCAGGGTCCTAGCCTAGAAAAATACCATTCTACCTGTTCTATTTCACTTGTACCGCTCGTACAACATCAACAGCTTTTTGCTTCTTCTGAGCATTTTGGATTTTTAGAATTGTGGATCTTCTGTATTTAGTGTGCCATATATACCATAAATAATCGCATGAAATCTTTGTTATAATATGACAATTGTGAACTTTACAAAGTTTTCTTATATACTGAAACTAAGGAATATAAAAATTTATGTATATTTATGCCGAATCTGATATCTCTAGGTCCTTTTGTATTAAACTTCTGACAGATAGACGGACATGGGTTATCGTTTTTGACTTTATAGATTCTTTAAGCTGAATTAAATAATAACCAACTCTTCCTCCTCTGTCCTAATATATTTTGTTTTTAACAGCAAGGGGAACTCATTAACATTTCAAAGAATTGAAATTTATCCACACACAGTATTTTCTGTACGACCACTGATCTTTCTTCCTATTTGCCCAGCTATATGAGCAAAATATTACTAATTTTTAGTTAATTTAGCTTTGGTATTTTTTATTTTGAAGTCAAAGGCCAAAGAGCATTATACTTAAGTACTATATCAAGAATATCATACTCCTGGAATGTGCTTTAGAATCCTTTACCAATTGAATTAATTTATCGAGTTTGAGGTCTTCTTTTTTTATAAAAAAAAATATATTTATTTTTTATTTTCCGATATTTCAACACCCTGTGGTTGGAAAAATTTTTTATACAATTTGAAACAAAAAACAAATGAAAAAAGTTTTTAAATATTTTCAATACAAAATATTGACAATTGAGAAAAAATATTTTATTAAATTTTAAACAAAAAACAAAAGAAAAAAGTTTAAATATTGTCAATATTGATAATTGAGGAAACGAATAAACATTTTGAAATTTCATAAATAATAAATTATAATATTTTATTAAATAACAGAAATTAATAAAATATTTTACTTTTTAGTGTCCGTTTTTGCTTTTATAAATTAAATTCTTATAACTTGGGCTAAATTATCAGTGTCTGTTCTAAAATTCATTCTCTGTGGTAATGGTATGTTAATTATTTCTAACATTTCTAACAAAAAACGACGCTTGTAATTGTTTTCTTTATCTAAAATAGTTGTATTATCAAGGTCCGTTTTTTGCGAAAAAAATGTTATTTCTATGTTTTTGGTCCGAAAAAAAATTAAAAAAAAATATTTGAAGTGGTAGATCGTCTAATAATATATTTAGAGATCGAAGCCAGTAGAAATATTAAGTTTTAAATTTACGAGAGAGTAATAAAAATTTTAAAATTTCAACAACAAAATTTAACAGAAGCAAAATAACTGACACAATATTAGTCATCAGCCTTTTCAAATCGAAAATGTGATCACTCTTCTCTGATGGCCAGGCTGAGGATGAAAAATATTATATACTTATATTTGTTTTAAATTTTAACTAATTCGATTTGGAAGAGATGATTAAGTTCCACAAATAGAAATTTTGTATTTATCAAATTCGTTATTCGAGATATTCTCAAAAATAACCATTTTAATATTATATTGTTTGTTATTGGCTTAGCTAGGTATATGTCTGTGGCATAAGTATACGAGCTTTGAATGCTTTCAATCATGATTTGGCTAAAAGGGTACTGATGATTTGGTTAGCGCCAATGAAATGCAGGTATATACCTAGCTAAGCCGACAACAAACAATATAATATTAAAATAGAAATTTTGTTATAAAAAGTTGAGACCTTAATGATATAAAATATTTTTGTTGTTGTGGGAAGTTACAAGAACCGCCATAATTTTATTATTTTTTTTTTTTGCTACGGAAAGACTACGAATTTCCTACCAAAATTAAAAGCATCAATTAAATTAAAACTATGGGATACAATGGAATAGCTAGATGGAGGGACAGATTACCATAGTCATTTAAAAAGGGTGAAAATTTTGAAAGTCTATTTAAGTTGTGAAATTATATAAAAGCTTAGAAGGGTCAATTTACTAAGTCAGACCTTTTTCGATTTTTCTTTTTTGAACTGCCATTTGCGTTTATATAATGAAATATTTCTCAAAATGGCTTAAGCTGAAAGTCCATACCATCCGTTATATCCGTATGATGTGCGTTCTATGCGTGAAGTTACGTACAATGCGTTTCATCCGTAAATTTTTTTTATTTTCATCAGCTGTAGCGTAAATATTTTTATCAAATAGAACAAATTTATGCAAAATGGAATGTGAAATTGTGATTTTAAAAGAATTTATGGAAGTCATTGAGTTTATATACATAATATTTTGGTCCTGCAAAAGAACACGGAATTAGAATTTAGTTGTATTTTTGCAGCTTCAATAACATTATTTTCCCTTGTAGTTGACTAAAAATTAATAAATAAAAGAGAGATGACACTCGGTACATAAAAGTAATCGATAACAAGAACGCAAATTTTCTTAATGGAAAAAATATGTTAAAAATTTACTTTAATATATTTTATCAATAAAAGTAGTTGTAAGCTTTAGTGCGAAAGGTTTTTCTTTTATTAAAAACCTTTGTAATGCAAAAAAAGAGAAAATTAAAATCCACCACACAAATTTTTAATCGATATCATTGAGCATAAAATATAATTTGTCATCCCTGGTTAACAAAAACAACTGACATTTTTCACCTCTTTCTCATGACGCATGAGACGCATAGAAAGATAGAAAGTAAACCTACTTCATGCGTTCTATGCGTTCTATACGTTCTATGCATTTTGCTCTGTAACTTGTTACATACAATTACACAGAATCTACTCTTTTGACAGACGCATGAAACGCATCGACGCATAGAACGGATGGTATGGACTTTCAGCTTTAACATTAATATGCATGTAAGGTAATAAAGGGATTTTCGAGTACAGCATCTATTTACTCATTCCTGCCTTTCCAACAAATTAAGACTTGCTGCAATAAATATTTCATGGTGTAAGAGCAATCTAAGCCCGGATGAAAAAAGAGGACATATTAAAGTGCTCTTTAGCCGGTTGAGAGTAACAATCGACAAATTGCACATACACGTATGTATGTACTTCTGACTGATATACATATATATGCAGGTGCCAACATTTTTGTTGCTGCTTTTTATGTTTTTATAATTTTTTACATGTATTCTTTTTTTTTTTTTTTTTTTTTGAAAAGTAAGAAGTAAAATTTGTTGAAAGTAGTACCTAAGTTATAAAATACGAAAATCCTCGACGATCGTACATATTAAAAAATAAAGAAAAATTTTAACTAAAAATTTCCAGAATATTTTCCCAACTATTGTACAAATTTTGTTTTAGTTTTTGGGAAAGGACATGCATTTCATTTTACATTTCAAAAGTTAATTTGAATAAAGCAGCAAGTGGACATTTTTGATAGAATTATAAAATGAAGAGTTTTTGTTGCAAATTTAAATCCTTACACGGACGATGATATTATGGCTACAATAAAAAAGTGATCCTAAAATTTCCCTTTTAAGTTCTGCTATAAATTTGGCTTTATTCTCTGCAATGACATGACTATCACCCATATATCCTTAAACTCCGAAATTAAATTTTTGGGTCGCTAACAATTTTTGTTTTATTCTGTGTAAGGGTATCCCTTATATCCTCAATTTCATATATAAACTTTTTTATGCATTTCCCATAAATCCCTATTATAGCAAAAATAGAAAAGTGTTCCTAAAAGTCACTTTGGAATGCTATAGTTAATATCATTTGCTGCCAGGATATGACAAGTGTGTGTTAAGCCACATGATTGTGGTGATCTAAATTTCTAATTTTCAAACATAAAATCTAAGTTTCAAATATACAATTTTATGTAGCTTTGTGATGAGAATGGAGCCAAAATAATTAAGTATATCGAAAATAGTCCTTTTTTAAAAATTCACATTTTGCAAGGACTTCCGTTAGTACTAGATATCTTTTTTGGTTAAAATTGTAAAAAATTATTCAAAGTTATTCCACGGTTATAAAATTTTGCATCATATTAAATTCAAATCAAATATATATCTTTTAATGTCCTTTTTAGAAAAAATGATTTAAATTTTTTCTTGAACAGCTGGTTGGAAATGTTGTAATGTAATTTAATGGAGGTTTGGCCCAGGACGCCTTTTTCACTGCGACCATTGTTGATCTATTGTGCTTCCCCTGTCCCTAGCCGTCCAATACGTTCGCAAATAGGATCAGCTCCTTCAATGGGAGCATTAGCAGATCCTCTTCACTCAGCGTATATGCATGTAGAGTCCTGTGTCTTCTGTGGCACAATGCTCCACAATTTAGTATCAAGTGTTCCATCGACTCCTCCTCCTCACCGAAAAATCTGCAGATATCCGGGTCAGATAAGCCCATTCTGTATAGGTGGGCTGTGCAGGTGTAATGGCCTATGAGCGTCCCTACCTTCGTTCGTAGGCTTTTCCTATCCAGTCTTAGAGCCGGATCCAGTTAGCATTATCGAAGGCACCCTCAATATCCATAAATACACACAGGGCTATTTCCTTCAATTCCATGGCCTTTTCAATATCCCGTCAATGTTGTGCAGTGCCATGGTAATTGATTTGCCCTTCTGGTAGGCAAATTGAAGTATATGCAGAGGTCTCATGGAAAGTACCTTCATCCTGAGATATTGGTCCAATAGTTTCTCAATCCTCTTCAACATAAAAGATGATAGGCTAATTGGTCTGTATAACTTTTGGAGATTCTGGGGGCCTGTTACCACCCTTGGATATGAATATGACCCTACCGCTCTCCAAATCCTTGGGACATATTCCATTGTTAAACTTGATCGAAAGATGTTAACCATCTCCCGATAGAGGATAGTACCTCCTTTTGACAACAGTGCCGGAAAGATGCCACCTGGCCTCAGTGATTTGTAAGGTCTGAAAGAATTTATAGCCCATTCTATCCTCCCGAATGTCACTATTTTCTTGATGACCTTGTTCGTCTCCCTTCGCTGAGCATTCGGCCATGCCGCTGCAGTGTCAGTATCCGAGGGTCCAAACCTGCAATCAGGAAAGTGAGTTCTAAGTAGAAGCTCTAGCGTCCCGTTGAAAGTATCTGTATATGTGCTATTCTACCCTTCAGTGTGCCTATTGGATTCGTGCCCCCTTCGAAAAGGCTTTGTGCAACTTGGCTGTGGCTGAAACGTCCTTAAGATCTTCACAGTAAAGTTTCCATGATTTTCTCTTGGACTACCTTATCTCCTTACCTTAGACCTTCCAATCACTGATCATATCAAGAGATATGTTAGTTATGAACCTCTTCCCTAATGGCGCGCCATGGCGTTGAAAAACGTTGTTGGTAAGTAATAAGTATTCTAGGAGTGACTCAGCTCTTTTATTCGCGTCAGTGCTTGCACATACTGTATTCTGGGCATTTGCATCACAGCCAATGATGAGGGTCTTTCTATGGCATTTACAACAGTCCGCTAGTCCCTTAATTTTCAGAGGTGGTGCTTCGTCTGTGTCCCACCGGAAGTAGGCTAAGGCAATAACAACTTCTATTTTGCTTCCATTGAGTCCAACTCGACTAGCACCACTGCATTGTCGCCATCCATAAATTCCGTAAGAAGCAAGTAAGTAATATCGGTGTTCATGATAAGCGCAGCCTTGCTTTGACAGCGCCCGTGTCATATATTACCTGAGTGTTTTGTACGTGCTAATTTGGTAGTCTCTGATGTGGAAGGAGGGCTTTGGTCCTCTTCTTCCAACTCCACTGCCTCCATTTCTTGAACCCGCATTTACATTCTCAGCCTTGAGCCTGAGCACAACTTGGCCAAATCGGAAGTTTAGACTCCCTTTTCATTTCGTTTGCTGATTTTTGGTCCACCGAAAGGACCAACGTTACCAGAGAACCTTTTTCGGTTTTTCTTAATAATCACCACGTTTCGGCGAGGAGACCCTGATTCTATCCCTGTAGCAGATCCAAGATCTTGCTCGTCTCCAGCGCAGCTCGCGGCTGGATGGTTTTTTTCATCCTTGAGCCTCTTTTTCAATGAGGATTCAGGTGGTGTCTCCTCTTCAGACCTTTGCCTTTTCGGGCCATGTATTTTGGTCTACGGCCATTGGTTGCAAGGCCTTGGTGTACGCCTCCTCCTTACTAAAGCCCTTCTTGAGTAGGTATGCCAGCCTTTTCTTTTCTTGCTCCACTGAGTCTCTTTGGCCTCTCTTAATTTTTTTGTTTTACTGGGAGTTCCTCCCACCCCAGTTTCATTTGAGGACTTTTCTGCCTCTTTATTTTATTGAGGTATGTGTGCCTTTTCAGTGTTTTGTATTGTTTTTATTTTTTTCCATTTTGTTCCCACGAGTAAAGGGGAAAGACGCTCAGCTACGCCAGAGCTAGTTAACCCACTAGCCATTTATCCCTCGAGATATGCTGTTCCCTCTTGGATTGGGGTTTATTTAGAGTTTTCTCGACTATATTTTCCAGGTACCCAGGATACTGCGAATTCTTGCATGTAAGGAATAAAATATTCGGTACCAAAATTTTTTTTAAAATGTACTATGGAAATTATTATAAAAAAATACGGTTACAATGAACGTTGGTTTGTAACGCATTATTTTTAAGTGGAAAATACTAAAATGTTTGTAAATTTTTACACCTACTTATAACGGACGAAACGAGGCTGCAACATTTGTTCACTTATTTCTCGAGCCGTTAAAATAATTATTATCAGCATTTGACAAAGTGATAAAAAAACATATTAGAAGTGAAATTTATAAATATATATATATATATATATATATATATATATATATATATATATATATATATATATATATATATATATATATATATCTAATAACGTAAACTTTTCCATCCCTAATTGCTTTTATCAACGTAAGCAAGACTTTTGGGCGACAATCTTCAGTCTTCCGAATTTACTCAATGCCATGAAATCACAAGCTCAAGTATATTGTTGGTATGGTCTAGGATATCCTGGAATTTCTAGATCTATAAGGTTTACAAGCAATTGTTGCTTTTAATTTAAAGTTGCGAACAAATTTTTCATTCAATTGCATATAATCAGACAAATCAAAAAGTTTGTGAATCTTTTTTTATTACCAAATTTAAAACAAGTTACGGGTTTTGTTACCCATTTTATCGATGTCAAAAAAATTATTCAGTAAAAGAGAAATAAGGGGTGAGATCAGTTAATTTAATGAAACTGTTGACTATTTTTGAAATTTAACGAATCAAGCTGAATTACGAGCATATAAAAGTGCATTAATATTAGTACACGGTTGAGAAATCTATTTATTAGATTTTGGAATGAAATGTAATTTTCGCTTAAATAATATTAGACAATTTCTCGAGGAATTTTTTTGTAAATTTTTTGAGTAAATTTTTATAATTTTTTTTTATATTTTGAGTGCAGAATATATATATATATATATATATATATATATATATATATATATATATATATATATATATATATATATATATATATACATATATATATATATATATATATATATATATATATACATATATATATATATATATATATATATATATATATATATATATATATATATATATATATATATATATATATGCGAAGCAATCCCAGTATCCTCATTCTTTGGTGTAGATGTAATGCCAAATTCCAAGTCTCCAATCAATCTCAGCTTCGTCCCAAAGACAATTTTCGTTTTTGTTCTAGATGTTGAATCATGATATGCCAATGGGAATTTTTGAATGTGCTCATCCCAGTCCTTCTGATTCTCGCTCACGACTTTCCGCAGGTACTCCTCTAATGTGCGGTTCAATCTTTCAACAATACCGTCAGATTGCGGATGAAGCGGTCTTGTCCTAGTTTTTCTTACGCCATACAGCTCGCACATTTCCTTGAAAATGGCAGGCTCAAAGTTTCTACCTTGATCTACTCAGTTGTTGACGAAGACACAGTTTGAGTTTTCTGGTTTGGTATGGGGTGTACTTCGGGCCATTTGCTGAAATAATCCATCACTATAAGGACGTAACGATTGCCGGCAGAACTGACGCGAAAAGGGCCTGCCACATCCATAGCTATTCGCTCAAAGGGCGCACCTGAATTGTACTGCTGCAGGTGCGCTCGAGTTCTCCGTACTTAACCCTTAGCCGCTATACATTCCTTACAGTTTCCTATCCAGTCAGCTACTGATTGTTGCGCTCAAACCCAGTAAAAACGTTGCTTCAGCTTTTCCAGTGTTTTGTTAATTCCAAGATGACCTCCACTGGGACCATTATGGAACTCACGCATAACTTCCGGTATCTTGGACGATGGTACGACTATTAAGTTGTTTTGCCATCCGCACTCTCCCATATATGGTACAAGCACCCGTTTATCAGCTGTAAGCTGTTCCATTGCGCCCAATAATCCTTAGCAAGTGGGCTCTCAGCCGCTATTTCATTGCGTGCAGGCCGACTATCACACTCCTTAGTAGCCATTATTTTTCCAAGCACAGAGTAATTTTTCTGCACTGTTGGCCAGTCTTCATAAGAGTCTACCTGCGTCAGCCGAACATCAATGACACACTCTTTCTGTTCGGCCTTAACGCAATGTCTGCATTCTAGGCAGAGGGCATCTGCGTTGTTGTGTTCTGCAGGTGTTCAATCCATCGCTCCAACTGCCTCTCCGGGTTTTTGAACTGCAACATCCACCTTAGCGCAGAATAATCAGTCCGCAATGTAAAATTTTCGCCATACAAGCACTTGTAATAATGCTTTATACATTCTAACACTGCCAGAAGCTCATGACGTGTAACGCAGTAATTTCTCTCAGGCTTTTAAATTATTCGGCTATAATAGCCTATTATTTATTCGACCCCATCCACCACTTGGGAGAGTACTGTAATGCATACACCTACAAAACCATTTCAATTTATACAATTAGACATTGTAGGTCCGTTAAGAATATCTAATGGGTATAGATACATATTAATAGCACAATGGGAACTAACAAAATATGTTGACGCATTTCCAATAGAAACTAAAGAAGCATCTGAGATAGGAAGAATATTAGTAGAAAGATTTATACTAAAATATAGATGTTTTGATACGATAAAAACGGACAGAGGAACTGAATTCATAAACGAATTATTTAATAGAATTTGTACACTTATGAAAATCAAGCATGTAACTTCAACAGCATACCACCATGAAACTTTAGGTAGTATAGAAAGAAATCATAAAGTTTTAAACGAATACATGCGTTCTTTCACAGAACAGTACAATTGGGATGAATGCATTCCATATTATACATTTGCATATAATACAACACCACACTCATCCACAGGTTTTTCTCCATTTTAACTTGTATATAGAAGATTGCCGTTAATACCAACTGAACCCGTGTCGAACGATAAATTTTATAATTATGAAGATTGTTTAATTGTGTTAATTTATCGAGTTTGAGGTCTAAAAACAATTATTTATTTTTTATTTTTCAATATTTCGACAACCTATTTTTAGACCTCAAACTCGATAAATTAACACAATTAATTAAGAAAGGTCGAATAATATTATCAATTTATTATGAAGATTGTATTACAGAATTAAAAATAAAATTAAAACATGCACATGAAATGGCAAACAGAAAATTATTAGAGAACAAAATGAAGCAAAAAAATATTAAAGATAAGAATACTAACGATATCCAAATAAAAATAGGAGATAAAGTATTTTTAAGAAAAGAAAACGCAAAAAAATTAAAACCAGTATATTGGCCCATTGGAAGTAATAAATACACAAGATGTAAATGTCACTACTTTAAAAGATAATAAACCTATGACTATACATAAGAATGGAATAAAATTATTTTAAGTACTACTTTTGTAATTCAATATTACAAAAAAAAAATTCTTTTAAGCGGTAGGGGTGTAATCCATACATGCATACACAAACATACATACCCAAACAGAAATGTAAACAGTCAAATAAATTATAAGAACACAAAATAAAAGAATACTATGATATGCAATTTCAAGTGCCTGGTGTTAATTAAACTGGGTTACTAGTTCAAGTGCCTGTTGTTGATTAAAGAAGATCACTAGAACTGCATTAAATAAAAACTAATGAAATTTGAATATGCCATGTGCACATGATCACAAATAAAACATAAACAAATTAAGTAGGGGAAATGAATATGAAAATTAACATAGAAATAGAATAAGATTATTTAAAAAGACATAGAATAAGAAATAGTATATAAGCTGAAGAAAATTGTAAGTAAACCAGAGAAATAATTCTAACTTCGAATATAGTGTTCGTTTTATTTTTTTCAAAAAAAAAATCGGCAATTAACTTTGCCATAAGATAGAGCCGTCTGCTACTCTAAGGTTCTAAAATAAAAATAAGAGTATTTTTATAAAAATAAGGGCATACACTATAAATACAAATATAAATTTAATAAAATAAAAAGAAAACATAACTTGATAAAAACAAAAACTTATTACAGTACTCCTCCTATACCGAAGCCACTTGCGTCGGTATCTTTCACAAATCTTCCACCAGCCAGAACTGGTGCCGTGCACAATAACTCCTTCAGCTTCTGAAATGATCGTTCCTGCAAGTCTCCCCATTGGTATGATCGTAACTTCTTTGTCAACTCGTGCAGACTGGCGGCTACGCTGCACAGAGGAGTATTTGACCCAAAAAGCTGGCCAAAATTATTAAGCGTGTTTTAAAAGTTTAACTTTTTTGATAGTTTTAGCTTTAGTTTGATAGAAAAAATTTAGTGGCGGATTATTATTGGGTTAGTGTTATTTTTGACACCCACAAACATATTCGCTTATAATATTTAGTTTATATTATTAAATACTCATCACATGAAAAAAATTAAACTAATTAAAAAGTTCAAAATTATGATCATGTAACACGTATTTCATCATGGTCGGCATCATCCGTATCAGGAAGAAGTAGTTTAATAGTATCTGATGAAAAATGCTTTTTTATCTTTCGTGCTTTTTGTGTATTGCAGCTTAAAAAAGGGTCACTGCTCAAAAATAACCTATTTAGAACATCATTTAAATTTTGATTTGTAACACTTTTAAATTAGGTATGTACTATATAGTATAGTTTTTTTTTATAATTAATATTTTTAAAATAAATATTTGAGATAATTTTTTCTTTTTAAATATTAAAAATAGCTCCTGATGGATTCTTTCAGGTAAAAAGAAATCAATGTAATACCTCTATTCGTTTTAGCCACAAAAAAATATCATATAAATATCTTGAAGTCGAAAAAATTCAATAAAAACTCATGCAATTTTCTTCATTTTCCTGATTTTGACAATGTCCCACAACTACAAATCTTAACTTACAATCTTTAAAATGCACGATATGATATAGAATTTTGTTTTCTATCGATCTGCGTAATTACTTCTTAGGATTTCATCAAATTAAATTTTGCCTTTTTAGCCAGCTTTTTGGGTCAAATACTCCTCTGTGCGCTGGCAAAATTCGGCACAAATCGTCTATAGTATGTGCAAAGTCCCAGAAAACTGCACAATTCGTGGATGTGGGCAGTCCCTTACGGCTTTTATTTTATCATCATCCGTCGAAATACCATCTGCAGTTACACGATGTCCCAAATATGTCACCCCTTTCTGGAACAATGCACACTTCTTAATTCTAAGAGTGAGTCCAGCCGACAATATCCGGTTGAGAACTTCCGCCAAGTTTTTTAAGTGCTCGTCAGAAGTTTTACCCATTACGATTATATCGTCAAGGTAGACTAGGGTTGCCAGATTCAAATTTGTTAAATGCTTGAAATTCACCAAAAAAAAATTCTTGATTTTGAAAAAAATTCTTGACCATTAAAAACGCTCATACTCTAGTAGTTGTATTTCAATTTCATTTATTTTTATTATAAAAAAATTTTTTTCATAAAACGCATGTAAATTTTTTTATAAAAAGTAAAATAAAAAACAATTCAGTAAAAATAAATAAAAAACGTAGCAAACAAAAAGTAACACTTACAATTCAATGGTTTTAGTCTTTTTATATAGGTATATAAGTTAATTTACTAGATTTTTTGCCACATACATTTTGTGTTTTGGTTACAGAATTAACTAATTCCGTACCATCAGGTGTTGTTAAAAAGTTTTGAAAACTTTTGCAGTCTTCATCTGAATTAATTATTATTAAAAGCTCAATTCTTATTAAATCAAATGACATTCGATTCCTATCGTTGGAATATAAATTATTTAAAATACTAAAAGCTTTTTCACAAAAAGCATTGCTTATTGGTATTGAAAGTACAAATGAGATCAGTTTTTTTAAACTTTGTAGGTTGCTTTCTGCACACTTTTCGAAAAAATTAGACAATATTTTATCATTTGGCATATCATAAACTTCTCGAAGTACGCAGTAATCGCTATATAAACTATCATTTTTAATATCATCTGAAATCGCTAATACTTTAGGAAGCTCTGAAAGCGTAGTCCAAGTTAAAAGGGATTTTTTTATGTTTATACTTGAAACTTTTTTAAAGACTGATTCTTCTCCAAAATCATACCGTTGAGCTAAATAATTAATTGCTCCTTTTTTAAATCGCTAGCTTCAAATTGAAACGTACTTATTTCGTCAGGAGAAAGAGTTTCCATTATTGCAGCTACTTTGCTTCCATAAAAACTATCATTCATGGGGCTTTGAATGCTATTCATTAAATTTGTCGTTTTGATATGTAGTTCGACAATTGTACAGATGTCACTTTCCAAAGTTAATGTAGCAGTGTGAAATTCATGCATAATTTTTTGAATAAAATATAAATATGTATGCCTCTGACAAACCTTCAATTTTGCATTCATCATCTTCATTACCCAATTCTAAATTAGACGTTCTATTTGCTAGAAAGTCCCAAACAACTTTTCCGCAGTTTTTTTTTCACGTTTTCGCAAAAAATATATTTTTACTGCTGGCCAAGAATATAATAAACGGTCAATAGCAGGCAAGAGTGAAATCCACGTAGTTGGCACATGTCGAAGAAGTCCTTTGTATTCTATATTTGCAAACTGAAAACATTTCTTTAGTTTTGTTGTTGTTCCAGCTGAAGTGCTAAATTGAGCATAGGAGTTAAATGTTTGTTGTTGGTAAGGGTTGAAAAATGCCGTTTTTTGCAGCCATATATAAAAGGGCAACGCAAACAATCACGAACGTATTTGCCGGCAATAATTATTGGTAAATTTGATACTTCGAAGCAGGAAACAAGAAAAAATTTGTCTATAGTTTTCTAAGGCCGTTAGAATTGTAACATTAAAAATCAGTCAGTGGCGGCTCGGCCCACAAAAAAAGATGACAGCGACGTACCGCCGTTTTGAGCAAATACTGGTGTAGATACGGGCTTCTGTTTCAAATCAACTGTTTCTTTTGGTCAAATTATTAGTGTTGCATATAGGGGCAAATTATAAGTGTTGATAGGTTTTCGAACAAATACACTTAAAGAAAACGCTTCACCATAATATTTCAATGAAATTTTTGTTTGATTTTTACAAAACTTGGTGGACTGTAAAAATTCTTGACAAAACATATTTTTTCTTGATTCTTGACGAGCATCAAAAATTCTTGTAAATCAAGCGAAATCAAGGCCATCTGGCAACCCTAAGGTAGACTAAACACGTCCTTCAGTGAAGCCCCTTTAATACCTGTTCCAGCAGACCCTCAAATGTAGCTGGAGCATTGCAGAGTCCAAATGGCATACCTCTAAACTGCCATAAACCATCACCCGCCCTAAAGGCAGTATTCTCCTTGTCCTTATGAGCAATTTCCACTTGCCAATAACTACTTTGCAAGTCCAATGTGAAGAACCACACACGATAACTGTCTTTTTTCGTTACCGGTAGTCCACGCAAAATACAGTACTAAAATCCTTTTTCTTTACCAGAACTACCGGTGAGCTCCATGGGCTTGTTGATAGTTCGATTACCCCACTCTGCTGCATTTCATTGATTAACTCCTTAACTTTGTTACGCTTGGCCAGTTGTACACTTTTGCGCTCCGGCTTTGCTGGTCTCGCTTCGCCAGTATTAATTTCATGCCTCACAATGGCCGTTATTCCTTGGCCCTTATTATTTATGGCGAAAGCGGAGTCGTATTTCTTCAGCAGTTGTTTTGCTTTGTTTCTATCAGATGTTAGCAGCGCTGTTGCCCATTTCTGCACATGTTGTTCAAATGTTTCGCGTTCTTTGGGTGACAAGTTTAGACTCACAATTTATAATTGCCTCTGCTGGAGTACAGCTGTCTATATGGAATTTTGGACTCACGACCTTCTCACTGGTTTATAAATTTTGAAGTCTGACTGGAATTTTACTGTTCGCACGCACTTCCACGAAGGTTTTTGCTGTAATTAAGTCGCGCTTTATTTCTTCTGATTATACTACCCACAATCGGTTGTCCGCACAATCTCCCTCTAATGGAGCCGATATCAGCGCTTCAGACCGTGGTGGAATTCGCTGATTCTCCTCAGCAAGCAGTTTTAGCACCTGGGACTTATTCTCATAGCCAACGTCTAGCTGTATTTCGACATCACGCCAAGTCAAGATTTGTTGACTCATGTGCAGGTTTATACCATTATCATGAAGTCTGCACCAATGATCATCTCTTCAAGAATATCGGCAACAATGAACACATGCCTGACGGTGATGTTAGCTACTTATACGCAGCCTCACGTTATGTAGCAGTTCAACCCTTCTTGGTACCAAATCAGGCCTTATTATGGACTGCGAAGCTCCTGTATCTATGGTTAAGGTTTGCTTCTTCCCATTGATGTATCCGCAGACATTTAAGTTGCTGTTTTTCTGCTGCATTACTGATATGGAGATTGTGGCGTCATCGCTTGTGGGAATAATATATAATATTCTTTAGAGTTTAAATTTGAAGGGTAAAAACTCTAGATATATGGTCCAAGTTTTCATTTTCGTGTAGTACAGAATCATATTGCTTAAACAACTGACCTCTAATAAATAAAAACATTTGCATTGACACAAATATCAGCTGGCATGAGTTTATAAAGAAGTTGCCAGTAGGTAGCAAAAAATTTTGGTTGCTGACAAAAGCAATGAAGGGAAAAAATAACACATTGGGCCACTTAACGGCACATGGCGTGCATGTACACAATTGCGAACAGTTTTGAAAGTTATCACAAAACAACATACATATAATATGCCATCTAGAAAAGATAAAGCTGTAAGAAAATGATAGCTAAACGATACCTTGAAACACAGAGCAGTGTCTAGCAACAAATACCGAAGTAATAATGCTTATTAAAACGTTGAAAAACTCCAAAACACCTGGCTTGGGCGGAATAAATGCCATTATGTTAAAAAATATGACAGATAAGTTTTACACCGTAATTACAAAAGTTTTCAACTGATGTTTAATAAATGGATATTTTCCAAAGCATTTTAAAACAGCAAGAGTAGTACCGATACTTAAGCCAAAGAATGATGCCAGAGTGCCAAATAACTACCGGCCTATAAGTATGCTAAGGGTGCGTACAGAATGGCCGCTTGTTGCTGAGCCGAGCTGACTGACTCTTAGGGTGCGTACAGAGTGGCCGCTTGTTGCCGAGCCGAGCCGTCTGACGCTTATTGCGAGAACTTGTTCATGCGAGCAACAAGTTTGAGTGTGCATAGTGGATGCGAGAATCAGCGCTGATATTTTATCTATTATTTGTGTTTTTTTATGTTTGTATGCGTTTGGGTTTGTTGTTCATTCGTGTTTGTGAAATTGAAGTGGATTCGCCAGATGATGAGTATTTAGCTTCGGCTACTGTTTTAAAGATTAATAAGAGATAAATTTTGTAATAAATAATAAATTTCAATATAACTTACTTTGTATATTAATTTCTGAAGCAACGGACATCCATAGCTTTTCCACTAAAACGCGGTTATGATAACATTTATTTTTCTGATCCCACAAAGAAGGCCGAGAAAACACTTTTTAATTGTTCTATATTCATTTTAAATAAACCAAAACAGACGACTGTTTTCAAGAAAAGTTGAACAACAATGCCATTAAATGATGAATGACAGCATATATTTGCTTTCAATTTTTACAAAGAGTTTTATGCCCAAAATTACAACAACCGAAATGCAATAGACAAAAAGAGAAAAAACATTTGTTGTACTTTTTCTTAAATATTTGTTTTTAATTTTTTTATGTTTTCCAAACAAGTTGAAATCATAACAATAACATAAACAATGTTTTCGGCGCTGAAATACGCTTTGGAACTATTTTCTCGCACTCAATCAACTTTGCGCTCTGAACAGCTCGGCGCCTACCATGACCTGTTCGCGCTTATTTGTACTAATTTGTATACCAGTTTTCTCGCATTGGCTCTCGCAATAAGCGTTAGTCGGCTCGGCTCGGCAACAAGCGGCCACTCTGTACGCACCCTAAGTTGTCTTGATAAAGTATTTGAGAAAATCATACTGAACAGACTGAACGAGTTCACTGAGGATAATAATATAATACTAGATGAATAGTCTGGTTTTAGAAAACAGCATTCGACAGTACACCAAGTAGAACGAATCGTAAAACTTATATCAAGTAATAAAAACCAGCGTAGAAGTACAGGAATTGTTTTTCTGCAGAAGATCAGTTTTTTGAACGATAGAAAATTCGTTGTAAATGTAGAGAATGAAATTTCTTCCCCGCGGCGCACAGTGGCTGAAAATCGTTTTTCATTGGCCAAAATTCTGTAACTTTTGAACCGATCAAAATATTGAAGTAATTTTTTTTAATGGATAGATATTTAGTTCAGCTTGACTTAGTTTTAATTACATTAAAATTGATTGAGTACTTCTTAAGGACTTCTATGTCAAAGTTGAACTTTTGATTTTTTTTAACTTTTGGAGTGAAATATGGGTTTATTTTTTTTTATTTGCATATTAAAAAATTTTATATTTGGAACTTAATAATAATTGTAATTATTTTTTGAGATAATGGAATTTTTTTAATGTTACACTCAAAAAAATTTTTACACTCAAAAAAATTTTTACACTCAAAAAAAATAGTAAAATTAACTGGAGATTTTGTTGTTACCACAGAAAAATTTTTTATTTTTTGCTGTCAGAGTAGGTTCTATTTATTATTATTTTTTACTAATACTATTATTTTTTACTAATACAATGGAAGGCAATTATAATTATTATTCATTTGACACAAATATTGATTGCAAATATTCTATATTTTGCTCTTTGCTATTTCTGTTCTTTAGTAGTTTTTTGGCTTCTTCATCTAAATCCCGATGTTCCACTTTCCATTTATTTCGAATATTGGAGATGAACGGATCTGACGTTGCCAATAATATATTAAATAGATCTTCATTTGTGGAATTTCGTGAAATTTTTCTAGTATTGTGCTCTCTATAAAATCTGTAATCCTTGTTCCTTTTTTCCTGAGCCTCCTCTGATAGATCTCCAAGTGGCACCAAATGATATTTAATGGTATCTTCTCCATGATAAAGGATTATGTGAACTGTTGCAGACATATTTCTCCATGGGTAGTTTGTTGTATATATTTTTGCAGTTTCCTTAGCATAATCTCCAAATTGTTTGGAGTCAATTTTTTCATTGCACGCAAGTACTTCTAGGATTATTTTAAATCTGAAAATAAGGTTTAAATCCACTCCTGTTATTTCAGATTCTGTTTCTGGATCTGAAAAGAATCTTCGTGCGGTATTGCCATCATTTGTATTGCCTGACCCTTGTTTTGGCTGATCTATAATCATTCCAATTTTGCGATATTCATCTTGAACATGCTTCTTTTTTGAACTTCTTAACTCTTTGTTGGTTTCATTGTTTCTTATGGATCCTGAAGATCCGAAATGTAAATCATAACTGATTTTTAGTATATGTTCCATAAGTCGTATTCTTGCATGTAGCGGTGGTAATCCAAATTCATATGCATCGGTATTATCTAATGATTTTGTCGGAACTTGGTTTAATTGGGTTGATGCTGCTTGGCATATAATGCAGCTGGATGCAGCCTTCGTGTTAGTCAAAGCCTGACCTACTTTTCCATCTATCAGGACTAATTGGTACCTTACTTCAATTTGCTGGCCATCTAACTGTAATTGTAATGGCTGTAGTGTTGCAATTTGGGCCTTGATATCACTAATTCCTTTGTTAATGGCATCACTAGTTTCTTTTTTGAATCCAAATTTGATTGGCCTGCAGTATTTCGTATAAGATGGTGTCTCATTTTTCCAAATATCCATTGTTTGCGTTGTACTAGTCGAAGGCTCTGAATCTTCCAAAATCTTTTTCAATCGCAATGGTACAATTGATACCATGAACATATCCGAGTCCGAAATATTTTCACATACAACTTGTTTGTATTGGTTTTGTCCCGAAGAACCATCACATCCCCATTTACAAAAAAGAATTAGCTTTGTGTTTCCATATTTCTTTAACGCATTTCCTGGTATTGATTGTAGCAAGCGTTCGGCTATGTGATCAAGTAGAGATAGTAGTTGTACCTCTGCCGAAATTGGTGTGATTGTAATAGTATCCTTCGATGACAAACAGTCCATTTTAGCAGCAGTTATGTGATGATATTCTGGATAGATATTTGAGCCCTTTTCAATCGCACGCAATCTGAGCTTAATATATTGCTGTTTTGTTAATTTCAAATCCAGAAATAAGGCTAATGCCTCCTCATTTGTGTACTGTATGGCATCGCTCGGAGTTGGTATACTTTTAAGAATTCGTTTTGTTCTCACTGGACTAGCTTTAATAACTTTTGCAATGATATCCACTTTTGTTAATTGGTTCTGTGATCGTAATTGATGTAGGAAAGATTCTTTTATATTTGTACAACCAATTGCATCGTTAATATCTTTAAGTTTCCACCTCTTAGATCTATCGCTGCAGTTGTCCAATGATTTGCGTGGTCTTCCAACCTTATCTTGCTTTGCTGTTTCTGCAGCGACAGTAAGTTGCCCTTCTAACTACTTTTCACTTTTTATATAAAACTTTTGTTTACTGTAGTTAACTTCTTTGTAGCGTTTTTTTAGTACTTTTACAAAATTAGATAATTGCTCTTGTATTTCGGTGCTACACGAATTTAAGTTTAATTTTATTTTAACTTAAGTAAGAACATCTTCCTGGTTTTTATTTCTAAAATACTCTTCGGCCAGTTCTTTATAACCGAAGCTCTCCATATTTTTCTGTTATGATTTATCACTTGCAAATATACGTACGTACACGTAAAGGATTAACTTATTATTGAGTAATTCCTTACCGAATCCGTAGTTTTATACATTTTTAGATACATGTTATTCACACATTGATCTTCAATTTCATAGCAGGTAGTACTTGAATTGAACAAAACTGCACTTGTTATCCAGACCTTAATATCAGGTAAAACTAAGTAGTATCTCGTCAATATGGGGTTCTTTTTATCTTTAGTTGTTTAATGTCGCGATTATTATTATAAAATTGTTTATGACTTTGCCTGACGCTAACAGTTATATTAGAAAGAGATCATATGTTTACTGTACCTATTGTGATATTTTTATGACTGATTTTTTTGCTGATCAAAACAAAGCCATAAAACCCTTTCGCAGGTATTATATTTAATTATTTTAGTTTTACGTAGTCTAAAGTAAAAAACCTTTAGGCAAAAAAGAGAAAATTTAATACACCATTGTAAACGAGTAATTATAGGGCTGTTTAAATTAGAGTAATTTGAATTTATTTGGAGTAATTTCATTAAAATTAAAAAAGTGTTCTACCGGCGGGTCGTGGCGGGTGCAAAAGTATATATGGGGTTAAAGAAGACACCTTCGCCTTTCTTCGGGTGGTATACGTTTCTTGTTCCCTTTTGTTCCTTAGAAGTTCTATTCCACTAAAATTTAAATTTTAGAAAAATATAGTAGTTTCATAAATATTTATTAACACCTCTAATATTAAACGCTAGAGCGGTAACCACTTACAACAACTAAAGACTATAATCCTACCAATATTATAAAAAAGACCGCAGGCCATTATCGATGATAGCTTGCGAGTAGTGACCATTTATTTTTGACAAAAAACTGATAAAAAACACCTTTTACTGAAATAACAAAAAACAGTTGAGTTTGACAGCATGCCACGCCCACAATTATCAATAGTTTAACCTAATTTTTTGGCTACCTTAATATGGATATATTAGCTCCAAAATGGCGTAAAAATTTAAAAAATCGGTGACAAAAAAAATTCGACTTTTGGCCAATGAAAAACGATTTTCAGCCACTGTGCGGCGCCTTCTTGCAGGACTACCACAAGGATCAGTTTTATCGCCTACACTATACTCAATTTTCATCTCCGATTTCAAAATATTAAGAGAACAGTCAGCTGCATTATATGCAGATGATACGGCAATAATAACAACGGGGAAGTTTCCAATGCTATTATCAAAAAATGAAAAATGAGCTATTACACGCTGAAAAATAAGTACTTTTCTAAGTGGAAAACTAAGACTAATGAAGCAAAGACACAAGCTATAATTTTTCCATTCAACAAATCACCTAAAAGAACACCAACTCTCGTTTTATCTCTTGGTGCAACAGAAATACCTCTCAGAGAAACTGTGAAATATTTGGGAATAGAGCTCGATAAAAAGTTAACGTTTAAACATCATACTCTCCAAACGTGCGAAAAAGTTGTCCGATGTGGAAGAGCTCTTTTTCCTTTACTAAACCGAAGGTCAACTCTAAGTAGGAAAAACAAAATATTGCTCTACAGAATGTGCATACCGCCAATTATGACATATGGATGTCAATTGTGGTCAAAAATATGAGCCAAAACATATTTAAAAAAGCTCCAGGTCATACAAAACAAGAATCTGAAAATTATAATCAACCTACCGAGACGATACTCAACAAATAGATTACATAGAATATACCAACAGGAAATGTTTGTAAGAGTGATCAATAGTATCACACAAAGATTTGAAACCCGCAACAGGATTTCAAAATCTGGCTTAATAATAAATTTGTAATATTATTTACTTCTCCGACTTTATATAAAGTTGACAGAAGGCTTAATGTCAAAATTTCCCTTAATTTCTATTAGGTTTTTTTTATCTATCTTTTTCCTTATAATGTAAATAAAATCATTTAAATTTATATTTTAAGTTAATTCTGAATCACTTATATTTGTTGTAATACTAATATAGTAATAAGTCAAAATGGGTGTATAAGAAATTGGTATATATTTTTACCTGTGATGATGATAGATTAATAATAAATAAAAATTAAAAAAAGTTTGTTGTTGCCGCTGCTATTTCAACACTGAAATTGTTTTTAGCACCTAAGTTTATGTGTTCACTCCAGGGCTGGAAAACGTTTTTAGTTGTATATTTCACTATGAAATGAAAGTGAGTACTTTATCAATTCTCTTTCTCATTTCAACGATCTTCCTCATTTTGTAGCAACGAAATTTTGAATCGTATAAATTGTTTTCAATATTCTCAATTTTAAAGAAGATTGAATTGTCTAATTCACAATATGTTAGAGATGAAAAGTTGTAGGAAATACATTTGCGGCAGTTTGTTGCAAATTTTTCGTATAATAATAAAGTCCTGTACAGGTCTTTCCTGTCGCTTTCAGCACGTAAGAGTTCAAATCTAACGTGCGCAGGCACTACTCCCCTTATCGCCCTGCCCATAACGTATTTTCCCCAAATTTATTGCACAACTGAAAGTTGTTGCAATAAAAAATTTAATTAAAGTAAAATGATGCAAATATCAGAAAAATAAATGAGAAATAAATGCAGTGTGGCCGTTCCGCAAGAATTGTTCATATTAAAACAAATTTAATTTAAGAAATTTCCTAGTTTTTTCATACCAGTTAAGACCGCACTCAAAATATTGGAATATTGAATAATAATCGAACATTTCTATAATTTTTAAACTACTTTTATACTATTAAAAGCAGGAACATGTCTGCACCATGAACTTTGTTATTTTTTTAATATAAACAAATATCGTACATATTTATCCGCAAAATTCATTGCTTGGTTTAGCTTTTTTTCCAAAACGATATTTTTGTGTTACATTTTGCAATATTACAATTTTTATATTTAAGGGGAATGGAAAATGCACATTTTGTGCACTATTGTTATCGGAGTTTATTTTGGATTTCTACGCTCGCAAAAGTTAGAACTATTATTAAATGAAATTTTATAAAACATATCTTAGTCAAAATTCCTTCGCATTTGCTATCCCATCCATGTCTTTATAACATATTTAAAAAATATAGGGGAATGCACGTGTTGTAGCAAATGTTTACAAAGGAAATTCTGACATCATTTGTATAACTATTGTGAATAGCACTCGATGATTCAAAACGCATATGTATAATAACTTGTGAATTGAGCAAATATTTTATAAGGTTTTATGAAAATAACTCTGATTTAATGACAAAAATGGCGAAAGCTATGCCAAAAATTAATGCATCTAAAACAATCTCTTAAAATCGATCGAACTATGTATATAAATAAAAAGCAAACATAATTAGAATATATATTTAAAAAAACCTGAAAAAATAATACAGTGATTTCATGATTTAGAATGTTTCTTTATATAAACATAGAACATTTTTTTATTAATAATCTTAATAATTTAAACACACAAAATAATCTTAACCGTACGATTCATAACCAGCAAAACTCCTTTAATTTCATAACCAGGTACACGGGTATCCGAAGTAGGTTGTTTTGCGTTTATTGAAATAAAATAATATTTTCCTGTAAATATTTTTGTTGTTGATTATATTTTGCGTTCTCAACTGTACAAATTTGATATTTGGAAAAAAAACTGGTTTCTGTTCGTATAAAGTACCTAAAGCGACACAAGTAGGCAGAAACTGGTTTTATGTAAGGGTTGTTTATTTGCTTATTTTGCTTATTTTCGGTACCTACTTGCATAATTGCTTTTGAATTAGATAGCAGATGTTCATTTGTGTCGTAAAATTGAAATATTTCATTTGCTTCGTCATTCTGTGTTGAATATTTGAACAGTGAAGTTGGTGAAAAATGAGCAGCAACGACCGATATTTGTCTACAAGAGAATACTGGAATTCGAGTGATGAAGCAAGAAGCACATATATTCAACGTTTATTTGAGGAAGATGAGGACCTTGAAGTGGACCCCGTGGAAGACCAAAATGAAGGAAATGTGTCCTATACTGGCGAAGTTTCGGAATCAGAGAATGAAGATTTGAATGTTGACAACGCAAACGAAATTGCAGCTGCTATTGACGCACCAGAGGAAATTTTCTTCGATGACGAAAGTGAAGATGATGATATGCAAGAAGATGCACCAACAACAAACCCAGCAGACTACATGACTGCACGTGACGGCACACAATGGCAGCGAACACCACGTAGTTGCCAACAAGTGAGAAGCCACAATATATTCAGAGACCGCTGTGGTCCAGCGCGGATTACTGAAAATATGACGCCTTTGCAGTATTTCAAATCATACCTCACAGTGGAAATGGTGGATATAATAGTGCGCCACACAAATAGAAAAGCGCATGCCACATATAATGCGTACAATGAAGCGAATTACAATAGACGTCAGTTGAAGTGGAAAGACACGACAATCAACGAAATTTATGCGTTCATTGGAATGATGTTGATGGCTGGCACAAATCATTCTAATGACGAAAACTTAAGAGATTTGTGGACGTCACAGGCTCACCCAATATTCCGCGCCACCATGGGAATAAACAGGTTTTTCGATTTGCTGCGTTTTATGCGGTTTGACGACCCCAGAACACGGGTAGAGCGGCAGCGTCAAGACAAAGCGGCGCCAATTCGCGATATTTGGATAATGCTCAATGCAAATCTTGCCAGATATTATGTGACATCAGAATATTTGACCATTGATGAACAATTATATCCATACCGTGGTAGAACCAAATTCACACAATATATACCCTCGAAGCCAGCAAAATATGGTATAAAAGTATGGTGGATTTGCGATGCCAAAAACTCATATCCACTTCATGGCCAAATATATACTGGCAAACAAGAAACTGGTCGTGAAGTTGGTGTTGGCGAAAGAGTGGTGAGAGATTTAGTTCGGCCATACTACGGTAGCGGACGAAATATCACCATGGATAATTTTTTTACGACCCTGCCGTTGGCTAGGCAACTAAAAGTAAAAAAGCTCAGCATTGTGGGTACACTCCGCCGCAACAAAGCTTACATCCCTGCGGAGATGAAAGAAGACAAAAAAAAGACGTTGGTTCAAGTTTATTTGGCTTCCACGACAACGTAACACTGCTCTCATATAAGCAGCGGAAGTCCAACTCGGTCATCCTTCTTTCTAGTATGCATGATGATGCACAAATTGACGAGAATGGGAAACCAGAAATTATCAATTTTACAACCAAACAAAAGGTGGGGTGGACGTTATGGACCAAACGCTCCAAGAATACACGACCCAGCGACAAACAAGAAGATGGCCGATGGCATTTTTCTATAACATCATTGATGTGAGCGCATTTGCATCACACATCATATATTATGGAAATAATCCAACTGCACGATACACCACGACGCGCAGGAAGAATTTCCTGCGTCAACTGGCAGAAAACCTGTGCATTCCTGTTATAGAAACTAGAATTTCAAATGTGCAAAACGTGCGCCAATTTTCAACAAAAAATGCAATTGAAAGCATCATCGGAAGGCCGTTGGAGAGTGTGCTTTGTGCTGCAGGTCCGTCAACATCTCCGTCAGCACGACAAAGGGGCAGAAAAGCACATACGGGCGTGTGCTACATGTGCAACCTTCTTCCAAATAAGCGCAGAAGAAAAACTAGAAAAAATTGCAGCATATGTAGCACGCCGATATGCGATGAGCACGCCATAACAACTACTAAATGCTACAATTGCCACAATAACAACGATAGTGATTCGGATGAATTACAATATAATATACATATATAAAATATGATAAAATAAATAAAAAAGACATTTATTTCCAATAAAAACAACACAAAAAAACGTTTTTTTCATTTACGTGTCAGGCATTTACATAGGAATTGCAATTAGGGTACCCGGGGACCCGGTTGTGTGTTTATGGGGGTAAAACATTTAAAATCATTTTTTAAAGAAAATATTGAAAATATTTTGAATTTTTTGGTATTTAAATCTTAGTTTAGCCAAAATCTCTCATGATTCGGAACTTTATGTCCATATCTCAAAAATTATAGGCACAGCAGCACTTTAAAGTCAAAAAAGGTACACGGGTACCCGGTTATGAATCGTAGGGTTAATAATTTAGGCAACAAAAGTGTTTTGAAGAAATTTTAATATATGTATGTTTGTAAATGCTTTAAATTTTAGAAAATACACTGTTATCGCACCAGGTACCATACATCCCAATGACAAGTATACAGTGGCAATAGCAGTTCACCGCATCAGCGAACCCTGTCAAATAAAAGTCGGCATAACTGGCCCCTCTTACAACAATAGCCAACAAGTGGAGGTTTCACAAGACGAAGTGGTGAACGTGGATTTTGATGTTCCCAATTTGGAAAAGGGTGACTACAATTTAACTGCCGAAGGCATAAATTGTTTGAAAAATTTTAAAAATACTACGAAATTATATTATGAAAAATTTGAGTCTCCTGTAAGAATACAAACCGACAAGGGTATGTACAAGCCGGGCGATGACATTAACTTTAGAGTATTGTTCTTGGACAAAGATTTGAAGCCAGCTGAGCCAGAAGATGGCGCTGTGATTTGGTTCGAGGATGGCAAACGTAATAGGATTAAAGAAATAAGGGACTTCGAGACCGTTAAGGGAGTGTATACCGGAAAATATAAAATCTCTGAGTTTCCGGTTACGGGCGCCTGGACTTTGAATGTTAAAAACGGAGGCAGGTATGATCGTATGGTGCGATTCGAAGTCGAAAAGTATGTTCTTCCCAAATATGTAGTCAACGTGGAAGCTACCGAATCGGTCTCCGTTAAGGATGGTGATATGCAAGTGATAGTAAGAGCAAAGTAAGTACCTTCGAAAATATATTCTACATCATTTTTAATTAAACAAACAAATTTATCTTTCAGCTACACGTACGGTAAGCCATTGGATGGCAAGGCCACTGTAATTTTGAGTTTACCAATACCCTATTCCGGTGATGGTACTGATTATAGTGATGTGGCTGAACCTCTTACTTTTATTAAAACAGCTAACATGGTGAAAGGCATAGCTAAAATCGATTTCAATATAAAAGATTATGAAGCTTACGTACGGCAAGAAACTAATCCTACTCAGATGGAAATCGTAGCCACAGTAGAAGAACAATTTACAGGTGTCAAAATTGATGAAACTTCTTCTTCCATGGTGTACCCTTACCGCTATACCATGAACTGCAGAAGTTATGAAAACTGTTCCACTTTTGAAATAGGCAAAGAAAAGGATGTTCTGTTCCAAATCACTTACGTGGATGGTTCTAATCTAAAAGATACGAAATCAACCGTCGAATTGATCTACAAAGAAGTTTTGGGAAAAATTAATTCGTGGACCTATGCACGTTCACAAGCTGATGATGACTCGGAGGCAGCTACCACCATGACACCTCCAATATCGGAAAATCATACCGTCACTTTTAAGGGACACATGAATGACAAGGGTTTTGTCAGCTTTAAGGTTTCATTGCCCGATTTGCCTGAATATGAAGGCTACTCACACTACTACTCACTAGAGCTGAAATATTTAGATGAGCAGCGCGAAGTTTATACCACTTCTCAGTATAGGGAGCCGAAAAAAATTGAAACACCTCAAGAAGATGAAGAAATATCGAAGGAATACTTCACTTTGTTGAATAAATACTATTCAAGCATCAAGTAAGTTGGGTCGAAAGATTTTTTAACAGGATACTTACATGCAACAAATATTGGATAAGAGAATTTATTTGATTCCGACATTTAGCGAACTCTCAGCACGATATCTTTGAAGCAGCAGTTTTATTTATTTAGAATATGTAGATTTCATTTTGACATATTTTTATTAAAATTTTTTTGATTCCAACTTCTCATAAAAATGTTTCATCGATCAAAATCTTTGTAATACAGCAAAAGCTTAGGGAAGAATTTTTATACATATATGAAAAAATTGTCAGATTCAGTTGTAAAAAAAAAATCTTGTTATCCCTTCAGATTGGCTGTGGACAAACCTTATCCATTTACCATCAACTCAAGCCAACCTTTGTCATACTTTGATTACAACGTCATCGGCCGTGGTAATATTTTAAAGAGTGGCCGCGTTGATTTGCCAGATAAGCCCAAAGTATACAATTTAACTTTAACTCCAGAAATTTCTTGGTTAACCTATTTTCACCTGTACATCTACTATGTGGATGAAAAGGGTGAATATCATTTTGCGGAGCACGGATATTACATTGAGTTTGAATCGCAAAATCAGGTAAAAATTAAATATAGAAGACTTAAAATTTTCTTCAACTTGAACTTGTTTTTTCAAGATTAATGTCACCGCAGCAGAACAAGTTAAGCCGGGTGAGGAAGTTGCTTTGAAAATTCAAACTGCTCCCAATTCATTTGTTGGTCTTATGGCTGTCGATCAGAGTGCTTTGCTGCTTAGGCGTAACAACGACTTGCAACCCGATGAACTCAGTTGGATGTTTGGATTCTACAAAACTGTTACGCCATATCAAGGATTCTATTCAGGATATCCAGGCGTCACATCAGGCTGTGTAACCTTGACAAATGCTAATTATTTCTATTATGAAGAAGACTACTCTTCTGATAGTGTTGTAGGTGCATTCCCTCCTGTGTATGGAAGTGGAAGTGGAATCCAAGTACGGAGTGATTTTGCGGAAACATGGTTATTTGATGACATTGAAAAGTAAGTTGATCTTGTTTTTAATGCACTTTCAAAGAAATTTTATTTACACTTTCTAATAATAAAGCACTGAAACCTCTGAATTCACTTGGCATAAAAAAATACCAGAAACTATTACTTCTTGGGTATTGACAGCGTTCTCGCTGAATCCATCTAAGGGATTGGCTATAACTAAAGAGCCAACCAAAATTACAACTTTTCTGCCATTCTTCATATCCGTACGTTTGCCATACTCCGTTAAAAGAGGTATTATTAGAAAAAAATCATATTTTTCTTTTGTGTATAACATTTGTTTACTATTTTAATACCAGGCGAAGTGATTAATTTGCCTGCCTTGGTCTTTAATTACCTGGACAAATCGTTGGACGTCGTTGTTACTCTGGATAATAGTGATGATGAATATGAATTTACTGAATTCGACAATGAAATACTTAGCGAAGAGAAACGTTCTAAGAGCATACTTGTGCCCGCTAATGGAGCTGCTGGTGTTTCCTTCCTAATCAGACCCAAAGTAATTGGTAGTGTGATGTTGAAATTTATTGCCATTTCGCCGGTGGCTGGTGATGCAATAAGCAAATCTCTGAAAGTGGTACCAGAAGGCATTACCCAGTATGCTAATCGGGCTTATTTTGTTAATTTGAAAACAGAACCAGAATTTAAGACTTCATTTGAACTCGAATTACCTGAAGATTTAGTGCCGGATTCGCAGCATGTGGAAGTAGGAGTCATGGGTGACATATTAGGTCCTGTTTTGAACAATCTGCACAATTTGGTGCGTTTGCCAATGGGTTGTGGCGAACAAACCATGTCCTCTTTGTTGCCAAATTACTTGGTTATGAAATACTTGAAGAGGTCGGCGCAGTTGATCCCTAATATGGAAACCAAACTGCGTTACAATATGGAGACCGGATATCAAAATATCTTAAACTATCGTCACCCAGATGGCTCTTTCAGCAGCTTTGGACCCTTCAATAACAACAAAAAGCCTCATAATGGTTCTACTTGGTTAACTGCCTATGTGGTTCGTTCCTTGCTACAAATCAAAGACTTTGTTGACGTTAATGACAAAATCATTGAAGACGGTCTAGCTTATTTAAGTAAGCAACAGGCTGAGAATGGCACATTCACTGAAAAGGGCGATTACTTCTATGCTTCGCAAAGAAATCATGTGGCTCTCACTAGTGCGGCTGTCTTAGCCTTTTTAGAAAATGATACTTTTGCTGAAAAATATTCCCGAGAATTGAAGAAAGGTTTAGAGTTTATTGTCGAAAATATTGACGAATCAGGCTCTCTGCATGCCCAGTCCTTGGGAACTTATACATTGAACAAGGCCAAGCATGAAGCAGCTAAAGGAAAGCTTTCCAAACTAAAATCATTAGCAAAAACTGAATCAGATCGCACGTACTGGTCGGAAAGGGAGCAAAAGACTAGCGGCAGATGGTGGTATTTTGTTTTCAGCAACGATGTTGAAATAACTTCGTATGCTTTGTTGACCTTATTGGACCAGAAGTCTACGACAGTTGACGATGTATTACCCATCATCAAATGGCTGATTGCTCAGCGTAACAATTATGGTGGATTTGCCTCAACTCAAGATACCGTGGTTGGTTTAACGGCCCTAATTAAGTTTGTCGAATTCGCCAATTATGAACCGGCTGAAATGAATGTTGATATAGCGTCAGAAGGTAAAAAGGAAACCATTCGATTGACTGAAGATAATGGAATTTTATATCAAACTGTGGAGGTTAGTACTTATATACTCAAAGTCATTTTTGCATTGGCCAGTGGGACTTCCTTGCTGTTTGCAAGTATTTTTGTTTTAATTAGCTTTTTCATTTATTTTCCAAAGTGGCAAATCCCATATCCTGCAATTCGCGCAATACTTTTTATACGTTTTCATGTTCATACTTCTTACAAAATGTATTGATTGAGAGTTTTGGAAACGTTTTCAGCTGGTATTTTAAGCGGTGATCCCATGTTTGTAACAAATATATGATCACATAGTGAATCTCGATATTTTTGATGAGCACAGGTTCAAACAAAGTGTTACTACTTATATTAGAGAAAAAAATCCACTGTGCGCTTCTTTACAATAAATGTCATTCTTATATCTACTTTGAAACTGTATGAACTTGATACTCGTGTGTCATAATTTCCATTCCTTACAGATGCCTCAAAACACCAAATCAATAGATTTCACGGCCAAGGGAACAGGCTCAGCCCTTGTTCAAATTGCTTATCAGTACAATATATTCGAGAAGGAAGCTAAACCGAGTTTTACCATTAAGACTACGATATTTGAGAAGAAGAACCGGCCATTGCATTTGGAAATGTCGGTTTGTGTCAACTACGTGGGTGAAGGTGAATCCACCAATATGGCATTGCTGGAAATTTCTACACCCTCGGGTTATGCTGTGAACGATGAAATCTTAAAGGAAGTCAAGCAGATAAAGAGAGTTAGTGTAAGTGCTTTCCAGTTAGAGAAATATAAAGAACATGAAATTGATCATTCGTACTCTCTTACAGAACACTGAACTGAAAAACTCCGACTCTTTACTGGTTGTGTACTTCGATCATTTATATAAAAATGACGAAACCTGTTTGATGGTCGAAGCCTTGAGGACCCATTCTGTGGCCATGCAAAGACCAACTCCCATTGTGCTGTACGATTATTATGACAACAACAAGAAGGCCGCTGCCTTCTATGAAGTTGAGTCGAAATTGTGCGATATTTGTGAGACCGAAGAAGAGTGCAGTAAATGCAAATAAGAAGCTGTTATTAACTTAAAATTTAAAATTTTCTCTAATGATTTAGTAAGTGCGAAAAAGTTATTGATTTAATAATTTTACCTAATAATAATAATAATAATAATAATAAACTGAACGTTTTCGAAGCAATAATTTATTATGTTTTATTTGTTAAGGAGGACTCAGGTTACGTCGAAATTGTATTTTAGCATACAAAAATTAAACGATATACCTGGAAAATGTCTATAAAAGATCTTTTACTTAATTTATATTCCTATATTTTTCTAATAACGATCAATTGAGAAAACAGCTCAAGTCTGCATTGCTGTTAGACAGTATTATTGAGTTTATATTATTTCAAGCAAAGCGCCTCTTAAACTCCCTAAAGATGTTCGTTGAATAAAAAATTAGCTTTAAAACTGATTTATTGAAAAATAACAAGTAAAATTTGTTGAAAGTAGTACTTAAGTTAAAAAATATGAAAAGCCTCGACGACCGTATTAAAAAATAAAGAAAAATTTTAACTAAACATTTGCAGAATATTTCCCCACTAATTGTACAAAATTTTTTTTTTTAGTTTTTGTGAAAGGACATGCATTTCATTTTACATTTTAAAAGTTACTTTGAATTAAGCAGAAAGTGGACATTTTTGTTAGAATTACAAAATGAAGAGTTTTTGTTCCAAATTTAAATCCTTACATGGTCGATGATATTATGGCTAAAATAAACAAGTGATCATAAAATTCCCCTTTTAAGTTCTGCTATAAATTTGGCTTTATTCTCTGCAATGACATGACTATTACCCATATATCCTTAAACTCCGAAATTAAATTTTGTAGTGTACTAGACTCGTAGTGCGAAGTTCCAAGCGCACAACAAGCCTTCACTGGCTTAAGTGTATGTAGTATGACATGGGCTTATCACACCCCTCCAATCAACCTAACCTAACCTAACCTATATATAATATATATATATATATATATATATATATATATATATATATATATATATATATATATATATATATATATATATATATATATATATATATATACAGTATTTTTCGGTTAATTGACCCTACGGTTAATTGGTTTTCACGCTTAATTGAACCACTTGATCGGGCAAAAATATTGCATACGAAAACACATGTAAATTTCCTCGGATAATTGAACCCGGTTAATTGATTTTCCTGCTTAATTGGTTCAAAATTCATGTCATCAAAAATAATTTTCTTCTTACTTTTACCTGGTTAATTGCATTATTATTGAAAAATAATCTGGCATTTTTGCACATACATATTTGACATTACAGACCTTTTTAAGTAATTCTTTTAAAATGCAAACAATATGTTTATTTTTATTTTTTAAATAATGATCTCGAAAAGTGTGAATATGTACATCATGAATTTATTTGTTCCTTTTTTTATTTTTTAAGCACTATGTAATATTTTAATACTTACGTGAATGGAAGAGCTGTATGTATGTATATGCATATGAATTGTTTTGACTTTTTAAGTTTATGATTTTTTGGTAAAACCAATATATGGATTGTTTTTTAGTTTATAAATTTTATTTTATTTTATTTTATTTATTTTTATTTTTTTTTTATTTTTATTTTTTTGTAAAACTAATGTGCACATAAATAGTGCATTTCATAGTGCACACCTACAATAATAAATACCTGCGTATACACATATACATATGTAAATTTTTTCTGTTACTTGCATTTTTTCGTTTAAGGTAAAAAAAAATTATTTTGAAAAACTTAAAGTGCACATATGCGATTTCTTTTAATTCATTAGTAGTTTCAATTACACGTGATTTCAATTAAATGGGTATCGGCTAATTGGTTCCCCGGTTAATTGAATAAAAACTTGTGCAAATTTTGATGTGCAATTAACCGAAAAATACTGTACATATATATATATATATATATATATATATATATATATATATATATATATATATATATATATATATATATATATATATATATATATATATATGCTTATATATTTGTGTATGTGTGTGCAAATAATCCGTGTTCAAAATCCCGCACAGTCGAACGTAACCCTATAACTTGTTTTTGTTCTCGTACATATTTTTCTACCTGTTCTTTGTTTTAGCATCCAGAGAAAACTATACAATTTCAATTCCAATCAACACATTTATAAGAGATTCATTTTCGACTTGCTTTTAGTCATGAATTGACCATTTAGACGTAGACGTCAATTTCGGTTCGATCATTTAAATAATAAACACAAGCACAACGGCAAAATTTCGCCGGCTTAAAACCACAAACATACATTTGAATATATTGTTTAATTTAGCGTATTAATTAATTTAGTGTACTAAGCAAGTAGTTAATAAGTGATTGAGACATGCGTCTGCTGTTCTGTCTCGCCATTTGCTGGGCGCAAAACTATTATTATGCCGCAGCTGATGAAGGGTAAGTACAAATATATTTGTATAAAGTGTTTATTGAAGTTAATGGAGTCAACATACATATTTCTAAGAATTTCAAATGTTTTATAATGGAATGGGGAAACCCCTCAGTTAACTTTGAAAATAATTTTAATTAGTACATGATGACGTTGTTTGGGGAAGATGTTTGTAAATAAATATGCGCATAACTATTTACCAGTTAAATACCATTTTCCTAAAGAAATTGGGGATTTTTTTCTTTAAAATTTTAACTGTTCAAGGCCAGAGACGGAAAATAGGATATTTCTTTAATCTTCAATCGAAATATACAAACACAAGGAAATATCAAGAAACCACATCAAACACACTTTCTTAATAGTTTGAAGAGAAATTCTCATGATATAATAATATATAGCCCCACTTTTGAAAGAAATTCTCATTTAAACATTAATATTGAAAAATTAATATAAGA
This sequence comes from Germaria angustata, assembly GCA_963681545.1. Taxonomy (NCBI): domain Eukaryota; kingdom Metazoa; phylum Arthropoda; class Insecta; order Diptera; family Tachinidae; genus Germaria; species Germaria angustata. The sequence goes on along the minus strand of OY812999.1, from coordinate 92,047,739 downwards.
TCTAAAATATAGATATATGTCTTGCATTCAACTGGAAATTTCGAAAATCAGCTTTTTTTACAAAACAATTCACATAAACAATCTTTTGAAAAATGTTGCTTTCCACCAGAGTCCTAGTCTAGAAAAATGCCATTTTACCCGTTCTATTTCACTTGTACCGCTCGTACAGTAACAACAGCTTTTTGCTTCTTCGGAGCATTTTGGATTTTGAAGTCTACAAAGTTTTCTTATATACTGAAACTGTAAGGAATATAAAAATTTATGTATATTTATGCCGAATCTGATCTCTCCAGGTCCTTTTGTATTAAACTTCTGACAGATAGACGGATATGGGTTATCGTTTTTGACTTTATAGATTCTTTAAGCTGAATTAAATAATAAACAAGTCTTCCTCCTCTGTTCTAATATATTTTGTTTTTAACAGCAAGGGGAACTCATTAACATTTCAAAGAATTGAAATTTATCCACACATCTTTCTTCCTATTTGCCCAGCTATATGAGCAAAATTTTACTAATTTTTAGTTAATTTAGCTTTAGTTTTTTTTTTTTTTTTTTTGAAGTCGATGGTCAAAGAGCATTATAAGTACTGCGATCAATAATATTATACTCTTGTAATATGCTTTAGAGTCCTTTACCAATGCTGAGACATTGAATTGCATTAACTGTTTACGAGGCAAACTAATGTTGCAATATTATATTGAAAGTTATGTAAATTGTTTCCTCCTTTGGTGCAAAGTATACCATAGGAAGTGTTACAATTTGGTCCTACAGGAATACCTACCTTTTCTACCTTTTTGTTGCAGGCAACTGTATGCTTTATATACATATTAAAAATCGCGAAAAAAATAGTGTTTATCGAATGAATGGTGAAAGTTTGCAAAATCATCAGCAAAACAACTCCATAAAAACTGTAAAAAATAGGAAAAAAAAACACTTATGACAGCGAAGGAAAAAAAATTTGAAAAAAAAAATAATTGAAGTGGTAGAAAGTCTAATAATATATTTAGAGATCGAAGCCAGTCGAAATATTAAGTTTTAAATTTACGGGGGAAGTAATAAAAATTTTAAAATTTCAACAACAAAATTTAACAGAAGCAAAATAAAGGCTGGAACACAAGGTGCAGCTGAGACGTAAAGCGAGAAGTAACTTCTCTCTGTTAAAAATAAAATACATTGCTTCAAATGTATGCCAGAACAATGTGAATCTGAGGCTGACGCTGAGGCAAAGCCTGAGGCGCAAAGTTCGAACATTTTAACATTTTACAGCGCCTCAAATTAACAGCGCTTCTTTAACATATTATGTTCGTTTACATTTTTTTACCGAATATATGTATTTTTCCACAAAACAATATTTTTATTTTTGTACAAATACACAAAAAACTTAAATTAATTTTGTTTATTATGTCAACATTGATAGTTAACAGATTGCCAATAAAGTTTATCGTTCATACAAATTCAATACATTTGTACATAAAATTTTGATTAAGTACAATTGGCAACAATGAACTCACGCCTCATCATTGTGTTCGTACTTCAACCTCCGCCTCAGCCACAACTTCAGCTAATGCATTAACTTCAGCCTCAGCTGCACATTGTGTTCCAGCCTTAACTGACACAATATTAGTCATCAACCTTTTCAAATCGAAAATGTGATCACTCTTCTCTGATGGCCAGGCTGAGGATGAAAAATATTATATACTAAAAGTATGTGTTCTAATTTTTAACTGATTTGATTTGGAAGAGATGATTATGTTCTACAAACTCAAATTTTTTTATAAAATTTTTTTATAAATGATGTAAAATATTTTTTTTGTTGTGGAAACTTACAGGCACCGCCATAATTTTTTTTTTTTGCCACAGGATGATTACGAGTTTCCTCCCAAAATCATCAATTAAATTAAAACTAGGGGATACAATGGAATAGTTAGATGGAGGGACAGATTGCCATAGTCATTTAAAAAGGGTGAACATTTTTAAAGTCTATTTAAGTTGTGAAATTATATAAAAGCTTAAAAGGGTCAATTTACTAAGTCAGACCTTTTTCGATTTTTCTTCCTTGAACTGCCATTTGCGTTCATATAAGGAAATATTTCGAAGGGAATAAAGAGATATTCGAGTACATGCATGTATTTTACTCATTCCTAATTTCCAACAAATTAAGACTTGCCGCAATAAATATTTCATCGTGTAAGAGCAATCTAAGCCCGGATAAAAAAAGAGAACATATTAAAGTGCTCTTTAGCCGGTTGAGAGTAACAATCGACAAATTGCACATACACGTATGTATGTACTTCTGACTGATATACATATATATGCAGGTGCCAACATTTTTGTTGCTGCTTTTATATGCTTTTACACGTATTTTTTTATAAACCACGTTTTGGGGTAATAGCATTAAGTACAAGTGTATTGTGTATTCATTCTCAAATTGTTTATTACTCTAAACTTGAAAATATAAATAAGCTCAAGCTTTAATTCAAACACAACCAACACATTTGCACCTACATATACATATGTATGTCAAATTAAAGTAAAGAAAACAGTTGTGTTGTCAACAAATTAGGCAATTAACTATATATAGGGTGTCCAGAAGTACCTAAATTACGAACTGAGCGGGACCGGTCCGTTATAGGTAAAGTTCATTTCCTATAAACAAAAGTAGGCAAACATTTAAATAGATTATATTTATTTATTAGTTACCTACTGCTTATACAAATTTCAATTATTTTCTATTCTTTTCAATCGCTTCATTTAATAAAATTAGCGAACAATTTTTGCGATTTGGGTTGTTAAATATAAGTGCAAAAATTTACAAGCATTTTGAATTATGTGCTAAAAATTTGTTTTGTTCCAAGCTTTAGTCGAAACGAAACATTTCTAAACTTTTGAAATTTGTGTAAATAAAACCCACTTAACTTAAACGAATTTTCAGAATTTTCCGTTTTCCAAAATTGGGACCAACTGCCCGCTTAAGAATAGTTATATTTACCTTTTATTGAAAGCAAACACAAAATTAGTTGTTTGCAATATATCCTCAACAAATTTTTTTAATTTATTCCTAAGAAAAAGCAGTAATAGTTGATATTTCTTTTCAATAAGTTGTTAAGGACGTCATTTTGTAAAACAAAACGTCAATGAACGTTTAAGAGTTGCTCGGAAAATATCCCTATGAAATTAATTAAACTGAATTTCTAGTATTTTTTGTACATATTTCAAACTCCATTAATAATTAAAAAAAATATATTATTGTCTTTTTTTTTAAATAAATTCATTTATTTATATATAATTTACATCAGGCTGAACATTAGCTGCGGAAAATTGAGTGCGATCATTTATATAGAGACCAAATGGACTAGATTTCAAACCTCATCGAACTCAAGTAGAGAATGATAATTATTAATTTTCAATGTGTTTAATGATTCGAAATGACAGGAAAGTAAATTTGACTATTATTTGGGGGAACAATTGCACGTTTTCGGTGCCTTCACATACCTTTTTGTTAAAAAATCATTACTATTTAAAAAAATTTTATTCATCATTAGTCATATTTTTCAGTTATTAACGAAGTTTGCTTACCCTGCTAAAGCTTCTCCTTCTTATTCTGTTATTCCAATTTTTAATATATTATCACATTAAAGTGTCTCTTAGGGACTAGTATTTGTCAGTAGTAGATCATGAACTGTCAGTGTTTAGCTAATAACTTTAATATTTTTACGTACTCGTATGCCAGGCCCAGTATTTGCAAAATTATATTGAACACAATAACAGTTGTGATTTTTGTTGTTGTTGCCTTCAATTTACAAAAGTATTCGAACGAACGAACGTATCAAATTTTTTAGAAACAAGCAGCACTATTACACCACGTCTTTACAGGCCATCGACTTGGACATGACATGAGCATAACGTCGGCAAAGTAATTACATATATAAATATAATAATGCTCTTGTATGTGGAAAATACGTACTGATATTCATGTTCAGACATATCAATCATTTTTTTATGTATGTGTGTTTGTAGTCTAATTTGCGCATGTGTTTTGTGCTACATGGCAGGCAGTGGTGGCAGGACATGAACGGAACATGGATATGAGCTGGCCCGACGAGCCGAATTCATGTGCTATATATGTTATGTTAAATGTTCATAACTATTTGATGGCTTGTAAAGACCGCCAGTAAATCTAAACGAAAATTCCATTGAAATAGTTGTCCATAAACTCAAATTTGCTTTTGCTCACCATAGGATGAAAACGTAAAAGAATTGAAGGATGATGATTATATTTGAAAATCATTAAATTACCTTTAGAGAGCTTGTCTAGTTTTGCCACACGTTATTGGTCAATTGGCGTGTGTCAGCGAAATTTGTTGTGAAACTCCTTAATTTTGACCAAAAGTGACGTCGCACAAACAGCACTATAATCACGACTCAGCCTTGGATTCCTATTTTGAAAAGTGAAGAGCACCAAGAGAGACTGCAAATTGTATAGCGCTTGAGTAGGTAAAGACTGCTTCACTGAAAGAGTTGATGACTTTACGAAAAAATAAGAACTTTTCAAAAGTACCTCCAGGCTTGCAACAAAGTGCTGGCATATTATGTTGAGAACGTTAATAAATAAATATTTTTTAAAACAAAAGTAAACGTCACTTTACTTTTTGAACAGCCCTCATATTTTCAAGGTTTTTCCATTCGAATAGACACAAATAGAAAATTTGAGCGCTTCTATTTTCGGATTAGTGATCTCAGCACTTTTTACAATCTTCTTTGAACCGAAAATAAATAAATAATTTGATTCACAGTTAAAATAAAGATGTATTTATTTTGATTTTGAATATAGATTTATTTTATAAAACAATATTTTAAAAAGACATGCCACTGCATGATGTCCCGTCAGCATAATTTTTTCTTCAAGACCTTCTACTTTTGTTCGAAATTACTTAAAAACAATAGTGAAGAGTATTTGTTTTCAATAAGGCGATTTTGGCCTACAAATGGCGTGCGTTCATCCGGATTCAAATTTATATTTTAGTTTTTAATGTCCGTAAATGAACATTTCTTAGAATATATTTTGGGTTCCCAAATTCAAACTTTGAAGTTTTTGGATATTAATTTATGCCGCGATATAGTTTTTTGTCTGACCTTGGAACGAATTTGGCAAAAAAGGTCATAATTATTTTGTAGCTGTTCTTTGAAATTTCAATAGTTTTATAAATAAGTATTTGCTTTAAACTGTCTGTGAATGTTATTTTTATGCTAATTAATTTATTAAATACGTTTTCTTGTAGACAAAAGCAATCAATTTATATATGCTATGATGCTCGTAAAACAGCATTTGAAACGCAAATTTATAACACGTCTTTTGATGATAAATATGTTTCTGAATTAAGAAAAAATTAACTTGTTATACAAATGATCTGAAGGGTGTATAAAATTTGCAACAGATGCTTCTTAAACTACTCTTATGACTGATCACTGTTGCAACCCATAACATAAAATTTAATTGTCAAAGTAATTTAAAACCTTTAAATTTACAAGGGTCTCAAAAACTTCACCAATAAAAAGCTTTCAGTAATAAATGAATTGTTGCCAATAATCATGAAATTTCTAACGCTTATTATCATCAGAAAAAATTGTTGCGGTGAACAAAATAAGTCACGAGAAATTTAATTAACTAAGAACATTATCGCAAAAAAATTTCAATATTTTAGCAAAAAAATTATAATAATAATAATAATAACAATAATAACAAAAACTTAACAGTAACCAGCACCGCTGATTTGTTAATGACTACACCAGAATTACTTTGCTCTTATTTTTTTAAATCAAATGTCGTTGAAACAAATGAAATAAAATAATGAAAATAGACATTAATACGTATACTACAGTGGTGTTCACCAAGCTAGTACATTACCCATCCTTCTTGGCCCTTCTAGTCCAAAAATTTGTTTTCATATAATTATTTTGCTTTACAACGAAACCTTTAACATAAGTGGACAGTAATTTCGCACAAATGACAATGTATTAATTTCCATTAAGAGAGAGAAACATTTGTAAAATAAAATAATTATTATCTTTTTCCCTATTTGAGCACCTAGTGGTTTCTCTTTTCTATGAACAGCATCTGTCTCTAATTTTGTTGCTTTCAATTAGGTAATTCCAATATTGTGTAAATTTGTTTGAAAGGTAAACTCAGTCAAGGTATATGAGACGCAGGTACCAAAAAAATAAAAAGATACCAACAATAAATGAGTCTATTTATTTGTGTTTAAATGAGGGTGTCTAATCTTTTTTATTTTTTAATTTTTTTCTTGTATTGGCCATGATGTTACTGTATTAACAAGGGATAGCTGAGTATGTACTTTACACAATTTCAAATGTGGTTTATCTATTTATAATATTTTATGATTGTGCAATATTTTACATAATAAAACTTTATTTAACGTACAATTTTTTGCAAATAAATTGTCTAGTATGTGGTTGTTTTTTTCATCCACTAATTACTTAATGATTAAATGTAAACAAGAAATTTTTTGTTGCGTCAAAAGTAACTTATGTAATTATTAAAATCAACAATAATCTGGTTAATTTCAAACAAATTGTTTTCGCAACCATAATACTGCTGCGTATTTCATCTGGGTATAGACAATCAATGGTCAATATTGATAGTATCATATCATATAAATATTTTATTTAACAACAAAAGTTAAAAATAACATTTTTATTTAACAAGTTCTACATGCTACTTATTTTATTTAATTCTTTAACGTCATAGTTATTACTTGAAAAAAATACAAAAAATTTGTTGATGATTGATTCAAGTTCAGTTCAAGTCCCTATTAAGATAATTACTCGTGTAAGCAAGCAATTAATTCCACCATAACATGTATTAAGATTAAAAAATCCAAAATAAAGGGTTGTTCAATTCACATGAAATAACACAAGATGTGGTTGAGGTATTAACAACATTATTTCTTTATGCCGTCATGTATGGAATATAATATCATTCAAATGTCAGCCGGAGTCAATTTTCAATTATTCTTGCTCATAGATCCTGACTGAATTTCAGCGATGGCTTCATTTGTGTCTGATTGTTATAGGTCTGTGACTTAAGGAAAAAGTCTAAAGGGGCTAAGTCGCATGATCTTTGAGTAGGCAATTCAAGTTACCGAGGCAAGAAGTGATTATACAATCAAGTTGCTCATGCACATCGTGGCGTCCACTATGTAGCATGTAGTATCGTCCTAATAGTACCACTTGCTCAAGTCTTTTGACCTAAGCTATAGAAAAAAATGGGTTATCATCATTCATTATCACCAACCAGTAACATTTTGTGTATTCTTTGGTTGGCACTGTCCGGTAGAGGAAAATTTCGCTTCTTAGCATAGCCTTTCATCCAATAGTGAGCCTCGCCGCTTTTAGATCTTGTTCTAAACGGTTTTTTATAAAGATGATTAAGGCATTTAATGCCAAATACATAAAGTGTTACTTCTTTGTGAAACGGATAGTGTGTGTAAGTGTGGACAGATGGTGAAATGAAAAAAGACAGCTCAATTCTTTTACAACTCCACTATTGTAGCCAAGAGATAATGAAATTTCATTACCTGCACGGCGCTTCTCATGGTGTTTTGCATCACTGACTGGATAATAAACAACACATTACGCAAATGCCACAAAAATAAGACTGCCATCATCTGCACGCACTATTGAACAACCCTATAGAAATTCTATAATTCAATAATTTAAACTTAAAATTTAACAGTTACGGGTAACATTTTTTTTAATTAAACATTTCTAAACGTGTGAAATTTATAATGAAAAAGTTTCAAAATTAAACGAATTCAAACATTTGGTTTTACAAAATGTAGGCCTTAGTAACAGGATGTGGTCGGAAAATGGCTCAGATCTTCTTTTTGCGATTTTGAGTACATGTGGTCATATAAAAATTGCCATAGGTTAGGTTAGGTTAGGTTGATTGGAGGGGTGTGATAGCCCATGTCATACGACATACACTTAAGCCAGTGAAGGCTTGTTGTGCGCTCCCTTTAAATATCAAACACAACTGCCAGAGTTCTGCGGCAGGATTCGAACCTGGGACCTTCGCACTGCGAGTCTAGTACACTAACTACTAGTCTACGAAAGTCAGTCAATTGCCATAAATTTTATGAAAAAATTCAAAACTATGCAAAATTAAAAAGAAGAATTATTTTTACCAGCAGAGAGGACATTGGGATAATTTTCCTATTACTATTTTTTTAATGTATAGTATAACTAAGAAGAGATATAAAGACTGCTAGTCTATTGTCCACAACTGTATATAATATATAAGACCACTTTTGCCTGTCACAGAAATCAATTTCGATCGAAAGTGGAATTGATTCCGTATTTTATTATTTTATTTATTCAATCAAGAAAGTTTTAAATTTGTTTTTGTACTATCAGATACAAAAAATGCAAATTCGATCTTGAAATTAAAAGTGGTTTCATTCCGAAAAACAATTTCGTTTTTTGTTTTCTGGAGAAGCAAAATACGGAATCAATTCCACTTTCGATCGAAATTGATTTCTGTGACAGGCCTGAATAAGTCCAAAGAAAGATTTACATAAAAACAAATACAAAAAACAATGAATATTCGAATGGAGTCTGTAATCGTAAGGGGAATATAAATTTAAAAAATCAAAATATAATCATAAAAAATATTAAAAAAATTATTTTATACGAAACAAATTTTTAAAGCTTCAAGCTCATAAATATCAAATGATTAAAATACTTATAATTATTTATACGTTTATTACGCAATTAGTTGACAGAAAAACATAATAAATACCTTTAAAACTAAACAAAAAAATGTAAATAAATTTTTCTTATTAAATACACCTTCACGATCATAGTACTGGGAATAATTAATCCCTCCCAAAATCTACTGATTGAGAAATAACAACAATAATAATTGCAAATAAACAAATAAAAAATTTAATTTATTTTCTCAACGTTTTAGTTGTTTGCAGTTTGTTGTTGCCGCTGCTATTTTAACACTGAAATTGAACTCCGCCTTGGATGTGAGCATTAAAATTACATATAAAGACAAATTGCTTTTGTTTTTGTATTATGTATTTCTTTTTAACACGTAAGTTTAGGTATTCACTCCAGGGCTGGAAAACGATTTTTGTTGGAATCGAAGAATTTTTCAATTGATTTTTTTTTATTTTTTAACAAAGTTCTACATTTCACTAGATCACTTCGTAGATCTTTTCAATATCCTCAATTGTAAAGAAGATTGAAAAGTTGTAGGAAACACATTTGCGGCAGTTTGTTGGAAATTTTTCGTATAATAATAATGTCCTGTACAGGTCTTTCCTGTCGCTTTCAGCACGTAAGAGTTCAAATCTAACGTTCGCAGGCCCTGCCCATAACGTATTTTCCCAAAATTTATTGCACAACTGAACGTTGTTGCAATAAAAAATTTAATTAAAGTAAAATGATGCAAATATCAGAAAAATAAATGAGAAATAAATGCAGTGTGGCCGTTCCGAGAGAATTGTTCATATTAAAACAAATTTAATTTAAGAAATTTCCTAGTTTTTTCATACCAGCTAAGACCGCGCTCAAAATAAACAATATTGGAATATTGAATAATAATTGGACATTTCTATAATTTTTAAATAATTTTTGTTTGGTTTAGCTTTTTTTCCAAAACGATCTTTTTGTGGTACATTTTGCAATATTACAATTTTTATATTTAAGGGGAATGGAAAATGCACATTTTGTGCACTATTGTTATCGGAGTTTATTTTGGATTTCTACGCTCGCAAAAGTTAGAACAATTATTAAATGAAATTTTATAAAACATATCTTAGTCAAAATTCCTTCGCATTGGCCATCCCATCCATGTCTTCATAAGATCTTTGACAAAATATAAGGGAATGCACGTGTTGTAGCAAATGTTTATAAAGGAAATTCTGACATCATTTGTATAACTATTGTGAATAGCACTCGATGATTCAAAACGCATATGTATAATAACTTGTGAATTGAGCAAATATTTTATAAGGTTTTATGAAAATAACTCTGATTTAATGACAAAAATGGCGAAAGCTATGCCAAAAATTAATGAATCTAACACAATCTCTTAAAATCGATCGAACTATATAAATAAAAAGCAAACATAATTAGAATACATATATATTTAAAAAAACCTGAAAAAGTAATACAGTGATTTCATGATTTAGAATGTTTCTTTATATATGTAAACATATTAGTAATCTTAATAATTTAAACACACAAAATAATCTTAATAATTTAGACAAAAAAGGTGTTTTGGAGAAATTTTAATAATGTTTGTAAATGTTTTCAATTTTAGAAAATACACTGTTATCGCACCAGGTACCATACATCCCAATGAGAAGTATACGGTGGCAGTAGCAGTTCACCGCATCAGCGAACCCTGTCGAATAAAAGTCGGCATAACTGGCCCCTCTTACAACAATAGCCAACAAGTGGAGGTTTCACAAGACGAAGTGATGAACGTGGATTTTGATGTTCCCAATTTGGAAAAGGGTGACTACAATTTAACTGCCGAAGGCATAAATTGTTTGGAAAATTAAAAAAAAATTTTACAATAAATGTCATTCTTATATCTACTTTGAAAATGTATGAACTTGATACTCATATGGCATAATTTCCTTTCCTTACAGATGCCTCAAAACACCAAATCAATAGATTTCACGGCCGAGGGAACAGGCTCAGCCCTTGTTCAAATTGCTTATCAGTACAATATATTCGAGAAGGAAGCTAAACCGAGTTTTACCATTAAGACTACGATATTTGAGAAGAAGAACCGGCCATTGCATTTGGAAATGTCGGTTTGTGTCAACTACGTGGGTGAAGGTGAATCCACCAATATGGCATTGCTGGAAATTTCTACACCCTCGGGTTATGCTGTGAACGATGAAATCTTAAAGGAAGTCAAGCAGATAAAGAGAGTTAGTGTAAGTGCTTTCCAGTTAGAGAAATATAAAGAACATGAAATTGATCATTCGTACTCTCTTACAGAACACTGAACTGAAAAACTCCGAATCTTTACTGGTTGTCTACTTCGATCATTTATATAAGAATGACGAAACCTGTTTGATGGTCGAAGCCTTGAGGACCAATTCTGTAGCCATGCAAAGACCAACTCCCATTGTACTGTACGATTATTATGACAACAACAAGAAAGCCGCTGCCTTCTATGAAGTTGAGTCGAAATTGTGCGATATTTGTGAGACCGAAGAAGAGTGCAGTAAATGCAAATAAGAAGCTGTTATTAACTTAAAATTTTAAATTTTCTATAATGATTTAGTAAGTGCGAAAAAGTTATTGATTTAATAATTTTACCTAATAATAATAATAATAATAATAAACTGAACGTTTTCGAAGCAATAATTTATTATGTTTTATTTGTTAAGGAGGACTCAGGTTACGTCGAAATTGTATTTTAGCATACAAAAATTAAACGATATACCTGGAAAATGTCTATAAAAGATCTTTTACTTAATTTATATTCCTATATTTTTCCAATAACGATCAATTGAGAAAACAGCTCAAGTCTGCATTGCTGTTAGACAGTATTATTGAATTTATATTATTTCAAGCAAAGCGCCTCTTAAACTCCCTAAAGATGTTCGTTGAATAAAAAATTAGCTTTAAAACTGATTTATTGAAAAATAACAAGTAAAATTTGTTGAAAGTAGTACATAAGTTAAAAAATATGAAAAGCCCTGACGACCGTATTAAAAATTTAATTTTTAATTTTTTAAATTTTTTTAAGAAAAATTTTAACTAAACATTTGCAGAATATTTTTCAACTAATTGTACAAATTTTTTTTTTACTTTTTGGGAAAGGACATGCATTTCATTTTACATTTCAAAAGTTACTTTGAATTAAGCAGAAAGTGGAAATTTTTGTTAGAATTACAAAATGAAGAGTTTTTGTTGCAAATTTAAATCCTTACATGGTCGATGATATTATGGCTAAAATAAACAAGTGATCATAAAATTCCTCTTTTAAGTTCTGCTATAAATTTGGCTTTATTCTCTGCAATGACATGACTATCACCCATATATCCTTAAACTCCGAAATTAAATTTTTGGGTCGCTAACAATTTTTGTTTTATTCTGTGTAAGGGCATCCTTTATATCCTCAATTTCATATATAAACTTTTTTATGCATTTCCCATAAATCCGTATTATAGCAAAAATAGAAAAGTGTTCCTAAAAGTCACTTTGGAATGCTATAGTTAATATCATTTGGTGCCAGGATATGACAAATGTGTGTTAAGCCACATGATTGTGGTGATCTAAATTTTTTATTTTCAAACATAAAATTTATATCAAAATTGTCATAAGAAAGATTTTTAGTTTAAGACTTATTTATTATTTTTTCGATATGCTGCGAAATATTCGGTACCAAAATTTTTTTTAAAATGTACTATGGAAATTATTATAAAAAAATACGGTTACAATGAACGTTGGTTTGTAACGCATTATTTTTAAGTGGAAAATACTAAAATGTTTGTAAATTTTTACACCTACTTATAACGGACGAAACGAGGCTGCAACATTTGTCCACTTATTTCTCGAGCCGTTAAAATAATTATTATCAGCATTTGACAAAGTGATAAAAAAACATATTAGAAGTGAAATTTATATATATACTTATATATATATATATATATATATATATATATATATATATATATATATATATATATATATATATATATATATATATATATATATATATATATATATATATAAGATAATATAATATAAGATGGCTTATAGGACAAACAACACATTGAACAGATTGTTCAGTAGGACAAAGGATAGTATTAAAAAACTTGATAGATCTAATATAGTATATAAAATACCGTGTAAGGGCAATGATAGTGAAGAATGTGATAAGGTATATATAGGAACAACTAAAAATAAATTGAAAGTTAGACTTGCTGGGCATAAGTCAGATCAAAGAAATAGAGATAATGTAACACAGAGGACGGCGTTGTCGACACATTGTAAGGAATTGAAACACTATCCTAACTTTGAAAATGTTTCAGTACTAAACACAGAAACAAATTACAAAAGAAGACTCATTTTAGAAATGTTACAAATTATAAAAATTCCACCATTGATTAAAATTAATTTCAAAAAAGACACAGACAATGTTGCGCATAGTTATAGACATTTAATAAATAAGAAATGTTAAAATTTTTTAAAAATAACTTTTGAAAATACATACATAAATTATAATTTAATGATAAATCAACATAAATGCAGGTGTACAAATAACATGGTATAAAAATCCTTGCATATATGTTTTGTTAAATAAATGAGTTTTTTAATGTTGTTATTTGTTATTTGTATATTATAATTACTTTAAATATTTTCTAAATATGTGATTAGAATTTCAAAAATGACAAAAATTTTCATTATTATTTTTCAAATGTAAAAATTTTTCAATTTACATACATACATATATAAAACAAACAAATAATAAATTTCCTGAAGATGGTACTCAATGAGTACCGAAATATCGAAAATAATTAAAAATTAAAATTTAAGACCAAAGCTTAATAAAAAAATAAAATAAAGTTTATTAATTAAACAAAAACGGTCGAAAAAATAGAACATATATATATATAATAACGTAAACTTTTCCATCCCTAATTGCTTTTATCAACGTAAGCAAGACTTTTGGGCGACAATCTTCAGTCTTCCGAATTTGCTCAATTCTACGAAATCACAAGCTCAAGTATATTGTTGGTATGGTCTATGATATTCTGAAATTTCTAGATCTATAAGGTTTGCAAACAATTGTTGCTTTTAATTTAAAGTTCCGAAAAAATATTTCATTCAATTTCATATAATCAGACAGTTCAAAAAATTTTTGACTATTTTCATTGCCAAATTTAAAACAAGTTACGGGTTTTGTAATCAATTTTATCAATTTCAAAAAAATATTCAGTAAAAGAGAAATAAGGGGAGAGATCAGTTAATTTAATGAAACTGTTGACTATTTTTGAAATTCAACGAAGCAAGCTGAATTACGAGCATATAAAAGTGCATTAATAGAGAAATCTATTTATTAGATTTTGGAATGAAATGTAATTTTCGCTTGAATAATATTAGATAATTTCTCAAGAGAATTTTTTTGTATGAATTGTTTTGAGTGAATTTTTCTTACTTATATGTATATATATTATGAATGAATGTACGTGTGTGCAAGCGCTCCTTGTTTAGAATCCCGCACAGTCGAACGTAACCCTGTAACTTATTTTTGTTCTCGTACGTATTCTTCTAACAGTTCTTTGTTTTAGCATCCAGAGAAAACTATACAATTTCAATTCGACTTGCTTTTAGTCATAAATTGACTGCTTAGACGTAGACATCTATTTCGGTTCTATCATTTAAATAATAAACACAACAACGACCAAGTTTCACCGGCTTAAAACCACAAACATACATTTGAATATATTGTTTAATTTAGTGTAATAATTAATTTAGTGTATTAAGCAAGTACTTAATAAGTGATTGAGACATGCGTCTGCTGTTCTTTCTCGCCATTTGCTGGGCGCAAAACTATTATTATGCCGCAGCTGATGAAGGGTAAGTACAAATATATTTGTATAAAGTGTTTATTGAAATTAATAGAGTCAACGGAGCTAGGCCAGAGACAAAAAATAGGAAATATTTTCTTAAATTTTCAAATGAAATATACAAACACAAGGAAATATCAAGCAACCACATTATCTTGATAGTTTGAAAAGAAATGTTCGCGATATAATAATGTATGACCCTATCTTTGAAAGAAATTTTCATTTAAACATTAATATTAAAAAATTAATATAAAATCTAAAATATACAAATATCTTGCATTCAAATGGAAATTTTCGAAAATCAGCTTTTTTCTACAAAACATTTCACGTAAACAATCTTCTGAAAAATGTTCCTTACCACCAGAGTCCTAGTCTAGAAAAAAATACCATTAAGCCTGTTCTATTTCACTTGTGCCGCTCGTACAGTAACAACAGCTTTTTGCTTCTTCTGAGCATTTTGGATTTTTAGAATTGTGGATCTTCTGTATTTAGTGTGCCATATATACCATAAATAATCGCATGGAAACTTTGTTATAATATGACAATTGTGAACTTTACAAAGTTTTCTTATATACTGAAACTAAGGAATATAAAAATTTATGTATATTTATGCCGAATCTGATATCTCTAGGTCCTTTTGTATTAAACTTCTGACAGATAGACGGACATGGGTTATCGTTTTTGACTTTATAGATTCTTTAAGCTGAATTAAATAATAACCAACTCTTCCTCCTCTGTCCTAATATATTTTGTTTTTAACAGCAAGGGGAACTCATTAACATTTCAAAGAATTGAAATTTATCCACACACAGTATTTTCTGTACGACCACTGATCTTTCTTCCTATTTGCCCAGCTATATGAGCAAAATATTACTAATTTTTAGTTAATTTAGCTTTGGTATTTTTTATTTTGAAGTCAAAGGCCAAAGAGCATTATACTTAAGTACTATATCAAGAATATCATACTCCTGGAATGTGCTTTAGAATCCTTTACCAATTGAATTAATTTATCGAGTTTGAGGTCTTCTTTTTTTATAAAAAAAAATATATTTATTTTTTATTTTCCGATATTTCAACACCCTGTGGTTGGAAAAATTTTTTATACAATTTGAAACAAAAAACAAATGAAAAAAGTTTTTAAATATTTTCAATACAAAATATTGACAATTGAGAAAAAATATTTTATTAAATTTTAAACAAAAAACAAAAGAAAAAAGTTTAAATATTGTCAATATTGATAATTGAGGAAACGAATAAACATTTTGAAATTTCATAAATAATAAATTATAATATTTTATTAAATAACAGAAATTAATAAAATATTTTACTTTTTAGTGTACGTTTTTGCTTTTATAAATTAAATTCTTATAACTTGGGCTAAATTATCAGTGTCTGTTCTAAAATTCATTCTCTGTGGTAATGGTATGTTAATTATTTCTAACATTTCTAACAAAAAACGACGCTTGTAATTGTTTTCTTTATCTAAAATAGTTGTATTATCAAGGTCCGTTTTTTGCGAAAAAAATGTTATTTCTATGTTTTTGGTCCGAAAAAAAATTAAAAAAAAATATTTGAAGTGGTAGATCGTCTAATAATATATTTAGAGATCGAAGCCAGTAGAAATATTAAGTTTTAAATTTACGAGAGAGTAATAAAAATTTTAAAATTTTAAACAACAAAATTTAACAGAAGCAAAATAACTGACACAATATTAGTCATCAGCCTTTTCAAATCGAAAATGTGATCACTCTTCTCTGATGGCCAGGCTGAGGATGAAAAATATTATATACTTATATTTGTTTTAAATTTTAACTAATTCGATTTGGAAGAGATGATTAAGTTCCACAAATAGAAATTTTGTATTTATCAAATTCGTTATTCGAGATATTCTCAAAAATAACCATTTTAATATTATATTGTTTGTTATTGGCTTAGCTAGGTATATGTCTGTGGCATAAGTATACGAGCTTTGAATGCTTTCAATCATGATTTGGCTAAAAGGGTACTGATGATTTGGTTAGCGCCAATGAAATGCAGGTATATACCTAGCTAAGCCGACAACAAACAATATAATATTAAAATAGAAATTTTGTTATAAAAAGTTGAGACCTTAATGATATAAAATATTTTTGTTGTTGTGGGAAGTTACAAGAACCGCCATAATTTTATTATTTTTTTTTTTGCTACGGAAAGACTACGAATTTCCTACCAAAATTAAAAGCATCAATTAAATTAAAACTATGGGATACAATGGAATAGCTAGATGGAGGGACAGATTACCATAGTCATTTAAAAAGGGTGAAAATTTTGAAAGTCTATTTAAGTTGTGAAATTATATAAAAGCTTAGAAGGGTCAATTTACTAAGTCAGACCTTTTTCGATTTTTCTTTTTTGAACTGCCATTTGCGTTTATATAATGAAATATTTCTCAAAATGGCTTAAGCTGAAAGTCCATACCATCCGTTCTATCCGTATGATGTGCGTTCTATGCGTGAAGTTACGTACAATGCGTTTCATCCGTAAATTTTTTTTATTTTCATCAGCTGTAGCGTAAATATTTTTATCAAATAGAACAAATTTATGCAAAATGGAATGTGAAATTGTGATTTTAAAAGAATTTATGGAAGTCATTGAGTTTATATACATAATATTTTGGTCCTGCAAAAGAACACGGAATTAGAATTTAGTTGTATTTTTGCAGCTTCAATAACATTATTTTCCCTTGTAGTTGACTAAAAATTAATAAATAAAAGAGAGATGACACTCGGTACATAAAAGTAATCGATAACAAGAACGCAAATTTTCTTAATGGAAAAAATATGTTAAAAATTTACTTTAATATATTTTATCAATAAAAGTAGTTGTAAACTTTAGTGCGAAAGGTTTTTCTTTTATTAAAAACCTTTGTAATGCAAAAAAAGAGAAAATTAAAATCCACCACACAAATTTTTAATCGATATCATTGAACATAAAATATAATTTGTCATCCCTGGTTAACAAAAACAACTGACATTTTTCACCTCTTTCTCATGACGCATGAGACGCATAGAAAGATAGAAAGTAAACCTACTTCATGCGTTCTATGCGTTCTATACGTTCTATGCATTTTGCTCTGTAACTTGTTACATACAATTACACAGAATCTACTCTTTTGACAGACGCATGAAACGCATCGACGCATAGAACGGATGGTATGGACTTTCAGCTTTAACATTAATATGCATGTAAGGTAATAAAGGGATTTTCGAGTACAGCACCTATTTACTCATTCCTGCCTTTCCAACAAATTAAGACTTGCTGCAATAAATATTTCATGGTGTAAGAGCAATCTAAGCCCGGATGAAAAAAGAGGACATATTAAAGTGCTCTTTAGCCGGTTGAGAGTAACAATCGACAAATTGCACATACACGTATGTATGTACTTCTGACTGATATACATATATATGCAGGTGCCAACATTTTTGTTGCTGCTTTTTATGTTTTTATAATTTTTTACATGTATTCTTTTTTTTTTTTTTTTTTTTTTTTTGAAAAGTAAGAAGTAAAATTTGTTGAAAGTAGTACCTAAGTTATAAAATACGAAAATCCTCGACGATCGTACATATTAAAAAATAAAGAAAAATTTTAACTAAAAATTTCCAGAATATTTTCCCAACTATTGTACAAATTTTGTTTTAGTTTTTGGGAAAAGACATGCATTTCATTTTACATTTCAAAAGTTAATTTGAATAAAGCAGCAAGTGGACATTTTTGATAGAATTATAAAATGAAGAGTTTTTGTTGCAAATTTAAATCCTTACACGGACGATGATATTATGGCTACAATAAAAAAGTGATCCTAAAATTTCCCTTTTAAGTTCTGCTATAAATTTGGCTTTATTCTCTGCAATGACATGACTATCACCCATATATCCTTAAACTCCGAAATTAAATTTTTGGGTCGCTAACAATTTTTGTTTTATTCTGTGTAAGGGTATCCCTTATATCCTCAATTTCATATATAAACTTTTTTATGCATTTCCCATAAATCCGTATTATAGCAAAAATAGAAAAGTGTTCCTAAAAGTCACTTTGGAATGCTATAGTTAATATCATTTGCTGCCAGGATATGACAAGTGTGTGTTAAGCCACATGATTGTGGTGATCTAAATTTCTAATTTTCAAACATAAAATCTAAGTTTCAAATATACAATTTTATGTAGCTTTGTGATGAGAATGGAGCCAAAATAATTAAGTATATCGAAAATAGTCCTTTTTTAAAAATTCACATTTTGCAAGGACTTCCGTTAGTACTAGATATCTTTTTTGGTTAAAATTGTAAAAAATTATTCAAAGTTATTCCACGGTTATAAAATTTTGCATCATGTTAAATTCAAATCAAATATATATCTTTTAATGTCCTTTTTAGAAAAAATGATTTAAATTTTTTCTTGAACAGCTGGTTGGAAATGTTGTAATGTAATTTAATGGAGGTTTGGCCCAGGACGCCTTTTTCACTGCGACCATTGTTGATCTATTGTGCTTCCCCTGTCCCTAGCCGTCCAATACGTTCGCAAATAGGATCAGCTCCTTCAATGGGAGCATTAGCAGATCCTCTTCACTCAGCGTATATGCATGTAGAGTCCTGTGTCTTCTGTGGCACAATTCTCCACAATTTAGTATCAAGTGTTCCATCGACTCCTCCTCCTCACCGAAAAATCTGCAGATATCCGGGTCAGATAAGCCCATTCTGTATAGGTGGGCTGTGCAGGTGTAATGGCCTGTGAGCGTCCCTACCTTCGTTCGTAGGCTTTTCCTATCCAGTCTTAGAGCCGGATCCAGTTAGCATTATCGAAGGCACCCTCAATATCCATAAATACACACAGGGCTATTTCCTTCAATTCCATGGCCTTTTCAATATCCCGTCAATGTTGTGCAGTGCCATGGTAATTGATTTGCCCTTCTGGTAGGCAAATTGAAGTATATGCAGAGGTCTCATGGAAAGTACCTCCATCCTGAGATATTGGTCCAATAGTTTCTCAATCCTCTTCAACATAAAAGATGATAGGCTAATTGGTCTGTATATAACTTTTGGAGATTCTGGGGGCCTGTTACCACCCTTGGATATGAATATGACCCTACCGCTCTCCAAATCCTTGGGACATATTCCATTGTTAAACTTGATCGAAAGATGTTAACCATCTCCCGATAGAGGATAGTACCTCCTTTTGACAACAGTGCCGGAAAGATGCCACCTGGCCTCAGTGATTTGTAAGGTCTGAAAGAATTTATAGCCCATTCTATCCTCCCGAATGTCACTATTTTCTTGATGACCTTGTTCGTCTCCCTTCGCTGAGCATTCGGCCATGCCGCTGCAGTGTCAGTATCCGAGGGTCCAAACCTGCAATCAGGAAAGTGAGTTCTAAGTAGAAGCTCTAGCGTCCCGTTGAAAGTATCTGTATATGTGCTATTCTACCCTTCAGTGTGCCTATTGGATTCGTGCCCCCTTCGAAAAGGCTTTGTGCAACTTGGCTGTGGCTGAAACGTCCTTAAGATCTTCACAGTAAAGTTTCCATGATTTTCTCTTGGACTACCTTATCTCCTTACCTTAGACCTTCCAATCACTGATCATATCAAGAGATATGTTAGTTATGAACCTCTTCCCTAATGGCGCGCCATGGCGTTGAAAAACGTTGTTGGTAAGTAATAAGTATTCTAGGAGTGACTCAGCTCTTTTATTCGCGTCAGTGCTTGCACATACTATATTCTGGGCATTTGCATCACAGCCAATGATGAGGGTCTTTCTATGGCATTTACAACAGTCCGCTAGTCCCTTAATTTTCAGAGGTGGTGCTTCGTCTGTGTCCCACCGGAAGTAGGCTAAGGCAATAACAACTTCTATTTTGCTTCCATTGAGTCCAACTCGACTAGCACCACTGCATTGTCGCCATCCATAAATATATTACCTGAGTGTTTTGTACGTGCTAATTTGGTAGTCTCTGATGTGGAAGGAGGGCTTTGGTCCTCTTCTTCCAACTCCACTGCCTCCATTTCTTGAACCCGCATTTACATTCTCAGCCTTGAGCCTGAGCACAACTTGGCCAAATCGGAAGTTTAGACTCCCTTTTCATTTCGTTTGCTGATTTTTGGTCCATCGAAAGGACCAACGTTACCAGAGAGCCTTTTTCGGTTTTTCTTAATAATCACCACGTTTCGGCGAGGAGACCCTGATTCTATCCCTGTAGCAGATCCAAGATCTTGCTCGTCTCCAGCGCAGCTCGCGGCTGGATGGTTTTTTTCATCCTTGAGCCTCTTTTTCAATGAGGATTCAGGTGGTGTCTCCTCTTCAGACCTTTGCCTTTTCGGGCCATGTATTTTGGTCTACGGCCATTGGTTGCAAGGCCTTGGTGTACGCCTCCTCCTTACTAAGGCCCTTCTTGAGTAGGTATGCCAGCCTTTTCTTTTCTTGCTCCACTGAGTCTTTTTGGCCTCTCTTAATTTTTTTGTTTTACTGGGAGTTCCTCCCACCCCAGTTTCATTTGAGGACTTTTCTGCCTCTTTATTTTATTGAGGTATGTGTGCCTTTTCAGTGTTTTGTATTGTTTTTATTTTTTTCCATTTTGTTCCCACGAGTAAAGGGGAAAGACGCTCAGCTACGCCAGAGCTAGTTAACCCACTAGCCATTTATCCCTCGAGATATGCTGTTCCCTCTTGGATTGGGGTTTATTTAGAGTTTTCTCGACTATATTTTCCAGGTACCCAGGATACTGCGAATTCTTGCATGTAAGGAATAAAATATTCGGTACCAAAATTTTTTTTAAAATGTACTATGGAAATTATTATAAAAAAAATACGGTTACAATGAACGTTGGTTTGTAACGCATTATTTTTAAGTGGAAAATACTAAAATGTTTGTAAATTTTTACACCTACTTATAACGGACGAAACGAGGCTGCAACATTTGTTCACTTATTTCTCGAGCCGTTAAAATAATTATTATCAGCATTTGACAAAGTGATAAAAAAACATATTAGAAGTGAAATTTATAAATATATATATATATATATATATATATATATATATATATATATATATATATATATATATATATATATATATATATATCTAATAACGTAAACTTTTCCATCCCTAATTGCTTTTATCAACGTAAGCAAGACTTTTGGGCGACAATCTTCAGTCTTCCGAATTTACTCAATGCCATGAAATCACAAGCTCAAGTATATTGTTGGTATGGTCTAGGATATCCTGGAATTTCTAGATCTATAAGGTTTACAAGCAATTGTTGCTTTTAATTTAAAGTTGCGAACAAATTTTTCATTCAATTGCATATAATCAGACAAATCAAAAAGTTTGTGAATCTTTTTTTATTACCAAATTTAAAACAAGTTACGGGTTTTGTTACCCATTTTATCGATGTCAAAAAAATTATTCAGTAAAAGAGAAATAAGGGGTGAGATCAGTTAATTTAATGAAACTGTTGACTATTTTTGAAATTTAACGAATCAAGCTGAATTACGAGCATATAAAAGTGCATTAATATTAGTACACGGTTGAGAAATCTGTTTATTAGATTTTGGAATGAAATGTAATTTTCGCTTGAATAATATTAGACAATTTCTCGAGGAATTTTTTTGTAAATTTTTTGAGTAAATTTGTATAATTTTTTTTTATATTTTGAGTGCAGAATATATATATATATATATATATATATATATATATATATATATATATATATATATATATATATATATATATACATATATATATATATATATATATATATATATATATATATATATACATATATATATATATATATATATATATATATATATATATATATATATATATATATATATATATATATATATATATATATATATATATATATATATATATATATATATATGCGAAGCAATCCCAGTATCCTCATTCTTTGGTGTAGATGTAATGCCAAATTCCAAGTCTCCAATCAATCTCAGCTTCGTCCCAAAGACAATTTTCGCTTCTGTTCTAGATGTTAATTCATGATATGCCAATGGGAATTTTTGAATGTGCTCATCCCAGTCCTTCTGATTCTCGCTCACGACTTTCCGCAGGTACTCCTCTAATGTGCGGTTCAATCTTTCAACAATACCGTCAGATTGCGGATGAAGCGGTCTTGTCCTAGTTTTTCTTACGCCATACAGCTCGCACATTTCCTTGAAAATGGCAGGCTCAAAGTTTCTACCTTGATCGGAGTGCAACTCCATCGGAACATCATATCGGCACACTCAGTTGTTGACGAAGACACAGTTTGAGTTTTCTGGTTTGGTATGGGGTATACTTCGGGCCATTTGCTGAAATAATCCATCACTATAAGGACGTAACGATTGCCGGCAGAACTGACGCGAAAAGGGCCTGCCACATCCATAGCTATTCGCTCAAAGGGCGCACCTGAATTGTACTGCTGCAGGTGCGCTCGAGTTCTCCGTACTTAACCCTTAGCCGCTATACATTCCTTACAGTTTCCTATCCAGTCAGCTACTGATTGTTGCGCTCAAACCCAGTAAAAACGTTGCTTCAGCTTTTCCAGTGTTTTGTTAATTCCAAGATGACCTCCACTGGGACCATTATGGAACTCACGCATAACTTCCGGTATCTTTGACGATGGTACGACTATTAAGTTGTTTTGCCATCCGCACTCTCCCATATATGGTACAAGCACCCGTTTATCAGCTGTAAGCTGTTCCATTGCGCCCAATAATCCTTAGCAAGTGGGCTCTCAGCCGCTATTTCATTGCGTGCAGGCCGACTATCACACTCCTTAGTAGCCATTATTTTTCCAAGCACAGAGTAATTTTTCTGCACTGTTGGCCAGTCTTCATAAGAGTCTACCTGCGTCAGCCGAACATCAATGACACACTCTTTCTGTTCGGCCTTAACGCAATGTCTGCATTCTAGGCAGAGGGCATCTGCGTTGTTGTGTTCTGCAGGTGTTCAATCCATCGCTCCAACTGCCTCTCCGGGTTTTTGAACTGCAACATCCACCTTAGCGCAGAATAATCAGTCCGCAATGTAAAATTTTCGCCATACAAGCACTTGTAATAATGCTTTATACATTCTAACACTGCCAGAAGCTCACGACGTGTAACGCAGTAATTTCTCTCAGGCTTTTAAATTATTCGGCTATAATAGCCTATTATTTATTCGACCCCATCCACCACTTGGGAGAGTACTGTAATGCATACACCTACAAAACCATTTCAATTTATACAATTAGACATTGTAGGTCCGTTAAGAATATCTAATGGGTATAGATACATATTAATAGCACAATGGGAACTAACAAAATATGTTGACGCATTTCCAATAGAAACTAAAGAAGCATCTGAGATAGGAAGAATATTAGTAGAAAGATTTATACTAAAATATAGATGTTTTGATACGATAAAAACGGACAGAGGAACTGAATTCATAAACGAATTATTTAATAGAATTTGTACACTTATGAAAATCAAGCATGTAACTTCAACAGCATACCACCATGAAACTTTAGGTAGTATAGAAAGAAATCATAAAGTTTTAAACGAATACATGCGTTCTTTCACAGAACAGTACAATTGGGATGAATGCATTCCATATTATACATTTGCATATAATACAACACCACACTCATCCACAGGTTTTTCTCCATTTTAACTTGTATATAGAAGATTGCCGTTAATACCAACTGAACCCGTGTCGAACGATAAATTTTATAATTATGAAGATTGTTTAATTGTGTTAATTTATCGAGTTTGAGGTCTAAAAACAATTATTTATTTTTTATTTTTCAATATTTCGACAACCTATTTTTAGACCTCAAACTCGATAAATTAACACAATTAATTAAGAAAGGTCGAATAATATTATCAATTTATTATGAAGATTGTATTACAGAATTAAAAATAAAATTAAAACATGCACATGAAATGGCAAACAGAAAATTATTAGAGAACAAAATGAAGCAAAAAAATATTAAAGATAAGAATACTAACGATATCCAAATAAAAATAGGAGATAAAGTATTTTTAAGAAAAGAAAACGCAAAAAAATTAAAACCAGTATATTGGCCCATTGGAAGTAATAAATACACAAGATGTAAATGTCACTACTTTAAAAGATAATAAACCTATGACTATACATAAGAATGGAATAAAATTATTTTAAGTACTACTTTTGTAATTCAATATTACAAAAAAAAAATTCTTTTAAGCGGTAGGGGTGTAATCCATACATGCATACACAAACATACATACCCAAACAGAAATGTAAACAACAAACATACATACCCAAACAAAAATATAAACAGTCAAATAAATTATAAGAACACAAAATAAAAGAATACTATGATATGCAATTTCAAGTGACTGGTGTTAATTAAACTGGGTTACTAGTTCAAGTGCCTGTTGTTGATTAAAGAAGATCACTAGAACTGCATTAAATAAAAACTAATGAAATTTGAATATGCCATGTGCACATGATCACAAATAAAACATAAACAAATTAAGTAGGGGAAATGAATATGAAAATTAACACAGAAATAGAATAAGATTATTTAAAAAGACATAGAATAAGAAATAGTATATAAGCTGAAGAAAATTGTAAGTAAACCAGAGAAATAATTCTGACTTCGAATATTGTGTTCGTTTTATTTTTTTCAAAAAAAAAAAAATCGGCAATTAACTTTGCCATAAGATAGAGCCGTCTGCTACTCTAAGGTTCTAGAATAAAAATAAGAGTATTTTTATAAAAATAAGGGCATACACTATAAATACAAATATAAATTTAATAAAATAAAAAGAAAACATAACTTGATAAAAACAAAAACTTATTACAGTACTCCTCCTATACCGAAGCCACTTGCGTCGGTATCTTTCACAAATCTTCCACCAGCCAGAACTGGTGCCGTGCACAATAACTCCTTCAGCTTCTGAAATGATCGTTCCTGCAAGTCTCCCCATTGGTATGATCGTAACTTCTTTGTCAACTCGTGCAGACTGGCGGCTACGCTGCACAGAGGAGTATTTGACCCAAAAAGCTGGCCAAAATTATTAAGCGTGTTTTAAAAGTTTAACTTTTTTGATAGTTTTAGCTTTAGTTTGATAGAAAAAATTTAGTGGCGGATTATTATTGGGTTAGTGTTATTTTTGACACCCACAAACATATTCGCTTATAATATTTAGTTTATATTATTAAATACTCATCACATGAAAAAAATTAAACTAATTAAAAAGTTCAAAATTATGATCATGTAACACGTATTTCATCATGGTCGGCATCATCCGTATCAGGAAGAAGTAGTTTAATAGTATCTGATGAAAAATGCTTTTTTATCTTTCGTGCTTTTTGTGTATTGCAGCTTAAAAAAGGGTCACTGCTCAAAAATAACCTATTTAGAACATCATTTAAATTTTGATTTGTAACACTTTTAAATTAGGTATGTACTATATAGTATAGTTTTTTTTATAATTAATATTTTTAAAATAAATATTTGAGATAATTTTTTCTTTTTAAATATTAAAAATAGCTCCTGATGGATTCTTTCAGGTAAAAAGAAATCAATGTAATACCTCTATTCGTTTTAGCCACAAAAAAATATCATATAAATATCTTGAAGTCGAAAAAATTCAATAAAAACTCATGCAATTTTCTTCACTTTCCTGATTTTGACAATGTCCCACAACTACAAATCTTAACTTACAATCTTTAAAATGCACGATATGATATAGAATTTTGTTTTCTATCGATCTGCGTAATTACTTCTTAGGATTTCATCAAATTAAATTTTGCCTTTTTAGCCAGCTTTTTGGGTCAAATACTCCTCTGTGCGCTGGCAAAATTCGGCACAAATCGTCTATAGTATGTGCAAAGTCCCAGAAAACTGCACAATTCGTGGATGTGGGCAGTCCCTTACGGCTTTTATTTTATCATCATCCGTCGAAATACCATCTGCAGTTACACGATGTCCCAAATATGTCACCCCTTTCTGGAACAATGCACACTTCTTAATTCTAAGAGTGAGTCCAGCCGACAATATCCGGTTGAGAACTTCCGCCAAGTTTTTTAAGTGCTCGTCAGAAGTTTTACCCATTACGATTATATCGTCAAGGTAGACTAGGGTTGCCAGATTCAAATTTGTTAAATGCTTGAAATTCACCAAAAAAAAATTCTTGATTTTGAAAAAAATTCTTGACCATTAAAAACGCTCATACTCTAGTAGTTGTATTTCAATTTCATTTATTTTTATTATAAAAAAATTTTTTTCATAAAACGCATGTAAATTTTTTTATAAAAAGTAAAATAAAAAACAATTCAGTAAAAATAAATAAAAAACGTAGCAAACAAAAAGTAACACTTACAATTCAATGGTTTTAGTCTTTTTATATAGGTATATAAGTTAATTTACTAGATTTTTTGCCACATACATTTTGTGTTTTGGTTACAGAATTAACTAATTCCGTACCATCAGGTGTTGTTAAAAAGTTTTGAAAACTTTTGCAGTCTTCATCTGAATTAATTATTATTAAAAGCTCAATTCTTATTAAATCAAATGACATTCGATTCCTATCGTTGGAATATAAATTATTTAAAATACTAAAAGCTTTTTCACAAAAAGCATTGCTTATTGGTATTGAAAGTACAAATGAGATCAGTTTTTTTAAACTTTGTAGGTTGCTTTCTGCACACTTTTCGAAAAAATTAGACAATATTTTATCATTTGGCATATCATAAACTTCTCGAAGTACGCATTAATCGCTATATAAACTATCATTTTTAATATCATCTGAAATCGCTAATACTTTAGGAAGCTCTGAAAGCGTAGTCCAAGTTAAAAGGGATTTTTTTATGTTTATACTTGAAACTTTTTTAAAGACTGATTCTTCTCCAAAATCATACCGTTGAGCTAAATAATTAATTGCTCCTTTTTTAAATCGCTAGCTTCAAATTGAAACGTACTTATTTCGTCAGGAGAAAGAGTTTCCATTATTGCAGCTACTTTGCTTCCATAAAAACTATCATTCATGGGGCTTTGAATGCTATTCATTAAATTTGTCGTTTTGATATGTAGTTCGACAATTGTACAGATGTCACTTTCCAAAGTTAATGTAGCAGTGTGAAATTCATGCATAATTTTTTGAATAAAATATAAATATGTATGCCTCTGACAAACCTTCAATTTTGCATTCATCATCTTCATTACCCAATTCTAAATTAGACGTTCTATTTGCTAGAAAGTCCCAAACAACTTTTCCGCAGTTTTTTTTTCACGTTTTCGCAAAAAATATATTTTTACTGCTGGCCAAGAATATAATAAACGGTCAATAGCAGGCAAGAGTGAAATCCACGTAGTTGGCACATGTCGAAGAAGTCCTTTGTATTCTATATTTGCAAACTGAAAACATTTCTTTAGTTTTGTTGTTGTTCCAGCTGAAGTGCTAAATTGAGCATAGGAGTTAAATGTTTGTTGTTGGTAAGGGTTGAAAAATGCCGTTTTTTGCAGCCATATATAAAAGGGCAACGCAAACAATCACGAACGTATTTGCCGGCAATAATTATTGGTAAATTTGATACTTCGAAGCAGGAAACAAGAAAAAATTTGTCTATAGTTTTCTAAGGCCGTTAGAATTGTAACATTAAAAATCAGTCAGTGGCGGCTCGGCCCACAAAAAAAGATGACAGCGACGTACCGCCGTTTTGAGCAAATACTGGTGTAGATACGGGCTTCTGTTTCAAATCAACTGTTTCTTTTGGTCAAATTATTAGTGTTGCATATAGGGGCAAATTATAAGTGTTGATAGGTTTTCGAACAAATACACTTAAAGAAAACGCTTCACCATAATATTTCAATGAAATTTTTGTTTGATTTTTACAAAACTTGGTGGACTGTAAAAATTCTTGACAAAACATATTTTTTCTTGATTCTTGACGAGCATCAAAAATTCTTGTAAATCAAGCGAAATCAAAGCCGTCTGGCAACCCTAAGGTAGACTAAACACGTCCTTCAGTGAAGCCCCTTTAATACCTGTTCCAGCAGACCCTCAAATGTAGCTGGAGCATTGCAGAGTCCAAATGGCATACCTCTAAACTGCCATAAACCATCACCCGCCCTAAAGGCAGTATTCTCCTTGTCCTTATGAGCAATTTCCACTTGCCAATAACTACTTTGCAAGTCCAATGTGAAGAACCACACACGATAACTGTCTTTTTTCGTTACCGGTAGTCCACGCAAAATACAGTACTAAAATCCTTTTTCTTTACCAGAACTACCGGTGAGCTCCATGGGCTTGTTGACAGTTCGATTACCCCACTCTGCTGCATTTCATTGATTAACTCCTTAACTTTGTTACGCTTGGCCAGTGGTACACTTTTGCGCTCCTGCTTTGCTGGTCTCGCTTCGCCAGTATTAATTTCATGCCTCACAATGGCCGTTATTCCTTGGCCCTTATTATTTATGGCGAAAGCGGAGTCGTATTTCCTCAGCAGTTGTTTTGCTTTGTTTCTATCAGATGTTAGCAGCGCTGTTGCCCATTTCTGCACATGTTGTTCAAATGTTTCGCGTTCTTTG
The DNA here is from genome assembly GCA_963681545.1 of Germaria angustata. NCBI lineage: Eukaryota > Metazoa > Arthropoda > Insecta > Diptera > Tachinidae > Germaria > Germaria angustata. The sequence continues at coordinate 92,018,522 of OY812999.1, read as the reverse complement.
GGTGACAAGTTTAGACTCACAATTTATAATTGCCTCTGCTGGAGTACAGCTGTCTATATGGAATTTTGGACTCACGACCTTCTCACTGGTTTATAAATTTTGAAGTCTGACTGGAATTTTACTGTTCGCACGCACTTCCACGAAGGTTTTTGCTGTAATTAAGTCGCGCTTTATTTCTTCTGATTATACTACCCACAATCGGTTGTCCGCACAATCTCCCTCTAATGGAGCCCATATCAGCGCTTCAGACCGTGGTGGAATTCGCTGATTCTCCTCAGCAAGCAGTTTTAGCACCTGGGACTTATTCTCATAGCCAACGTCTAGCTGTATTTCGACATCACGCCAAGTCAAGATTTGTTGACTCATGTGCAGGTTTATACCATTATCATGAAGTCTGCACCAATGATCACCTCTTCAACAATATCGGCAACAATGAACACATGCCTGACGGCGATGTTAGCTACTTATACGCAGCCTCACGTTATGTAGCAGTTCAACCCTTCTTGGTACCAAATCAGGCCTTATTATGGACTGCGAAGCTCCTGTATCTATGGTTAAGGTTTGCTTCTTCCCATTGATGTATCCGCAGACATTTAAGTTGCTGTTTTTCTGCTGCATTACTGATATGGAGATTGTGGCGTCATCGCTTGTGGGAATAATATATAATATTCTTTAGAGTTTAAATTTGAAGGGTAAAAACTCTAGATATATGGTCCAAGTTTTCATTTTCGTGTAGTACAGAATCATATTGCTTAAACAACTGACCTCTAATAAATAAAAACATTTGCATTGACACAAATATCAGCTGGCATGAGTTTATAAAGAAGTTGCCAGTAGGTAGCAAAAAATTTTGGTTGCTGACAAAAGCAATGAAGGGAAAAAATAACACATTGGGCCACTTAACGGCACATGGCGTGCATGTACACAATTGCGAACAGTTTTGAAAGTTATCACAAAACAACATACATATAATATGCCATCTAGAAAAGATAAAGCTGTAAGAAAATGATAGCTAAACGATACCTTGAAACACAGAGCAGTGTCTAGCAACAAATACCGAAGTAATAATGCTTATTAAAACGTTGAAAAACTCCAAAACACCTGGCTTGGGCGGAATAAATGCCATTATGTTAAAAAATATGACAGATAAGTTTTACACCGTAATTACAAAAGTTTTCAACTGATGTTTAATAAATGGATATTTTCCAAAGCATTTTAAAACAGCAAGAGTAGTACCGATACTTAAGCCAAAGAATGATGCCAGAGTGCCAAATAACTACCGGCCTATAAGTATGCTAAGGGTGCGTACAGAATGGCCGCTTGTTGCTGAGCCGAGCTGACTGACTCTTAGGGTGCGTACAGAGTGGCCGCTTGTTGCCGAGCCGAGCCGTCTGACGCTTATTGCGAGAACTTGTTCATGCGAGCAACAAGTTTGAGTGTGCATAGTGGATGCGAGAATCAGCGCTGATATTTTATCTATTATTTGTGTTTTTTTATGTTTGTATGCGTTTGGGTTTGTTGTTCATTCGTGTTTGTGAAATTGAAGTGGATTCGCCAGATGATGAGTATTTAGCTTCGGCTACTGTTTTAAAGATTAATAAGAGATAAATTTTGTAATAAATAATAAATAATAAATTTCAATATAACTTACTTTGTATATTAATTTCTGAAGCAACGGACATCCATAGCTTTTCCACTAAAACGCGGTTATGATAACATTTATTTTTCTGATCCCACAAAGAAGGCCGAGAAAACACTTTTTAATTGTTCTATATTCATTTTAAATAAACCAAAACAGACGACTGTTTTCAAGAAAAGTTGAACAACAATGCCATTAAATGATGAATGACAGCATATATTTGCTTTCAATTTTTACAAAGAGTTTTATGCCCAAAATTACAACAACCGAAATGCAATAGACAAAAAGAGAAAAAACATTTGTTGTACTTTTTCTTAAATATTTGTTTTTAATTTTTTTATGTTTTCCAAACAAGTTGAAATCATAACAATAACATAAACAATGTTTTCGGCGCTGAAATACGCTTTGGAACTATTTTCTCGCACTCAATTAGACCTGTGTCGATCACGAACGAACGGATCAAATTGAACGAATCTCTCAACTGAACGAAATGATCCGCTCTTTTTCTTATCACTTTGTCGTTCGTTCGTTCGTTTTCAGAAGTCTTGTCGTTCATGTTCTTTGTTCTGTAATGTTTAGAGCTGTATTTTTACGTCTTTTCAGGGTTGTTTGAGTACAATTTACTCAATGAATGACGAACTCATTGCCCAGCCCGAGCGCTTAAAAATAAATATAAAAACATTGACACATTCTTGAATTAATTTTTTATATAAAATGAAAATAAGAATTAGATGTCATTTAATTAAAAGACACAGTCTGAAATTGTTTACATTTTATTTTGATTTGCTAAGTATATGTACTTTTCGTTCAATTCAATCGTTCGTTCCTTGGTTCTAACTGGAACATTTAAGAAATGACCGATTGAACGAAGATGAACGAACGGATCTTTTTTAATCATTGAACGAAAAGGAGCGGTCACTAAAACGAACGATTTGGCACAGCTCTACACTCAATCAACTTTGCGCTCTGAACAGCTCGGCGCCTACCATGACCTGTTCGCGCTTATTTGTACTAATTTGTATACCAGTTTTCTCGCATTGGCTCTCGCAATAAGCGTTAGTCGGCTCGGCTCGGCAACAAGCGGCCACTCTGTACGCACCCTAAGTTGTCTTGATAAAGTATTTGAGAAAATCATACTGAACAGACTGAACGAGTTCACTGAGGATAATAATATAATACTAGATGAATAGTCTGGTTTTAGAAAACAGCATTCGACAGTACACCAAGTAGAACGAATCGTAAAACTTATATCAAGTAATAAAAACCAGCGTAGAAGTACAGGAATTGTTTTTCTGCAGAAGATCAGTTTTTTGAACGATAGAAAATTCGTTGTAAATGTAGAGAATGAAATTTCTTCCCCGCGGCGCACAGTGGCTGAAAATCGTTTTTCATTGGCCAAAATTCTGTAACTTTTGAACCGATCAAAATATTGAAGTAATTTTTTTTAATGGATAGATATTTAGTTCAGCTTGACTTAGTTTTAATTACATTAAAATTGATTGAGTACTTCTTAAGGACTTCTATGTCAAATTTGAACTTTTGATTTTTTTTAACTTTTGGAGTGAAATATGGGTTTATTTTTTTTATTTGCATATTAAAAAATTTTATATTTGGAACTTAATAATAATTGTAATTATTTTTTGAGATAATGGAATTTTTTTAATGTTACACTCAAAAAAATTTTTACACTCAAAAAAATTTTTACACTCAAAAAAAATAGTAAAATTAACTGGAGATTTTGTTGTTACCACAGAAAAATTTTTTATTTTTTGCTGTCAGAGTAGGTTCTATTTATTATTATTTTTTACTAATACTATTATTTTTTACTAATACAATGGAAGGCAATTATAATTATTATTCATTTGACACAAATATTGATTGCAAATATTCTATATTTTGCTCTTTGCTATTTCTGTTCTTTTGTGATGTACAGTCATATTTAGTTTAGTTCATTTTTTGTAATTATAATTTCCACTAAAATACGTCACACATTATTGTAAAAAACCAAAACAAATTCTTAAGATATCGTTTTGTATAAGTTAAACTACAAAATATTTGTCAACCACTTCCACGAAATATTCACCTGAGCCAAATGCAATCACAGACGCGTAGTCAGCATTTTCTGTTGCGACACAAAATTCATAAACACAACAACGTTCTCATTTATTTTATTTATTCTTTATTCATCATTTTCTTTGATTTGGTTTCTTAGCTTACGTTAGAATTAAGATTACATTTATAATTTAGTCCGAAAATTGCAATTAATAAAAACGGTATTAACTCGCGGAGTTAATACCAAAAAAATAAAAGTATAAAATTTATTTTTTATTAACTGGCGCCCGAGCAGGGACCGGTCGTCCGTCAAAGTAAAAAAGACAAAGCCCTTAAGTAGTGCCGTCTTTACGCGATCGTCCTGAAACAAAAAAAAATAAATCGTTAATAAAAGCAAAAAAATCGACACGCGGACTCAAAAAAAAAAAACAACAGTGTCAACACAAGGTCCTTAAGAAGTACCACACCGGCGGAGGAGCCCCTAAGTAGTCTCAACGAGAAGGAAAAGGAGTTGGATGATACCAACAGCTGCACGTCGGGATAATGAATAAGTTATTGTAAGTAAAGAAATTCATTAAATTTTTTTTTCATGGGAACAAATTCAGTGTGCAAGAAAATTTAAAACTAATAAAATATAAAAAAAAAAACTAAAAATAATTGTTGTGTAAAAGAAAAGTAAAGTAAGAAAGGAAATACGATAAATAAAATATTTGTACAAAAATAACATAGTAATAATTAACATAAATTTATTATCTAAGAAAATAAATAAATATAGTGAAATAAGTCCAAATACATTTGTGAACAAATATTTAGAAATTTTTAGTAAATAATTGTAAAGAAATACCTATAGCGAATTAAATCAAAATAAATTTGTGGAAGCTCAATCAGAAAAATAAGAAAAATTGTGAAACAAATTTTAAGAGTACAATTACAACAATTTAATACGTGCTCCAATTCTTAACAATGTTGCTCAGGCACCTGATCCGGCACCTGCCGCCCAGGCGCAAAACATCACTTTAGATAGTTTACGTCCCCACTTAACTTCAATGATTAGAGATATCTTCAACACCCAAGGACAGCAACTAATTAAAGACATACTAAATCCCATAACAGACTTCGCCAACGTGACAGACCAAAGGATCAGACCAGAACTGAGTGATAGGTTACAGGACCTAGATAAAGTGCCAGATATAGTGAAATGTTTGAGAGAATTTTCCGGACAGACAGCAGAGTTTAGTTCATGGAAAAAGAACGTAGATCGCATATTTACAGTTTATCAATCTTTAGTAGGCACTCCGAAGTATTTCGCAATTCTAAGCGTTGTAAGGAGTAAAATAATAGGAGCAGCAGACGTCGTACTAGAATCTTACAGTACGCCCCTGGATTGGAAAGCTATTTCTAGGTGTCTGACATTACACTACGGAGATAAAAGAGACCTATCCACATTAGAGTATCAAATGACAAGCTTAACTCAGGGTACTCGAACCGTACAAGAATATTACCAGGCAGTTTACCAATATCTCTCTCTAATATTAAACAAGATAGGTTGCATGGATTTAACTCAAGAATCATCATCATTATTGACGCGAACGTATAGGGATAAAGCTCTTGATACTTTTATCAGGGGTTTGCGAGGAGATTTGCCCAGGTTATTAGCTATCAGGGAACCAACAGATCTGCCACAAGCCTTGCACTTGTGTCTTAAGTTGGAAAATCAAAATTTTAGAACACATTACGCAAACAGTGTACCACTACGCCGGGTACCACCCCCACTGCCACTACGAAACACCCAACAGAATTTTAGACCAACAACCTTTCACCCTCAGTTAGCCTATTTACCCCAACAATTCCAACACCAAAATTACATACGGCAACCAACGTTTACTAATTTCCATAACAATTTCCAATCAAGACCAATAAATCATTTCGGAAATCAACAAAGACAAGGATTCAATAATGATTTTGGAAATCAACGACGATTTGGGTTTAATAATAATTTCCAATCACGTCCTGCAAATCCAGGACAAACCACGCGTCCAGAGCCAATGGACGTTGACTCTAGTTACAAAAATGCTAATTACATGAATAGACCCAAACAATACTTTCAACAAAATCAACCTGCGGTCAAAAGATCAGCACCCTCTACTCAGCAGATAATAGCTCATCCCAAGATTCAGCGTAATTTCCACATAGACACTGACGAGCAGAACGGAGACCAGACTGATATTACACAAAATGACGTTATGACACACCAATTTGATGAAGCAAACTTTGACGAAGAACAAACTTTAAACGAATACGTTAGCACCATAGATACAGAATACAATGAACCACAACTTACCGATTATAATGATATTCATTTTTTAGATTAAACAACTCTTCGTTGCCATACTTCGAATGCACAACGAAGAGCAACAAAATTCTAAAAATTTTAATTGACACAGGCTCGAATAAAAATTATATCCGGGCCCAATTAGTTAAAAATCCCAAATCTAATGAAAACTCCTTTTGCGCAAATTCAGTAGGAGGCGAAATAAAAATTACACATCATACAATAGCAAACTTGTTTGGAGAAAATAAATACCCCATTAAATTTTTCATTTTACCAACATTACAATCATTTGATGCTATCCTGGGGAACGATAGCCTAAAGGAACTTTCAGCTGTAATTAATGTTAAAGAAAATATCATGACCATTCTAGGAAAAAAACAAATTAAAATCAAACAACAAACTTCACAGGATGTAAATTCCATAAGAACTAGCCATTTAACAGTCGAGCAGGAGAAAAAAATTCGTGACATAGTAGATAAACACAATAATTTATTTACGGAACCCAACGACAAACTTACCTGTATGACTAAAGTTCAGGCAGAAATTCGCACCGTAACAGACAACCCCGTTTTTTCAAAATACTACGCCTATCCCATGTCCTTAAAGGCTGAAGTGGAAAACCAGATAGAAGAACTCTTAGCAAATGGTATAATTCGCCCCTCCAGATCTCCATACAATTCTCCAGTATGGATTGTCCCAAAAAAACTGGACGCATCTGCAAAGAGGAAGTTCAGGATGGTGATAGATTATAGAAAGCTCAATTCCGTGACTATAGCCGATAAATACCCAATACCGGAAATAAATGAAGTACTCGCACAACTTGGCGGTAATCGTTTTTTTACCGTCTTAGACTTAAAAAGCGGTTTCCACCAAATACGACTTAAGGATTCGGATATAGAAAAAACAGCGTTCTCAGTGAATAATGGTAAATATGAATTTACCCGTTTGCCATTTGGACTGAAAAACGCTCCTTCAATTTTTCAGAGAGCTCTTGACGATATCCTTCGGGAGCACATCGGCAAGAGATGCTATGTTTATATCGATGACATAGTAATCTTTGGTAAAGACCTCGAAGAGCATTTGGAAAATGTTGAGAAGGTTTTTCGAACGCTAGAAAAAGCAAATGTCAAATGTCAACTCGACAAATGCGAATTCCTTAAAAAAGAGGTAGAGTTTTTAGGTTTTGTGATAACATCAGATGGACTTAAAACCAATCCAAAGAAAGTCGAAGCGATAAGCAAATTTCCACCACCAAAAACACTTCGAGAGCTCCGTTCGTTCTTAGGAATGGCCGGCTATTATAGACGTTTCATTTTTCAATATGCCAAAGTTGCAAAGCCACTTACGGCGATTTTGAGGGGGGAGGATGGTCGATTGTCAAAAAAATTATCCGACAAAAAAGCAATATCTCTCAATGAAGAAGCCTTGCAAGCATTCCAAAAATTAAAAAACTATTTGGTATCAGAAGACGTCATACTTTCCTATCCAAATTTTAATCAAGAATTTCATTTAAAAACCGACGCATCAAACTACGCTATTGGTGCAGTACTCGAGCAAAACAATCGACCCATTACATTCATTTCAAGAACTCTTAAAAGCGCTGAAGAAAATTATGCTACAAACGAACGCGAAATGCTTGCTATCGTTTGGGCATTAAAGAATCTTAGAAATTACCTATACGGTAAAGCTAAGGTGAAGATATTCACAGATCACCAGCCTTTGACATATGCCCTCAGTAATAAAAATACGAACACAAAACTCAAAAGATGGAAAGCAATAATGGAAGAGTTTAATTATGAACTCATCTACAAACCTGGTGCAACAAACGTTGTAGCAGACGCACTCTCTCGCATCCCACAAAACACCAAGGTAAATTCAATATCGTCTACACAGCACAGTCAGGATAGCTCATCACACAATTTAATACCCAGTGTGGAAGCACCAATAAACGCCTTTAAGAATCAAATCTTTCTCTTAATAGGAGAGGAACCGAGCTACGAATTCAAAATACCATTTCCCACCTTTCACAGACACACCATAGTCAGACCAGACTACAGTCACACGGACATTATCGACATCTTTAAAAAATTCCTCAACCCGTCAAATATTAATGGTTTATTTACTTCTGAAAACATAATGGGAAGAGTTCAGGAAATTTATCCAAATCATTTCAGTAATTATAAAATCCGATACACTCAAAGGCAAATAGAAGATGTAACTGACCCTACTAAACAACAAGAACTAATAATCAAAACGCACAGAAGAGCACATCGCGGACCTCAAGAAAATAAAATTCAAATTTCAGAAAAATATTATTTTCCCAAAATGAATAACAAAATTAATGAAATAGTTAAACAGTGCCAAGTCTGCAAAGAACAAAAATACGATAGACATCCCAACAATCCTGAATTAAAGCCAACTCCCATTCCGCAATACCCCGGTCACACTATCCACATTGATATTTACTCAACCGAAGGAAAGCTAGTTTTGACAGCAATAGACAAGTTTTCAAAATATGCTCAAACGCGCATCATTAAATCCAAAGCAACAGAAGATATAAAGCAGCCTCTTCGCGAACTTTTATTTTCATTCGGAGTTCCAAAAGCATTAGTTATGGATAATGAAAGATCATTTAATTCCGCAACAATAAAATTTATGTTAGAAGATGAATTTGGAATAGAAACATTTATAGCCCCTCCATATAAAAGTACTGTTAACGGTCAAATCGAAAGATTTCACTCTACCCTATCAGAAATTCTCCGGTGTTTAAAAAAAGAGAAAATACATAAAGAATTCCCTGATCTACTGGACAGAGCAGTGTACGAATATAATTCTTCCGTACATTCAACGACAGGTAAACGACCAATCGATATCATTTTCGGACGTGACATTAACGCAAGACAGGACACCTTAGACAGGTTGAAATCTAAGCAATTGGCTCTTTTGGCAACCCATAATAAAAAACGCGAACCAATCAAAGAATACAAACCAGGAGACGAAATTTTTGTAAGAATTAATAAAAGATTAGGCTCCAAACTTTCAGCCCAGTTTAGGAAAGAAATAGTTAAAGAAAATTACTCAACAACAATACTAACAACATCAGGCAGAACTGTACATAAAAGCAATATCAAAAATAATTGATAATATTTACAGGCTAATTGGATTACTCGTTCATCTAGTGAACGCAGACGTACAACTAGTAGACTACTCATCTATGCACCTAGTAGCGATAGAAAGTGGACTGGCTAAAATCCAGCACGGAACCTTCAAAATAATACATTCAGTTTGCCTACGGACTTACGAAGAATTCTTGAACGAGACCATCTCTTACACTAATCAGAATGTACCACGGACAAACATTTTATACCCACATTTAATGCACGAAATTCACCAAATATTAGACATCATTCACGACATAAAACCAACCCTAGATTTAAGAACTAAAAGATCTATTAACGCATTAGGCACCGTATGGAAATATTTAGCTGGCACTCCAGATCATGACGATTTAGAGATGATAACGAAAAATTTATATGAATTAAATCAAAATAATAATAAACAAGTAATTGTAAACGAAGCATTTAACCAGAAAATAAATAATTTGACTAGATTTGTAAATGAAATAAAAAAAACGATAACTAAAGATGAAAATTTAATTACTGAAATAGCACTAAGCATACAAAGTAGAATTAAAATTGTGAAAGAAATCTTAATTAATATAAAATACGCCATACAATGGGCAAAGAAAAACATAATAAATTCAATGTTACTTAATACAAAAGAAATTAATATAGTAATAGAAAAATTAAAGGAAGAAAACATGTCATTTAGAACAATTGAAGAAGCTTTAGAATTCGCAAACATTAATGTACTTTATAATAATGAAAAAATACTTTATGTAATAAAAATTCCAATGACAACTAAAGAGAACTTTAAACATTTGATTGTAAGACCAATAAAAAAAACAATACGATAATTCAATTAGATTTCAAAGAAATAATAACTAACAATAATGAAATGTATGGAATAAAAGAAAATTGTAATGCTATAAGTGAAATGATTATTTGTAAAAGAAACCAAATCGTTAACATAAGTAATGACAGTTGTATACCGAAACTTCTAAATAGCCTCAACTCATCATGTTTGTTCAATAATGCTTACCATATCCAAAACATAGAACCAATCGAATCAGGATTGATTCTACTTAACGACTTCAACGGCTCAGTAACTACAGAAAAAGGAGAATTCCACGTACATGGAACCTACTTAATAAAATTCCATAATGCCTCTATAAAAATTAACGAACACTTATTCAGTAACCTAGATATTTCACCATCGGAAGTGATGCCCGCAATGATACAACCAACCCCAAGCGAAAAGGGAAGATTAGAATTACTATCCTTGCAAGCGCTACAGGAACTTAATATTAATAATACCAGGAATATCCGCACGATTGAAGTAAGCAGCAAAATCAATCGATACATGGCATACGGTACCATCACTATATGTTTAGTAGCGGGTGTGATAATTATCAAATTCCTTCTACGAAAACAATACAAAATCATATTCCGAGAATCCGCACCTCCACAAATCCAATTGCCACAACCTACAAATCATTATCCCAATATCCCAACAGGAATCAATAATATTCCCTACTTTTAACGATCGCGGACGATCGATTTAAAGGGGGAGGAGTTAAACTACAAAATATTTGTCAACCACTTCCACGAAATATTCACCTGAGCCAAATGCAATCACAGACGCGTAGTCAGCATTTTCTGTTGCGACACAAAATTCATAAACACAACAACGTTCTCATTTATTTTATTTATTCTTTATTCATCATTTTCTTTGATTTGGTTTCTTAGCTTACGTTAGAATTAAGATTACATTTATAATTTAGTCCGAAAATTGCAATTAATAAAAACGGTATTAACTCGCGGAGTTAATACCAAAAAAATAAAAGTATAAAATTTATTTTTTATTAACTTATATTTTTAGACACACACAAAATATTATGACACATATGGTCAACACACACATTGTAACATTATTAACATTTCATTCATTTGCCCACAGACCTACGTCGAAGCGAAACATGAGTACCTTCAGTTTACTCCATATGCAGTTCATTGCCTGGGTACTTGACCGTACTTAAGGGGTATTCAATAGCAAGTCAAATTTCATTTCTATTCTTGATGTGTCAAATATCATAAATAGGAGAAATGCATTTTTGTGTTAAATTGATGACTATGCTGAACACTGACTGATTAATCGATCGGTAAATACAATTGTAACATAGGTGAACAGTCGAACACTGTGTTACATAGGTTAATATGAGTAAATGAATGAAATGCATGATATTTTAGATAAATGTAGATAATTGTAAAAAACACTATATAAACTCAAACTTTGTCAGAAATAAAACAGAATTAATTTAGAACTTCAACGCTCTTCTTTAATTTTCAAAGGCATCTAATGTGCCTGAATGTCTATAGCATTTCGAGTGCTTAAATGAACGGCTAGTGGAAGCCCAGTACAAATCCACCTAGTGTTGTACACGGTTAGATCCAACACTTGCCAACATAAGAAAATTAAAAAGGTCTTCCTTCAAAACAATTTTCCCTTTACCTGTATATGGCGATCCTGCCTGACTCAACTAGAATTTTCTGAGTAGCTGCTGTCTAACCTTTACACTACATGGAACCCGAATTCCATAGAATTTTTGAAAAGTTATATAGGGAGTTGCTTGCCTATGATCCCACAGAAGGACAACAGATCCAGGGTCCAGTATACGTTCCTACGCCGAAGAACCACGGTCCTCAACCTATAACGATTGAACAGTACAAGGCAAGAAATCCAAAAAAAGGAACAGCAAAAGTTGAAACTAAAAAACCACGTTCCAGAGGAGGAAAAAAAGTTAAGCTAAATAAGAAAATCAAAGAGCTTAAACGTCTAATTCCCTTGGCAGAAGGCGAATACAAACGAAAGTTATATGAGGAACTAAAGGACTTAACTAAAAATTAGTAATCCAAAGAAGAATCGTAAAAATAAGAATTCATTAAAAAATAATATTGTAAAAATTGACCAAATGGGATTGTGGAGTAAAATCGGAAATGCAATTCTGATTGCAATCGCAGGGTATGAAGTAGGTAGTAATACTAATAATACACAAAAATCTACAGATATTAAAACTAATGACGAAGAACTATGGCAAATAACAACAATTGTAATTGTCCTTGTTATAATAATTATATGCATCTTAAAACTAAACGCATATTATAAAAGCTATGTTAATAAGAAAATAAACAATAATGTTGTGTAAGGAAAAAATTATTTAAGTAATGTAAATAAAAATAGATATTAGATCAAATTATAAAAAAAAAAAAAATATTAAAATGATTTGTAAATGGGCCAATTGATAGAAAGTTTGAATAAAATTATCACCAATTTGAGAAAATCAGGTAGCAGAGGATACACTAAGAGAACATTAATTTTAAAATTAGAAGAAGTAGAACTAATTAAAAAACAATTTATAGAGTTTAGCACTGGTAGAGAAATACAAAAAGATTCCATTGAGAAATTTTACAAATACTATGAAAAAGCAAAGACATTGTTAGAACAAGGATTAGAAAAATTGGACACAGATTCAACTCATAACATGTCAGTTGCAGAAAAAGAAATTGAAAACTCAGAAAAAGAAATTGAAAAATTGGAAACAGATTCAACTCATAGCGTGTTAGATACAGAAATAGAAACTGAAAACTCTAACTTAACTACTAAAAATTCAAGTTCAAGTTCAAACTCTACAGTGAAAATGGCATCATTCAATTTAGAGCTATCACTAAAAAGTATACCAGAATTTTCTGGAAATTTTAAGGATTTAACATCATTTTTGAAAATAGTTGAAATAATTTACAATTCTTTAACACCTGACGCGAAAATTCTGCTCATAGATTTTGTCATTAATGTGAAATTAACACCAAGTGTTAGAACTGCTATAGGTACTAGCGAAATTAATGATTTCAATGGTCTTAAAAGTTCACTTCAATCAAGATATAAGTCCACAAAAACAATAGCGCAAATCCAACTAACTTTGAGTAAATTCATGCAAAAGAACATGAAAATACAAAAATATAATGAAAAGCTTTTAGAAATGATTGCAGAACTGAATGAACTGCAAATAAATGAGATACCACAATGCAATACTACACAGAAAAACACGATTATTTCTCTTAATAACACTTATGCATTGAATATATTTAAAAATGGTCTTAATGCAGACATTAAGCCAACAATTTTTGCCTCTAAACCAAAAGACTTGAATGAAGCGGTACAACTAGCAATAGAACTAGAAAAAGACTTTGCCAGTAACGAAAATCAAGTATTATATTTTTCTAATAGACACAATTCAAATAAGCAGAATAATAATAACAATAGAAATAAATATATTAACAGAGACAACAATTCGAATCACAATAATAGAAATTCGAATCATAACAACAACAATAGGAATAATAATAATAATAACAGGAATAATAATTACCATAATAATAATAACAGAAATAACAACAACAATAGGAATAATAATAATAATAACAGGAATAATAATCACCACAATAATAATCGTTCCAACAATAGAGAAAACAACAATAATAATGGTAGACAAAACCAAAATAACAATGGTAATAACAACAATTATAATAACAATAATAATTATAATAATAATAGAAATAACGTACATGTTGTTCAGGAAAACTCCGAAGGCCCGGAGATGGACAATCAAACCTTAATCATTCATCCTCCGGAGCAAAATTAAATAAAATTTATTCCATTTCTAAAAACACTACTAATTATATACAATTAGATATAGGAACAAAAACTAGTTTAACATTTTTAATAGATACAGGGGCTGATATTTCATTATGTAAATTAGGTAAATTATGTGAAGACCTATTTGTTGATAAAGAACAATCATGTTCATTTTCTGGTATAACAGATGAAAAAATTAAATCTATTGGAATCACAGCATTAAGTTTTAATTTATATGATAAAGAATCAGAACACAATTTCCACATAGTCGATGATAACTTTCCAATACCAACGGACGGAATCTTAGGGAGAGATTTTTTCACAACATTTTTATGCAAAATAGATTATGAAACATTCACGATTTCATTAACTTTACAAGAAACAGAAATTACAATTCCCATGAAATCTAGAATAAATAGAGATTACTACATTAAAATAGAAAAACGATCTGAATTAATACACCCGATACAGTTAAATTTAACAGAGGATAGCATTATTTTAAGCAAAGAATTGGAATCAGGAATTTTTGTAGGAAATACAATAGTACCAGGAAAAGGCATTAGTCATGTTAAATTTCTAAATACAACAGATGAAGATGTAATATTAAAAAATATTAATTTTGAAATAGAACCATTACATAAATACGTTTTTCTCACCAAATCACAAAATCACAATAAAAATAACAATAAAGACAGATTTAGCAAACTATTACAAACGTTGAAAATTGACAATAATGACAGTAAAGCAACGGATGAATTGATAACAATTTTCAAAGACTATCAAAACATATTTCACTTAGAAGGAGACGTTTTAACAGCAAATAACTTCTATACACAACATCTCAATTTAACAGATAGAACGCCAGTTTACATTAAAAATTATAGACTTCCACATACTCAAATAGAAGAAATCGATCAACAAGTTCTAAAATTACTTGATGATGATATTATTGAACATTCAACTAGTCCATACAACTCACCATTACTTGTTGTACCAAAGAAAAGCGACGGAGACAAAGAGAAATGGCGACTTGTAGTAGATTTTAGGCAACTAAACAAGAAAATAGTCAATGATAAATTTCCACTTACAAGAATTGAAGATGTATTAGATAAATTAGGAAGGGCAAAATATTTTTCAACACTAGATATGACAAGTTCGTTTCATCAAATTAGTCTAGATAAAGATTCAAGAAAACCAACAGCATTTTCAACTTCAAACGGTCACTATCAATTTAAACGATTACCTTTTGGTCTTAAAATTTCATCAAATAGTTTCCAACGTATGCTTACAATAGCACTTTCAGGTCTCGATAGTAAAGCATTTTTATATGTAGACGACATCATAATTTTTGGATGTAGCTTGAAACATCACAATGACAATTTGAGACAGGTCTTTGAACGTTTATCAAAATACAATTTAAAATTAAACGCTAAAAAATGTGTATTTTTAAAGTCAGAAGTTGTTTATTTAGGTCATCTAATAACAAAAGATGGTATTAAGACAGACCCAGCAAAACACAAAGCAATTCAAAATTATCCGGTACCTAAAGATGCTGACGAGGTAAAACGATTTGTAGCTTTTTGTAATTACTATAGACGTTTTATAAAAAATTTCGCTGAATTAACAAAATGTCTGAACGATCAGACGAAGAAAGGAAAAATATTTGAATGGACAGACAAGTGTCAACAAACATTTGACGTACTGAGACAAAAATTAATTAGTTCACCAATATTACAATACCCAGACTTTGAAAAACCTTTCATTTTAACGACAGATGCTTCAAATTACGCTTTAGGTGCAATTTTATCACAGGGAGAAATAGGAAGAGATTTGCCAATAACCTATGCTAGCAGAACTTTGAATAAACACGAAATTAATAAACCTGTAATAGAAAAAGAATTACTAGCTATACATTGGGGCATTGCATTCTTTAGACCATATTTACATGGTAGAAGATTCATAGTAGTAACTGACCACAGGCCTCTTGTTTCACTTTTTACACATAAAAACCCTTCCTCTAAATTAACTAGAGTACGGATTGATTTATCAGATTATGACTTTGAAATTGTATATAAAAAAGGAAAAATTAATACAAATGCTGATGCATTATCTAGAATTAAAATAGATTCTGATATGCTAAAAAACATGATTCCAATAGAAGATGATGATACCAAACCAACAAAAATCTTAGCAATTACACGTGGAATGAACGCAAAGGGTAAAACAACCGTAAACAACTCAGATGAGAAGGACATATCCCAACAACTAAAATATACGAACATATGGGAATGTACATCATTACAAGATATTAAAAATGTGCACAAATTAAAGTTTAAAATTAATACCGGTATAAATAAAGATAAATTAAATGGTACCATTGAATATATAAATAATAGCTATCATATGAATATTAGTGATGATCTTGCAAAATACGTTTTGTTTCTAGAGAAGCTGATAATCTATATGCATAAGCAGAATATGAAAGATCTCGCATTAGCTAGCGATGATGAAATTTTTAAACTGATATCAGTAGAATATATGAAAAGAATTTATGATGAGGTATACCAAAGATTATTAAAATCTAAAAAATATAAAAACTTGAGCTTGAATATCACCTTGTATAAACCCTTGCAATATATAAAAAATAAAAAATTACAAAATAAATTGATCGAAGAATTCCACAACTCACCATTGTCAGGACACTTAGGCATTCGAAAAACTGTACTAAGACTCAAACAAAGATATGTTTGGAAAAATATGAGAAAAATGGTTAGAGATTACGTTGTAAATTGCGATAAATGTTTAAGAAACAAACAAACTAGACACATTAAAGAGGAAATGAATATCACCGAAACCCCAAGTAATAGTTTTGAAGTAATAGAAATAGACACTGTAGGACCATTAAGAATTTCTAATAATTATAGATATATATTAACGATGCAATGCGTATTAACAAAATATGTTGTAGCATGCCCTATAGAAACAAAAGAAGCGAAAAATATAGCTAAAACTCTTGTAGAACAGTTTATTTTGAAATATGGTTGCTTTAAAATATTAAAATCAGATAGAGGCACTGAATTCAAAAATGAATTAATGAATGAAGTATGCAAACTATTAAAAATAGATCAGAAATTTTCAGCACCATATCACCATCAATCTATAGGAACGCTAGAAAGAAATCACAGAGTATTAAATGAATATATGTTAAACTTTGTTGAAGATTTAGAATGGGACAAGTGGATACCTTATTATACATTTGCGTATAATACCACACCTCATGTAAATAACAATTATTCCCCATACCAGTTGATTTTTGGCAAATTACCAACTCTGCCTACAGATGCATTATGCACTAATACTAAAGTTTATGATTTAGAAAATTATGCTAACGAACTTAGGACTAGAATTAAAAGAGCATTAGATAACGCTAAAAATTTAATAAAGATAGCAAAAGAGAAATCAAAATTAAAATATGATAAAAAGATGATAAAAAGTTCTTTTGATGTAGGAGACTTAGTACTAGTAAAACTAGAAAGTAGAAAGAAAAATCAGAGTCACTACATTGGTCCATATAAAATACTGGAAAGACAAAATTGTAATTCAATATTAGAAATAAATAATAAAGAAAGACTTTTTCACAATAATTCATTAAAATTGTACAAAAAAAAACAATGTAAAAAAAAAAAAAAAAAAAAATAATAAAAAAAATATATATACGTATATACATATTCGTATCACATAAATTTATATTCATAAATCATACCTTAAGAAAACAACATATTAATTATATAATACAAAAAATTAAAACTACTAATTTGTATTCAGATTTAAATTTATTCAAAACTTCATAAATTTTATCTTAAGGGTAAGGGTGTGATGTACAGTCATATTTAGTTTAGTTCATTTTTTGTAATTATAATTTCCACTAAAATACGTCACACATTATTGTAAAAAACCAAAACAAATTCTTAAGATATCGTTTTGTATATTTTTAGACACACACAAAATATTATGACACATATGGTCAACACACACATTGTAACATTATTAACATTTCATTCATTTGCCCACAGACCTACGTCGAAGCGAAACATGAGTACCTTCAGTTTACTCCATATGCAGTTCATTGCCTGGGTACTTGACCGTACTTAAGGGGTATTCAATAGCAAGTCAAATTTCATTTCTATTCTTGATGTGTCAAATATCATAAATAGGAGAAATGCATTTTTGTGTTAAATTGATGACTATGCTGAACACTGACTGATTAATCGATCGGTAAATACAATTGTAACATAGGTGAACAGTCGAACACTGTGTTACATAGGTTAATATGAGTAAATGAATGAAATGCATGATATTTTAGATAAATGTAGATAATTGTAAAAAACACTATATAAACTCAAACTTTGTCAGAAATAAAACAGAATTAATTTAGAACTTCAACGCTCTTCTTTAATTTTCAAAGGCATCTAATGTGCCTGAATGTCTATAGCATTTCGAGTGCTTAAATGAACGGCTAGTGGAAGCCCAGTACAAATCCACCTAGTGTTGTACACGGTTAGATCCAACACTTGCCAACATAAGAAAATTAAAAAGGTCTTCCTTCAAAACAATTTTCCCTTTACCTGTATACTTTAGTAGTTTTTGGGCTTCTTCATCTAAATCCCGATGTTCCACTTTCCATTTATTTCGAATATTGGAGATGAACGGATCTGACGTTGCCAATAATATATTAAATAGATCTTCATTTGTGGAATTTCGTGAAATTTTTCTAGTATTGTGCTCTCTATAAAATCTGTAATCCTTGTTCCTTTTTTCCTGAGCCACCTCTGATAGATCTCCAAGTGGCACCAAATGATATTTAATGGTATCTTCTCCATGATAAAGGATTATGTGAACTGTTGCAGACATATTTCTCCATGGGTAGTTTGTTGTATATATTTTTGCAGTTTCCTTAGCATAATCTCCAAATTGTTTGGAGTCAATTTTTTCATTGCACGCAAGTACTTCTAGGATTATTTTAAATCTGAAAATAAGGTTTAAATCCACTCCTGTTATTTCAGATTCTGTTTCTGGATCTGAAAAGAATCTTCGTGCGGTATTGCCATCATTTGTATTGCCTGACCCTTGTTTTGGCTGATCTATAATCATTCCAATTTTGCGATATTCATCTTGAACATGCTTCTTTTTTGAACTTCTTAACTCTTTGTTGGTTTCATTGTTTCTTATGGATCCTGAAGATCCGAAATGTAAATCATAACTGATTTTTAGTATATGTTCCATAAGTCGTATTCTTGCATGTAGCGGTGGTAATCCAAATTCATATGCATCGGTATTATCTAATGATTTTGTCGGAACTTGGTTTAATTGGGTTGATGCTGCTTGGCATATAATGCAGCTGGATGCAGCCTTCGTGTTAGTCAAAGCCTGACCTACTTTTCCATCTATCAGGACTAATTGGTACCTTACTTCAATTTGCTGCCCATCTAACTGTAATTGTAATGGCTGTAGTGTTGCAATTTGGGCCTTGATATCACTAATTCCTTTGTTAATGGCATCACTAGTTTCTTTTTTGAATCCAAATTTGATTGGCCTGCAGTATTTCGTATAAGATGGTGTCTCATTTTTCCAAATATCCATTGTTTGCGTTGTACTAGTCGAAGGCTCTGAATCTTCCAAAATCTTTTTCAATCGCAATGGTACAATTGATACCATGAACATATCCGAGTCCGAAATATTTTCACATACAACTTGTTTGTATTGGTTTTGTCCCGAAGAACCATCACATCCCCATTTACAAAAAAGAATTAGCTTTGTGTTTCCATATTTCTTTAACGCATTTCCTGGTATTGATTGTAGCAAGCGTTCGGCTATGTGATCAAGTAGAGATAGTAGTTGTACCTCTGCCGAAATTGGTGTGATTGTAATAGTATCCTTCGATGACAAACAGTCCATTTTAGCAGCAGTTATGTGATGATATTCTGGATAGATATTTGAGCCCTTTTCAATCGCACGCAATCTGAGCTTAATATATTGCTGTTTTGTTAATTTCAAATCCAGAAATAAGGCTAATGCCTCCTCATTTGTGTACTGTATGGCATCGCTCGGAGTTGGTATACTTTTAAGAATTCGTTTTGTTCTCACTGGACTAGCTTTAATAACTTTTGCAATGATATCCACTTTTGTTAATTGGTTCTGTGATCGTAATTGATGTAGGAAAGATTCTTTTATATTTGTACAACCAATTGCATCGTTAATATCTTTAAGTTTCCACCTCTTAGATCTATCGCTGCAGTTGTCCAATGATTTGCGTGGTCTTCCAACCTTATCTTGCTTTGCTGTTTCTGCAGCGACAGTAAGTTGCCCTTCTAACTACTTTTCACTTTTTATATAAAACTTTTGTTTACTGTAGTTAACTTCTTTGTAGCGTTTTTTTAGTACTTTTACAAAATTAGATAATTGCTCTTGTATTTCGGTGCTACACGAATTTAAGTTTAATTTTATTTTAACTTAAGTAAGAACATCTTCCTGGTTTTTATTTCTAAAATACTCTTCGGCCAGTTCTTTATAACCGAAGCTCTCCATATTTTTCTGTTATGATTTATCACTTGCAAATATACGTACGTACACGTAAAGGATTAACTTATTATTGAGTAATTCCTTACCGAATCCGTAGTTTTATACATTTTTAGATACATGTTATTCACACATTGATCTTCAATTTCATAGCAGGTAGTACTTGAATTGAACAAAACTGCACTTGTTATCCAGACCTTAATATCAGGTAAAACTAAGTAGTATCTCGTCAATATGGGGTTCTTTTTATCTTTAGTTGTTTAATGTCGCGATTATTATTATAAAATTGTTTATGACTTTGCCTGACGCTAACAGTTATATTAGAAAGAGATCATATGTTTACTGTACCTATTGTGATATTTTTATGACTGATTTTTTTGCTGATCAAAACAAAGCCATAAAACCCTTTCGCAGATATTATATTTAATTATTTTAGTTTTACGTAGTCTAAAGTAAAAAACCTTTAGGCAAAAAAGTGAAAATTTAATACACCATTGTAAACGAGTAATTATAGGGCTGTTTAAATTAGAGTAATTTGAATTTATTTGGAGTAATTTCATTAAAATTAAAAAAGTGTTCTACCGGCGGGTCGTGGCGGGTGCAAAAGTATATATGGGGTTAAAGAAGACACCTTCGCCTTTCTTCGGGTGGTATACGTTTCTTGTTCCCTTTTGTTCCTTAGAAGTTCTATTCCACTAAAATTTAAATTTTAGAAAAATATAGTAGTTTCATAAATATTTATTAACACCTCTAATATTAAACGCTAGAGCGGTAACCACTTACAACAACTAAAGACTATAATCCTACCAATATTATAAAAAAGACCGCAGGCCATTATCGATGATAGCTTGCGAGTAGTGACCATTTATTTTTGACAAAAAACTGATAAAAAACACCTTTTACTGAAATAACAAAAAACAGTTGAGTTTGACAGCATGCCACGCCCACAATTATCAATAGTTTAACCTAATTTTTTGGCTACCTTAATATGGATATATTAGCTCCAAAATGGCGTAAAAATTTAAAAAATCGGTGACAAAAAAAATTCGACTTTTGGCCAATGAAAAACGATTTTCAGCCACTGTGCGGCGCCTTCTTGCAGGACTACCACAAGGATCAGTTTTATCGCCTACACTATACTCAATTTTCATCTCCGATTTCAAAATATTAAGAGAACAGTCAGCTGCATTATATGCAGATGATACGGCAATAATAACAACGGGGAAGTTTCCAATGCTATTATCAAAAAATGAAAAATGAGCTATTACACGCTGAAAAATAAGTACTTTTCTAAGTGGAAAACTAAGACTAATGAAGCAAAGACACAAGCTATAATTTTTCCATTCAACAAATCACCTAAAAGAACACCAACTCTCGTTTTATCTCTTGGTGCAACAGAAATACCTCTCAGAGAAACTGTGAAATATTTGGGAATAGAGCTCGATAAAAAGTTAACGTTTAAACATCATACTCTCCAAACGTGCGAAAAAGTTGTCCGATGTGGAAGAGCTCTTTTTCCTTTACTAAACCGAAGGTCAACTCTAAGTAGGAAAAACAAAATATTGCTCTACAGAATGTGCATACCGCCAATTATGACATATGGATGTCAATTGTGGTCAAAAATATGAGCCAAAACATATTTAAAAAAGCTCCAGGTCATACAAAACAAGAATCTGAAAATTATAATCAACCTACCGAGACGATACTCAACAAATAGATTACATAGAATATACCAACAGGAAATGTTTGTAAGAGTGATCAATAGTATCACACAAAGATTTGAAACCCGCAACAGGATTTCAAAATCTGGCTTAATAATAAATTTGTAATATTATTTACTTCTCCGACTTTATATAAAGTTGACAGAAGGCTTAATGTCAAAATTTCCCTTAATTTCTATTAGGTTTTTTTTATCTATCTTTTTCCTTATAATGTAAATAAAATCATTTAAATTTATATTTTAAGTTAATTCTGAATCACTTATATTTGTTGTAATACTAATATAGTAATAAGTCAAAATGGGTGTATAAGAAATTGGTATATATTTTTACCTGTGATGATGATAGATTAATAATAAATAAAAATTAAAAAAAGTTTGTTGTTGCCGCTGCTATTTCAACACTGAAATTGTTTTTAGCACCTAAGTTTATGTGTTCACTCCAGGGCTGGAAAACGTTTTTAGTTGTATATTTCACTATGAAATGAAAGTGAGTACTTTATCAATTCTCTTTCTCATTTCAACGATCTTCCTCATTTTGTAGCAACGAAATTTTGAATCGTATAAATTGTTTTCAATATTCTCAATTTTAAAGAAGATTGAATTGTCTAATTCACAATATGTTAGAGATGAAAAGTTGTAGGAAATACATTTGCGGCAGTTTGTTGCAAATTTTTCGTATAATAATAAAGTCCTGTACAGGTCTTTCCTGTCGCTTTCAGCACGTAAGAGTTCAAATCTAACGTGCGCAGGCACTACTCCCCTTATCGCCCTGCCCATAACGTATTTTCCCCAAATTTATTGCACAACTGAAAGTTGTTGCAATAAAAAATTTAATTAAAGTAAAATGATGCAAATATCAGAAAAATAAATGAGAAATAAATGCAGTGTGGCCGTTCCGCAAGAATTGTTCATATTAAAACAAATTTAATTTAAGAAATTTCCTAGTTTTTTCATACCAGTTAAGACCGCACTCAAAATATTGGAATATTGAATAATAATCGAACATTTCTATAATTTTTAAACTACTTTTATACTATTAAAAGCAGGAACATGTCTGCACCATGAACTTTGTTATTTTTTTAATATAAACAAATATCGTACATATTTATCCGCAAAATTCATTGCTTGGTTTAGCTTTTTTTCCAAAACGATATTTTTGTGTTACATTTTGCAATATTACAATTTTTATATTTAAGGGGAATGGAAAATGCACATTTTGTGCACTATTGTTATCGGAGTTTATTTTGGATTTCTACGCTCGCAAAAGTTAGAACTATTATTAAATGAAATTTTATAAAACATATCTTAGTCAAAATTCCTTCGCATTTGCAATCCCATCCATGTCTTTATAACATATTTAAAAAATATAGGGGAATGCACGTGTTGTAGCAAATGTTTACAAAGGAAATTCTGACATCATTTGTATAACTATTGTGAATAGCACTCGATGATTCAAAACGCATATGTATAATAACTTGTGAATTGAGCAAATATTTTATAAGGTTTTATGAAAATAACTCTGATTTAATGACAAAAATGGCGAAAGCTATGCCAAAAATTAATGCATCTAAAACAATCTCTTAAAATCGATCGAACTATGTATATAAATAAAAAGCAAACATAATTAGAATATATATTTAAAAAAACCTGAAAAAATAATACAGTGATTTCATGATTTAGAATGTTTCTTTATATAAACATAGAACATTTTTTTATTAATAATCTTAATAATTTAAACACACAAAATAATCTTAACCGTACGATTCATAACCAGCAAAACTCCTTTAATTTCATAACCAGGTACACGGGTATCCGAAGTAGGTTGTTTTGCGTTTATTGAAATAAAATAATATTTTCCTGTAAATATTTTTGTTGTTGATTATATTTTGCGTTCTCAACTGTACAAATTTGATATTTGGAAAAAAAACTGGTTTCTGTTCGTATAAAGTACCTAAAGCGACACAAGTAGGCAGAAACTGGTTTTATGTAAGGGTTGTTTATTTGCTTATTTTGCTTATTTTCGGTACCTACTTGCATAATTGCTTTTGAATTAGATAGCAGATGTTCATTTGTGTCGTAAAATTGAAATATTTCATTTGCTTCGTCATTCTGTGTTGAATATTTGAACAGTGAAGTTGGTGAAAAATGAGCAGCAACGACCGATATTTGTCTACAAGAGAATACTGGAATTCGAGTGATGAAGCAAGAAGCACATATATTCAACGTTTATTTGAGGAAGATGAGGACCTTGAAGTGGACCCCGTGGAAGACCAAAATGAAGGAAATGTGTCCTATACTGGCGAAGTTTCGGAATCAGAGAATGAAGATTTGAATGTTGACAACGCAAACGAAATTGCAGCTGCTATTGACGCACCAGAGGAAATTTTCTTCGATGACGAAAGTGAAGATGATGATATGCAAGAAGATGCACCAACAACAAACCCAGCAGACTACATGACTGCACGTGACGGCACACAATGGCAGCGAACACCACGTAGTTGCCAACAAGTGAGAAGCCACAATATATTCAGAGACCGCTGTGGTCCAGCGCGGATTACTGAAAATATGACGCCTTTGCAGTATTTCAAATCATACCTCACAGTGGAAATGGTGGATATAATAGTGCGCCACACAAATAGAAAAGCGCATGCCACATATAATGCGTACAATGAAGCGAATTACAATAGACGTCAGTTGAAGTGGAAAGACACGACAATCAACGAAATTTATGCGTTCATTGGAATGATGTTGATGGCTGGCACAAATCATTCTAATGACGAAAACTTAAGAGATTTGTGGACGTCACAGGCTCACCCAATATTCCGCGCCACCATGGGAATAAACAGGTTTTTCGATTTGCTGCGTTTTATGCGGTTTGACGACCCCAGAACACGGGTAGAGCGGCAGCGTCAAGACAAAGCGGCGCCAATTCGCGATATTTGGATAATGCTCAATGCAAATCTTGCCAGATATTATGTGACATCAGAATATTTGACCATTGATGAACAATTATATCCATACCGTGGTAGAACCAAATTCACACAATATATACCCTCGAAGCCAGCAAAATATGGTATAAAAGTATGGTGGATTTGCGATGCCAAAAACTCATATCCACTTCATGGCCAAATATATACTGGCAAACAAGAAACTGGTCGTGAAGTTGGTGTTGGCGAAAGAGTGGTGAGAGATTTAGTTCGGCCATACTACGGTAGCGGACGAAATATCACCATGGATAATTTTTTTACGACCCTGCCGTTGGCTAGGCAACTAAAAGTAAAAAAGCTCAGCATTGTGGGTACACTCCGCCGCAACAAAGCTTACATCCCTGCGGAGATGAAAGAAGACAAAAAAAGACGTTGGTTCAAGTTTATTTGGCTTCCACGACAACGTAACACTGCTCTCATATAAGCAGCGGAAGTCCAACTCGGTCATCCTTCTTTCTAGTATGCATGATGATGCACAAATTGACGAGAATGGGAAACCAGAAATTATCAATTTTTACAACCAAACAAAAGGTGGGGTGGACGTTATGGACCAAACGCTCCAAGAATACACGACCCAGCGACAAACAAGAAGATGGCCGATGGCATTTTTCTATAACATCATTGATGTGAGCGCATTTGCATCACACATCATATATTATGGAAATAATCCAACTGCACGATACACCACGACGCGCAGGAAGAATTTCCTGCGTCAACTGGCAGAAAACCTGTGCATTCCTGTTATAGAAAATAGAATTTCAAATGTGCAAAACGTGCGCCAATTTTCAACAAAAAATGCAATTGAAAGCATCATCGGAAGGCCGTTGGAGAGTGTGCTTTGTGCTGCAGGTCCGTCAACATCTCCGTCAGCACGACAAAGGGGCAGAAAAGCACATACGGGCGTGTGCTACATGTGCAACCTTCTTCCAAATAAGCGCAGAAGAAAAACTAGAAAAAATTGCAGCATATGTAGCACGCCGATATGCGATGAGCACGCCATAACAACTACTAAATGCTACAATTGCCACAATAACAACGATAGTGATTCGGATGAATTACAATATAATATACATATATAAAATATGATAAAATAAATAAAAGACATTTATTTCCAATAAAAACAACACAAAAAAAACGTTTTTTTCATTTACATGTCAGGCATTTACATAGGAATTGCAATTAGGGTACCCGGGGACCCGGTTGTGTGTTTATGGGGGTAAAACATTTAAAATCATTTTTTAAAGAAAATATTGAAAATATTTTGAATTTTTTGGTATTTAAATCTTAGTTTAGCCAAAATCTCTCATGATTCGGAACTTTATGTCCATATCTCAAAAATTATAGGCACAGCAGCACTTTAAAGTCAAAAAAGGTACACGGGTACCCGGTTATGAATCGTAGGGTTAATAATTTAGGCAACAAAAGTGTTTTGAAGAAATTTTAATATATGTATGTTTGTAAATGCTTTAAATTTTAGAAAATACACTGTTATCGCACCAGGTACCATACATCCCAATGACAAGTATACAGTGGCAATAGCAGTTCACCGCATCAGCGAACCCTGTCAAATAAAAGTCGGCATAACTGGCCCCTCTTACAACAATAGCCAACAAGTGGTGGTTTCACAAGACGAAGTGGTGAACGTGGATTTTGATGTTCCCAATTTGGAAAAGGGTGACTACAATTTAACTGCCGAAGGCATAAATTGTTTGAAAAATTTTAAAAATACTACGAAATTACATTATGACAAATTTGAGTCTCATGTAAGAATACAAACCGACAAGGGTATGTACAAGCCGGGCGATGATATTAACTTTAGAGTGTTGTTCTTGGACAAAGATTTGAAGCCAGCTGAGCCAGAAGATGGCGCTGTGATTTGGTTCGAGGATGGCAAACGTAATAGGATTAAAGAAATAAGGGACTTCGAGACCGTTAAGGGAGTGTATACCGGAAAATATAAAATCTCTGAGTTTCCGGTTACGGGCGACTGGACTTTGAATGTTAAAAACGGAGGCAAGTATGATCGTATGGTGCAATTCGAAGTCGAAAAGTATGTTCTTCCCAAATATGTAGTCAAAGTGGAAGCTACCGAATCGGTCTCCGTTAAGGATGGTGATATGCAAGTGATAGTAAGAGCAAAGTAAGTATCTTCGAAAATATATTCTACATCATTTTTAATTAAACAAACAAATTTATCTTTCAGCTACACGTACGGTAAGCCATTGGATGGCAAGGCCACTGTAATTTTGAGTTTACCAATACCCTATTCCGGTGATGGTACTGATTATTATGATGTGGATGAACCTCTTACTTTTATTAAAACAGCTAACATGGTGAAAGGCATAGCTAAAATCGATTTCAATATAAAAGATTATGAAGCTTACGTACGGCAAGAAACTAATCCTACTCAGATGGAAATCGTAGCCACAGTAGAAGAACAATTTACAGGTGTCAAAATTGATGAAACTTCTTCTTCCATGGTGTACCCTTACCGTTATGCCGTGAACTGCATAAGTAGAGGAAACTGTTCCGATTTTGGCAAAGAACTAGATGTTCTGTACCAAATCACTTACTTGGATGGTTCTAATCTAAAAGATACGAAATCAACCGTCGAATTGATCTACAAAGAAGTTTTGGAAAAAACTAATTGGCAGAGGTATGTACGTTTACCAGCTGATGATGACTCGGAAGCAGCTACCACCATGACACCTCCAATATCGGAAAATTATACCATCAGTTTTAAGGGACACATGAATGACACGGGTTTTGTCAGCTTTAAGGTTTCATTGCCCGATTTGCCTGAATATGAAGGCTACTTCCACTACTACTCAGTACAGTTGAAATATTTAGATGAGCAGCGTAAACTTCATGACACTCCTTACTATAGGGATCCGAAAAAAGTTGATCCACCTCAAAAAGATAAAGAAATATCGAAGGAATACTTCACTTTTTCGCGTATGTACTATTCAAGCATCAAGTAAGTTGGGTCGAAAGATTTTTTAACAGGACACTTACATGCAACAAATATTGGATAAGAGAATTTATTTGATTCCGACATTTAGCGAACTCTCAGCACGATATCTTTGAAGCAGCAGTTTTATTTATTTAGAATATGTAGATTTCATTTTGACATATTTTTATTAAAATTTTTTTGATTCCAACTTCTCATAAAAATGTTTCATCGATCAAAATCTTTGTAATACAGCAAAAGCTTAGGGAAGAATTTTTATACATATATGAAAAAATTGTCAGATTCAGTTGTAAAAAAAAAATCTTGTTATCCCTTCAGATTGGCTGTGGACAAACCTTATCCATTTACCATCCTTTCAAGCCAACCTTTGTCATACTTTGATTACAATGTCATCGGCCGTGGTAATATTTTAAAGAGTGGCCGCGTTGATTTGCCAGATAAGCCCAAAGTATACAATTTAACTTTAACTCCAGAAATTTCTTGGTTAACCTATTTTCACCTGTACATCTACTATGTGGATGAAAAGGGTGAATATCATTTTGCGGAGGAGGGATATTACATTGAGTTTGAATCGCAAAATCAGGTAAAAATTAAATATAGAAGACTTAAAATTTTCTTCAACTTGAACTTGTTTTTTCAAGATTAATGTCACCGCAGCAGAACAAGTTAAGCCGGGTGAGGAAGTTGCTTTGAAAATTCAAACTGCTCCCAATTCATTTGTTGGTCTTATGGCTGTCGATCAGAGTGCTTTGCTGCTTAGGCGTAACAACGACTTGCAACCCGATGAACTCAGTTGGATGTTTGGATTCTACAAAACTGTTACGCCATATCAAGGATTCTATTCAGGATATCCAGGCGTCACATCAGGCTGTGTAACCTTGACAAATGCTAATTATTTCTATTATGAAGAAGACTACTCTTCTGATAGTGTTGTAGGTGCATTCCCTCCTGTGTATGGAAGTGGAAGTGGAATCCAAGTACGGAGTGATTTTGCGGAAACATGGTTATTTGATGACATTGAAAAGTAAGTTGATCTTGTTTTTAATGCACTTTCAAAGAAATTTTATTTACACTTTCTAATAATAAAGCACTGAAACCTCTGAATTCACTTGGCATAAAAAAATACCAGAAACTATTACTTCTTGGGTATTGACAGCGTTCTCGCTGAATCCATCTAAGGGATTGGCTATAACTAAAGAGCCAACCAAAATTACAACTTTTCTGCCATTCTTCATATCCGTACGTTTGCCATACTCCGTTAAAAGAGGTATTATTAGAAAAAAATCATATTTTTCTTTTGTGTATAACATTTGTTTACTATTTTAATACCAGGCGAAGTGATTAATTTGCCTGCCTTGGTCTTTAATTACCTGGACAAATCGTTGGACGTCGTTGTGACTCTGGATAATAGTGATGATGAATATGAATTTACTGAATTCGACAATGAAATACTTAGCGAAGAGAAACGTTCTAAGAGCATACTTGTGCCCGCTAATGGAGCTGCTGGTGTTTCCTTCCTAATCAGACCCAAAGTAATTGGTAGTGTGATGTTGAAATTTATTGCCATTTCGCCGGTGGCTGGTGATGCAATAAGCAAATCTCTGAAAGTGGTACCAGAAGGCATTACCCAGTATGCTAATCGGGCTTATTTTGTTAATTTGAAAACAGAACCAGAATTTAAGACTTCATTTGAACTCGAATTACCTGAAGATTTAGTGCCGGATTCGCAGCATGTGGAAGTAGGAGTCATGGGTGACATATTAGGTCCTGTTTTGAACAATCTGCACAATTTGGTGCGTTTGCCAATGGGTTGTGGCGAACAAACCATGTCCTCTTTGTTGCCAAATTACTTGGTTATGAAATACTTGGAGAGGTCGGCGCAGTTGATCCCTAATATGGAAACCAAACTGCGTTACAATATGGAGACCGGATATCAAAATATCTTAAACTATCGTCAC
Source organism: Germaria angustata (assembly GCA_963681545.1). Classification (NCBI taxonomy): domain Eukaryota; kingdom Metazoa; phylum Arthropoda; class Insecta; order Diptera; family Tachinidae; genus Germaria; species Germaria angustata. Next base: position 91,988,475 of record OY812999.1, on the reverse strand, counting down.
CCAGATGGCTCTTTCAGCAGCTTTGGACCCTTCAATAACAACAAAAAGCCTCATAATGGTTCTACTTGGTTAACTGCCTATGTGGTTCGTTCCTTGCTACAAATCAAAGACTTTGTTGACGTTAATGACAAAATCATTGAAGACGGTCTAGCTTATTTAAGTAAGCAACAGGCTGAGAATGGCACATTCACTGAAAAGGGCGATTACTTCTATGCTTCGCAAAGAAATCATGTGGCTCTCACTAGTGCGGCTGTCTTAGCCTTTTTAGAAAATGATACTTTTGCTGAAAAATATTCCCGAGAATTGAAGAAAGGTTTAGAGTTTATTGCCGAAAATATTGACGAATCAGGCTCTCTGCATGCCCAGTCCTTGGGAACTTATACATTGAACAAGGCCAAGCATGAAGCAGCTAAAGGAAAGCTTTCCAAACTAAAATCATTAGCAAAAACTGAATCAGATCGCACGTATTGGTCGGAAAGGGAGCAAAAGACTAGCGGCAGATGGTGGTATTTTGTTTTCAGCAACGATGTTGAAATAACTTCGTATGCTTTGTTGACCTTATTGGACCAGAAGTCTACGACAGTTGACGATGTATTACCCATCATCAAATGGCTAATTGCTCAGCGTAACAATTATGGTGGATTTGCCTCAACTCAAGATACCGTGGTTGGTTTAACGGCCCTAATTAAGTTTGTCGAATTCGCCAATTATGAACCGGCTGAAATGAATGTTGATATAGCGTCAGAAGGTAAAAAGGAAACCATTCGATTGACTGAAGATAATGGAATTTTATATCAAACTGTGGAGGTTAGTACTTATATACTCAAAGTCATTTTTGCATTGGCCAGTGGGACTTTCTTGCTGTTTGCAAGTATTTTTGTTTTAATTAGCTTTTTCATTTATTTTCCAAAGTGGCGAATCCCATATTCTGCAATTCGCGCAATACTTTTTTATACGTTTTCATGTTCATACTTCTTACAAAATGTATTGATTGAGAGTTTTGGAAACGTTTTCAGCTGGTATTTTAAGCGGTGATCCCATGTTTGTAACAAATATATGATCACATAGTGAATCTCGATATTTTTGCTGAGCACAGGTTCAAACAAAGTGTTACTACTTATATTAGAGAAAAAAATCCACTGTGCGCTTCTTTACAATAAATGTCATTCTTATATCTACTTTGAAACTGTATGAACTTGATACTCGTGTGTCATAATTTCCATTCCTTACAGATGCCTCAAAACACCAAATCAATAGATTTCACGGCCAAGGGAACAGGCTCAGCCCTTGTTCAAATTGCTTATCAGTACAATATATTCGAGAAGGAAGCTAAACCGAGTTTTACCATTAAGACTACGATATTTGAGAAGAAGAACCGGCCATTGCATTTGGAAATGTCGGTTTGTGTCAACTACGTGGGTGAAGGTGAATCCACCAATATGGCATTGCTGGAAATTTCTACACCCTCGGGTTATGCTGTGAACGATGAAATCTTAAAGGAAGTCAAGCAGATAAAGAGAGTTAGTGTAAGTGCTTTCCAGTTAGAGAAATATAAAGAACATGAAATTGATCATTCGTACTCTCTTACAGAACACTGAACTGAAAAACTCCGACTCTTTACTGGTTGTGTACTTCGATCATTTATATAAAAATGACGAAACCTGTTTGATGGTCGAAGCCTTGAGGACCCATTCTGTGGCCATGCAAAGACCAACTCCCATTGTGCTGTACGATTATTATGACAACAACAAGAAGGCCGCTGCCTTCTATGAAGTTGAGTCGAAATTGTGCGATATTTGTGAGACCGAAGAAGAGTGCAGTAAATGCAAATAAGAAGCTGTTATTAACTTAAAATTTAAAATTTTCTCTAATGATTTAGTAATTGCGACAAAAAGTTATTGATTTAATAATTTTACCTAATAATAATAATAATAAACTGAACGTTTTCGAAGCAATAATTTATTATGTTTTATTTGTTAAGGAGGACCAAGGTTACGTCGAAATTGTATATTAGCATGCAAAAATTAAATGATATTCCTGGAAAATTTCTATAAAAAAGTAGAAAAATGCAACAAATTGAAGCGATCTTTCACTTAATTTATATTCCTATATTTTTCTAATAACGATCAATTGAGAAAACAGCTCAAGTCTGCATTGCTGTTAGACAGTATTATTGAGTTTATATTGTTTCAAGCACTTCGCCTCTTAAACTCCTTAAAGATGTTCGTTGAATAAAAAATTAGCTTTAAAACTGATTTATTGAAAAATAACAAGTAAAATTTGTTGAAAGTAGTACATAAGTTAAAAAATATGAAAAGCCTCGACGACCGTATTAAAAAATAAAGAAAAATTTTAACTAAACATTTGCAGAATATTTCCCCACTAATTGTACAAAATTTTTTTTTTTAGTTTTTGTGAAAGGACATGCATTTCATTTTACATTTTAAAAGTTACTTTGAATTAAGCAGAAAGTGGACATTTTTGTTAGAATTACAAAATGAAGAGTTTTTGTTCCAAATTTAAATCCTTACATGGTCGATGATATTATGGCTAAAATAAACAAGTGATCATAAAATTCCCCTTTTAAGTTCTGCTATAAATTTGGCTTTATTCTCTGCAATGACATGACTATTACCCATATATCCTTAAACTCCGAAATTAAATTTTGTAGTGTACTAGACTCGTAGTGCGAAGTTCCTAGGTTCGAATCCTGCCGCAGAACTTTGGCAGATTGTGTCTGATAATTAAATGAAGCGCACAACAAGCCTTCACTGGCTTAAGTGTATGTAGTATGACATGGGCTTATCACACCCCTCCAATCAACCTAACCTAACCTAACCTATATATAATATATATATATATATATATATATATATATATATATATATATATATATATATATATATATACAGTATTTTTCGGTTAATTGACCCTACGGTTAATTGGTTTTCACGCTTAATTGAACCACTTGATCGGGCAAAAATATTGCATACGAAAACACATGTAAATTTCCTCGGATAATTGAACCCGGTTAATTGATTTTCCTGCTTAATTGGTTCAAAATTCATGTCATCAAAAATAATTTTCTTCTTACTTTTACCTGGTTAATTGCATTATTATTGAAAAATAATCTGGCATTTTTGCACATACATATTTGACATTACAGACCTTTTTAAGTAATTCTTTTAAAATGCAAACAATATGTTTATTTTTATTTTTTAAATAATGATCTCGAAAAGTGTGAATATGTACATCATGAATTTATTTGTTCCTTTTTTTATTTTTTAAGCACTATGTAATATTTTAATACTTACGTGAATGGAAGAGCTGTATGTATGTATATGCATATGAATTGTTTTGACTTTTTAAATTTATGATTTTTTGGTAAAACCAATATATGGATTGTTTTTTAGTTTATAAATTTTATTTTATTTTATTTTATTTATTTTTATTTTTTTTTATTTTTATTTTTTTGTAAAACTAATGTGCACATATATAGTGCATTTAATAGTGCACACCTACAATAATAAATACCTGCGTATACACATATACATATGTAAATTTTTTCTGTTACTTGCATTTTTTCGTTTAAGGTAAAAAAAAATTATTTTGAAAAACTTAAAGTGCACATATGCGATTTCTTTTAATTCATTAGTAGTTTCAATTACACGTGATTTCAATTAAATGGGTATCGGCTAATTGGTTCCCCGGTTAATTGAATAAAAACTTGTGCAAATTTTGATGTGCAATTAACCGAAAAATACTGTACATATATATATATATATATATATATATATATATATATATATATATATATATATATATATATATATATATATATATATATATATATATATATATATATATATATATATATATATATATATATATATATATATATATATATATATATATATATATATATATATATATATATATATATATATATATATATATATGCTTATATATTTGTGTATGTGTGTGCAAATAATCCGTGTTCAAAATCCCGCACAGTCGAACGTAACCCTATAACTTGTTTTTGTTCTCGTACATCTTTTTCTACCTGTTCTTTGTTTTGGCATCCAGAGAAAACTATACAATTTCAATTCCATTCAACACATTTATAAGAGATTCATTTTCGACTTGCTTTTAGTCATGAATTGACTGTTTAGACGTAGACATCAGTTTCGGTTCGATCATTTAAATAATAAACACAAGCACAACGACAAAATTTCGCCGGCTTAAAACCACAAACATACATTTGAATATATTGTTTAATTTAGCGTATTAATTAATTTAGTGTACTAAACAAGTAGTTAATAAGTGATTGAGACATGCGTCTGCTGTTCTGTCTCGCCATTTGCTGGGCGCAAAACTATTATTATGCCGCAGCTGATGAAGGGTAAGTACATACATATATATTTGTATAAAGTGTTTATTGAAATTAATGGAGTCAACATACATATTTCTAAGAATTTTGTTCAAATGTTTTATAATGGAATGGGGAAACCCCTCAGTTAACTGAAAATAATTTTAATTAGTACATGATGACGTTGTTTGGGGAAGATGTTTGTAAATAAATATGCGCATATCTATTTACTAATTAAATACAATTTTCCAAATAAAATTGAGGATTTTTTCTTTAAAATTTAACTGTGCTAGGCCAGAGACAAAAAATAGGAAATATTTTCTTAAATTTTCAAATGAAATATACAAACACAAGGAAATATCAAGAAACCACATTATCTTGATAGTTTGAAAAGAAATGTTCGCGATATAATAATGTATGACCCTATCTTTGAAAAAATTTTCATTTAAACATTAATATTAAAAAATTAATATAAAATCTAAAATATAGATATACATACAAATATCTTGCATTCAAATGGAAATTTTCGAAAATCAGCTTTTTTCTACAAAACAATTCACGTAAACAATCTTCTGAAAAATTTTCCTTTTCTATTTCACTTGTACCGCTCGTACAACATCAACAGCTTTTGGCTTCTTCTGAGCAATTTGGATTTTTAGAATTGTGGATCTTCTGTATTTATTGTGCCATATATACCATAAATAATCGCATGGAATCTTTGTTATAATATGACAATTGTGAACTTTCCAGTTTTTTTAAATATTGATACTGGAAGGAATATACAAATCTTCGTATATTTATGCCAAATCTGATATCTCCAAGTCCTTTTGTATAAACTTCTGACAGATAGACGGATATGGGTTATCGTTTTTGACTTTATAGATTCTTTAAGCTGAATTAAATAATAACCAAGTCTTCCTCTTCTGTCCTAATATATTTTGTTTTTAAAAGCAAGAGGAACTCATTAACATTTCGAAGAATTAAAATTAATCCACACATACATGTACTGTGTCAGGCTCTGTTTCCCTAACACTGGTTAGAAAAAACGCCTTTCAACATTCAAGTAAAGGATGCAATTTTGTGGATGATTTTAGTTTTGTCATCTAATCTTTATTCCTGAAGAAAAAAAGAAAAATAATTAAAAATTCCTCAAAAGAGAGTATGCAAAACAAAATCAGCTTATCAGCCATTTCTGTACGACCACTGATCTTTCTTCCTATTTGCCCAGCTGTATGACCAAAATATTACTAATTTTTAGTTAATTTAGCTTTAGTATTTTTTATTTTGAAGTCAAAGGCCAAAGAGCATTATAAGTACTGCGATCAATAATATTATACTCTTGTAATATGCTTTAGAATCCTTTACCAATGCTGAAACATTGATTTGCATTGACCCTTTACGAAGCAAACTAATGTTGCAATATTATATTGAAAGTTATGTAAATTGTTTCGTCCTTTGGTGCAAAGTATACCATAGGAAGTGTTACAATTTGGTCCTACGGGAATTTTCTAGCTTTTTATTTGCAGGCAACTGTATGCTTTATATACATATTAAAAATCGCGAAAAAAAATAGTGTTTATCGGATGAATGGTGAAAGTTTGCAAAAACAGCAACAAAAACACTCCATAAAAACTGTAAAAAATAGGAAAAAAAACTTATGACAGCCAAAGAAAAAAAAAATTGGAAAAAATATTTGAAGTGGTAGATAGTCTAATAATATATTTAGAGATCGAAGCCAGTCGAATTATTAAGTTTTAAATTTACGGGGGAAGTAATAAAAATTTTAAAATTTCAACAACAAAATTTAACAGAAGCTAAATAAAGGCTGGAACAGAAGGTGCAGCTGAGTAGTGTTGTAAAAAGTGGCTATTTTTAACTACTCAATACTACTCGATAATTTTTCAACCGAGTACTCAATTTTTCAAATTTAAACATCAATATTTTTGAGTTTTATTTTATGAAACTTCAGTTTTTATTGTATTCAATACAATTTTATAGGAACTAAAATAAATGGATTTTAAATGCATACATAATACGTATGTTAAAAAAACAAACATATGCATATATGTACATATATTTCATAAAAAATTAAGTTTTTGTACTATACGAGTTAAACTTTGACTTTTTTGGACTGACAAATTAAGTTGCTAAAATGTAAAAATAAAATTTTGTTAACATTGTCGGAATTTAAGTGGTTTCGTCTATTTGTCAGAACTTGACTTGCTATTGAAAACTTGCGTTCGCTAGGAACTGAGGTTGCCTCTTTTCTATCTAAAGTTTGCTCGTGACTAAAATTATTTAATTTAATGATACATTTTGAGCTTTTGGCATTGTGAAGAGACTTGTCTTTTTTGTCAAATTCACTCCAAATGGAATTATTATTCTCCGAAGTAGTTTGTTGTGAACTAAGTGTGGACAGTTCTGAGCTTGATAAGAAATATAATGACGAAATCTCCTCCTTTACGAATTTTAAAGCACTTTGGTCCGTAAATCCTTTGGACTTAAAGCGTGGGTCCAAATACGTCGAAACAGATAACATTTCGTTAAATTCAAACGATGAAAACGTCAGTTTAAGTCATTTATAAATTTTTTAATAAAAATTGAAATTTCCTCTCTATTATTTTCTGTTGTTTTTTATGCAGGAATGATTGTAACCCACGAATTGACACAATAACTTTGGAAACGGTTGTAAACTTTTCTGCGCTCATTTCTATTGTTATTTCCTTGAAAGGTTTTAATATGACGCATACTTCTTTCAAAATTTCCCACTCTTCAACAGAAAATAGCTCAACTGGCTTCCGTAAAACAGCTACAGTAGCTTCCAAAACATCTTGATTGTCGATTTTTCTTTCAACCATGAACAATGTGGAATTCGACCTATTCGGGGTTGAGTTAATCAATTTTAATTTTTTCTTCCCCATTTGCTCCTGCATTTCTTTCAGCTTGCTTGAAGCCTTGGTGCTCCGGTGGAAAAAATCAACTGCAGCCTTACATTTCGTAATGAGATGGGAAATTTTATTTGTATTCAGACCATCTGACACAATTTTTAAGTATTAGAAGTATTGAGTAGCTACAAGTGAGTATTGACTATCTTAAAAAACATGCGGTATTGAGTACTGAGTACTCAAATACTCAATACATTTACAACACTACAGCTGAGGCGTGAAGCGAGAAGTATACTTCTCTCTGTTAAAAGTAAAATACATTGCTTCAAATGTATGCCAGCACAATGTGAATCTGAGGGTGACGCTGAGACAAAGCCTGAGGTGCAAAGTTCGAACATTTTAACTTTTTACATCGCCTCACATTACACTGTGCGACAGTCCAAAAAACCTGGGACCGGATATTATTTTTCTTGTAGGTCTTGTTGAGCTAAAGAGGAATCCAATAGTGAAATTTGCCGGACACCTCCAAAATCCGGATTTACGGTTAAAAAACCGGTTTTTTTACCTTTGCGCACTTATAAGCCTGTAACTTTGTTGATAATAATCCGATTTTCAACTTCTTACTAGATTTAGAAAGAAGAAACTGAGATCTTTCAAATAATATATAATTTATTTAAGAAAATTTGGGAAGTTTGGGTGTTATTGTCGAGCAAACACAAATTTTGTAGATTTTTCAAAAATTTTTCAAATTCGGTGACGTTTTTATACATTATTTTATTAAGAAACTATAATACAATTGAATTTATTCAAAAAGTACGTTTACTTGCAATTACAATGCATATGTGGGGTTAAAAATATATATGCAATTGACTGAGTTATTTAACTTTTCATGAAAATAAACTTTTAAACATTTTATAAAAAAAATTTTTTTGGTTATTTAACTCAAAAGTGTTTGCTTGACCATTTTTTTTAAATAAGCATCGTCAGTTTCTCGTTTAAGTGACCAGCAATATTCTGAAATCATTTTTATCTTATTTTTGCCTTCAAAGCGTTTTTCAATAGTTGCCATTTCCTGGTGAAAATGTTCGCCTTGTTTATCACTGAATTGGCCCAGGTTATCTGGGAAAAAGTTCAAATGCGAATGCAGAAAATGAATTTTTATTTACATATCGCAGCCCATTTCACCATACGCACTTAAAAACTCATTGACAACTGTAACATAGTCGTCGCTTCTGTGATTTCCATCTCTCATAATTTTTCGAATTTGAGGTCCAATAAAAATACTTAAAAGTTATCAAAACAGATAAAAACGATGAAAAACGTACTAGATATGTAAAAAAATACCAAATAAAATTGTCAAAACCTTTAAGTCAGCGACGACTTTCCATTTATGGGTGGTATAGCTAACAAACATTAGTATATTTTTGATCACTTCCTAAGTTTCTTTTGTATTAGTCGCATATGCGATTAGAACTGAAAGTAATTTACTTTGGTTATGCAATAAAACAGCTTTTAAGCCTAGATATTACATTATAAATCTTAAATTAATAAAAATAAAGTCATACATTTTTATAAGAAAACTTATTTTTACATGAACCATCAATGAAAAGTCGCCATTCATCTGCATTATAATTGTGATTTAATGCCGAAAATAGGTTTGGAACTAGTCTTAAAACTTTCTTCAAGTAATCAAGTCCGGTCACTTTTTCTGCCAGATGTTATAACGAAATCTTTTTCCACCAAATTCCAATGTTTAATCGCGACCCGAAGACTTCAGATTGCCGCTTTGACAAGTATAAATCGCCAACAAGAAATCCGTTGTTGTAGATCTGGATGGAAGGAACTTGTCTTGTTCAAAATCTTTTTCTGTTACATCGACAGATTTGCTCAATGTCCGTAGATCATAACTTACAGGTATCGGTTTTGTAACAGCTACAACATTTGCGTACTTAATGTTTTTGCGCGTTTTGAAACAGTGACCTAAAACATCGGTTTGACAAAAGTAGCAATCATTTGGTTTATGTATGGCTGATGATGCCAAATCAAGGGGTAGAAAAGGGCAAAACAAACGAAGGTTGAATTCTCTTTTTTTAATGTATTACAGCAATATTGACAAACAAATTCTGGTTCGTACTAGCGTACGATTAAATACTTTATTGTACATTTCTACCACTCCAATATTGTTTTTAAAATCACGCCGCTGACTGATATCACTAAATAAGCCACAAATAAAGCAAAATTTCAAGCAAACACTTTTGAGTTAAATAACCAAAAATAAAATTTGTATAAAATGTTTAAAAGTTTATTTTCAATAAAAAGTTAAATAACTCAGTCAATTGCATATCTATTTTAAACCCCACATATGCATTGTAATTGTAAGTAAACGTACTTTTTGAATAAAATCAATTGTATTATAGTTTCTTAATAAAATAATGTATAAAAACGTCACCGAATTTGAAAATTTTTTGAAAAATCTACAAAATTTGTGTTTGCTCGACAATAACACCCAAAGATCTCAGTTTCTTCTTTCTAAATCTAGTAAGAAGTTGAAAATCGGATTATTATCAACAAAGTTACAGGCTTATAAGTGCGCAAAGGTAAAAAAACCGGTTTTTTAACCGTAAATCCGGATTTTGGAGGTGTCCGGCAAATTTCACTATTGGATTCCTCTTTAGCTCAACAAGACCTACAAGAAAAATAATATCCGGTCCCAGGTTTTTCTATTTCATTCAATTTTGTAACACTGTGTTAACAGCGCTTCTTTAACATATTATGTTCGTTTACATTTTTTTACCGAATATTTTTATTTTTCCACAAAAAAATCAGGCCTGTCACAGAAATCAATTTCGATCGAAAGTGGAATTGATTCCGCATTTTATTATTTTATTTATTCAACGAAGAAACAAGAAACCTGTTTCTGTACTATCAGATACAAAAAATGCAAATTCGATCATGAAATTAAAAGTGGTTTCATTCCGATAAAAATTTGGTTTTTTGTTTTCTGGAGAAGCAAAATACGGAATCAATTCCACTTTCGATCGAAATTGATTTCTGTGACAGGCCTGAATATTTTTTTTTTTTTTGTACAAATACACAAAAAACTTAAATTAATTTTGTTTATTATGTTAAAATTGATAGTTAACAGATTGTTTTAACATATTATTATATCCAGAGATGCCAATAATGTTTATCGTTCATACAAATTCAAGTACAAGTACAATTGGCAACAATGAACTCACGCCTCATCATTGTGTTTGTACTTCAACCTCCGCCTCAGCCACAACTTCAACTAATGCCTCAGCTGCACATTGTGTTCCAGCCTTAACTGACACAATATTAGTCATTAACCTTTTCAAATCGAAAATGTGATCACTCTTCTCTTATGGCCAGGCTGAGGATGAAAAATATTATATACTTTTATTCGTTCTAATTTTTAACTGATTTGATTTGAAACAGATGATTATGTTCTACAAATTAAAATTTTTTTATAAAAAGTTGAGCCCTTAATGATATAAAATATTTTTTTTGTTGTGGAAACTTACAGGCACCGCCTTAATTTTTTTTGCCGCGGGAAGATTACGAATTTCCTCCCAAAATTAAATGCATCAATTAAATTAAAACTAGGGGATACAATGGAGTAGCTACATGGAGGGACAGATTGTCATAGTCATTTAAAAAGGGTGAAAATTTTGAAAGTCTATTTAAGTTGTGAAATTATATAAAAGCTTGGAAGGGTCAATTTACTAAGTCAGACCTTTTTCGATTTTTCGTCTTTGAACTGCCATTTGCGTTCATATAAGGAAATATTTCTAAAAGTGGCTTAACATTAATATGCACATAAGAGGATAAAGCGATATTCGAGTACATGCATGTATTTACTCATTCCTGCCTTTCCAACAAATTAAGACTTGCTGCAATAAATACTTCATGGTGTAAGAGCAATCTAGGCCCGGATGAAAAAAGAGAACATATTAAAGTGCTCTTAAGCCGGTTGAGAGTAACAATCGACAAATTGCACATACATGTATGTACTTCTGACTGATATACATATATGTGCATGTGCAAACATTTTTGTTGCTGCTTTTTTATGTTTTTATATTTTTTTACACTTTTTTTTTTTTTTTTTTTTTTTTTTTTTTTTTGATAAACCACGTTTCAGGGTAATAGCATTAAGTACAAGTGTATTGTGTATTCATTCTCAAATTTTTTATTACTCTAAACTTGAAAATATAAATAATTTCAAGCTTTAAATCAAACACAACCAACACATTTGCATCTACATATACATACATATGTCAAATTAAAGTAAAGAAAACAGTTGTGTTGTCAACAAATTATGGCTATTAACTATATTAAGGGTGTCCAGAAGTACCTAAATTACGAACTGAGCGGGACCGGTTCGTTATAGGTAAAGTTCATTTCCTATAAACAAAAGTAGGCAAACATTTAAATAGATTACATTTATTTATTAGTTACCTATTGCGAACAATTCTTGCGGTTTGGAGTTGTTAAATATAAGCGCAAAAATTTACAAGCATTTTGAATTATGTGCTAAAAATTTGTTTTGTTCCAAGCTTTAGTCGAAACGAAACATTTCTAAACTTTTGAAATTTGTGTAAATAAAACCCACTTAACTTAAACGAATTTTCAGAATTTTCCGTTTTCCAAAATTGGGACCTAACTGCCCGCTTAAGAATAGTTATATTTACCTTTTATTAAAAGCAAACACAAAATTTGTTGTTTGCAATTTATCCTCAACAAATTTTTTAAATTTATTCATAAGAAAAGGCAGTAATAGTTGATATTTCTTTTCAATAAGTTGTTAAGGACGTCATTTTGTAAAACAAAACGTCAATGAACGTTTAAGAGTTGCTCGGAAAATATCCCTATGAAATTAATTAAACTGAATTTCTAGTATTTTTTGTACATATTTCAAACTCCATTAATAATTAAAAAAAATATATTATTGTCTTTTTTTTTAAATAAATTCATTTATTTATATATAATTTACATCAGGCTGAACATTAGCTGCGGAAAATTGAGTGCGATCATTTATATAGAGACCAAATGGACTAGATTTCAAACCTCATCGAACTCAAGTAGAGAATGATAATTATTAATTTTCAATGTGTTTAATGATTCGAAATGACAGGAAAGTAAATTTGACTATTATTTGGGGGAACAATTGCACGTTTTCGGTGCCTTCACATACCTTTTTGTTAAAAAATCATTACTAATTTAAAAAAAAAATTATTCTACACTAGTCATATTTTTCAGTTATTAACGAAGTTTGCTTACCCTGCTAAAGCTTCTCCTTCTTATTCTGTTATTCCAATTTTTAATATATTATCACATTAAAGTGTCTCTTAGGGACTAGTATTTGTCAGTAGTAGATAATGAACTGTCAGTGTTTAAATAATAAATTTAATACTTTTACGTACTCGTATGCCAGGCCCAGTATTTGCAACACAATAACAGTTGTGATTTTTGTTGTTGTTGCATTCAATTAACAAAAGTATTCGAATGAACGAACGTATCAAATTTTTTTGAAACAAGCAGCACTATTACACCACGTCTTTACAGGCCATCGACTTGGACATGACGTAAGTCCAAGCAAAGTAATTATATTAATATAATAATGCTCTGGTATGTGGAAAATACGTATTGATATTCATGTTCAGACATATCAATCATTTTTTTATATATGTGTGTTTGTAGTCTAATTTGCGCATGTGTTTTGTGCTACATGGCGGGCAGTGGTGGCAGAACATGAACGGAACGTGGATATGAGCTGGCCCCACGGGTCGAATTCATGTGCTATATATGTTATGTTAAATGTTCATAACAATTTGATGGCTTGTAAAGACCATTGACATAGTTGTCCATAAACTCAAATTTGCTTTTGCTTCCATTAAAAATTTTTGAACGTCATTTTCCTTTTAATGTCTGTTCCTATTAACTTCCTTCTTTTCTTAGTTGGAGTATTAACATGTATTAAAAATAAAAACAAATAAAAAAATATAGTTTTTCTTATATTTTTTTGCCCATTCGTGAAATAAATTTTTACAATTTAAGGTCGAAGATATTACTTCATTTTGTGTTAAAAATATTCCTTTTAAAGGAACCCTCATAAAGTTAAACACAAAAAAGTCAAACTCTTCATTTGAAAAGAAAAAAAGATAGAAATTGTAGTCAATGCGAATTCCTAGAGAGGGCAGCCGTGCAACATGTGTACAAAAAATTTCACCATAAATAAATTTTACAACAAAATTTAACTAACTAAAGGGCCCAAAGCAAATTCGCAAGAAACATTTTCTTAAATCTGTTGTATTGAATTATTGTGGACGATATATCTTAAAGATATATGATTTGGAACGTATACACATTGTTTTGTAAGTACATATTTTAGTTATTCATCACATCACCATAGGATGAAAACGCAAAAGAATTGAAGGATGATGATTATATTTGAAAATCATTAAATTACCTTTAGAGAGCTTGTCTAGTTTTGCCACACGTTATTGGTCAATTGGCGTGTGTCAGCGAAATTTGTTGTGAAACTCCTTAATTTTGACCAAAAGCGACGTCGCACAAACAGCACTATAATCACGACTCAGCCTTGGATTCCTATTTTGAAAAGTGAAGAGCACCAAGAGAGACTGCAAATTGTATAGCGCTTGAGTAGGTAAAGACTGCTTCACTGAAAGAGTTGATGACTTTACGAAAAAATAAGAACTTTTCAAAAGTACCTCCAGGCTTGCAACAAAGTGCTGGCATATTATGTTGAGAACGTTAATAAATAAATATTTTTTAAAACAAGAGTAAACGTCACTTTACTTTTTGATCAGCCGTCATATTTTCAAGGTTTTTCCATTCGAATAGACACAAATAGAAAATTTGAGCGCTTCTATTTTCGGATTAGTGATCTCAGCATTTTTGACAATCTTCTTTGCTATGATGCTCGTAAAACAGCATTTGAAACGCAAATTTATAACACGCCTTTGGTGATAAATATGTTTCTGAATTAAGAAAAAATTAACTTGTTATACAAATGATCTGAAGGGTGTATAAAATTTGCAACAGATGCTTCTTAAACTACTCTTCTCACTGTTGCAACCCATAACATAAAATTTAATTGTCAAAGTAATTTAATACCTTTAAATTTACAAGGGTCTTAAAAACTTCACCAATAAAAAGCTTTCAGTAATAAATGAATTGTTGACAATAATCATGAAATTTCTAACGCTTATTATCATCAGAAAAAATTGTTTCGGTGAACAAAATAAGTCACGAAAAATTTAATTAACTAAGAATATTATCGCAAAAAAATTTCAATATTTTAGCAAAAAAATTATAATAATAATAATAACAATAATAACAACAATTTAACAGTAAACAGCACCGCTGATTTATTAATGACTAGACCAGAATTACTTTGCTATTATTATTTTAAATCAAATGTCGTTGAAACAAAGGAAACAAAATAATGAAAATAGACATAAATGCGTATATTACAGTGGTGTTTACCAAGCTAGCACATTACCCATCCTTCTTGGCCCTTCCTTGTTTTCATATAATTATTTTGCTTTACTTTCATTCGTTGCAATACTTTTGGTTGATTTAAAAGTACTACGAAACCTTTAACATAAGTGGACAGTAATTTCGCACAAATGACAAACATTTGTAAAATAAAATAATTATTATCTTTTTCCCTATTTGAGCACCTAGTGGTTTCTCTTTTCTATGAACAGCATCTGTCTCTAATTTTGTTGCTTCCGATTAGGTAATTCCAATATTGTGTAAATTTGTTTGAAAGGTAAACTCAGTCAAGGTATATGAGACGCAGGTACCAAAAAAATAAAAAGATACCAACAATAAATGAGTCTATTTATTTGTGTTTAAATGAGGGTGTCTAATCTTTTTTATTTTTTAATTTTTTTCTTGTATTGGCCATGATGTTACTGTATTAACAAGGGATAGCTGAGCATGTACTTTACACAATTTCAAATGTGTTTTATCTATTTATAATATTTTATGATTGTGCAATATTTTACATAATAAAACTTTATTTAACGTAAAATTTTTTGCAAATAAATTGTCTATTATGTGGTTGTTTTTTTCATCCACTAATTACTTAATGATTAAATGTAAACAAGAAATTTTTTGTTGCGTCAAAAGTAACTTATGTATGGAATTATTAAAATCAACAATAATCTGGTTAATTTCAAACATAAATTGTTTTCGCAACCATAATACTGCTGCGTATTTCATCTGGGTATAGACAATCAATGGTCAATATTGATAGTATCATATCATATAAATATTTTATTTACCAACAAAAGTTAAAAATAAAAGTTTTATTTAACAAGTTCTACGTGATACTTA
This sequence comes from Germaria angustata, assembly GCA_963681545.1. Classification (NCBI taxonomy): domain Eukaryota; kingdom Metazoa; phylum Arthropoda; class Insecta; order Diptera; family Tachinidae; genus Germaria; species Germaria angustata. The sequence goes on along the minus strand of OY812999.1, from coordinate 91,972,836 downwards.
TTTTATTTAATTCTTTAAGGTCATCTGTTGATGATTGATTCAAGTTCAGTTCAAGTTCCTATTAAGACAATTACTGTTGTAAGCAAGAAAATAATTCCACCATAACATGTATTAAGATTAAAAAAGCCAAAATAAAGGGTTGTTCAATTCACATGAAATAACACAAGATGTGGTTGAGGTATTAACAACATTATTTCTTTATGCCGTCATGTATGGAATATAATATCATTCAAATGTCAGCCGGAGTCAATTTTCAATTATTCTTGCCCACAGATCCTGACTGAATTTGAGTCTGATTGTTACAGGTCTATGACTTAAGGAAAAAGTCTAAAGGGGCTAAGTCGCATGATCTTTGGGTAGGCAATTCAAGTTACCGAGGCAAGAAGTGATTATATAATCAAGTTGCTCATGCACATCGTGGCGTCCACTATGTAGCATGTTGTATCGTCCTAATAGTACCACTTGCTCAAATCTTTTGACCTAAGCTATAGAAAAAAATGAGTTATCATGCGTATTCAATGCTGCGATCTGATTTTCGTGGGGTTGGCACTGTCCCGTTCAGGAAAATTTCGCTTCTTGGCATAGCCTTTCATCCAATCGTGAGCCTCGCCGCTTTTAGATCTTGTTCTAAACGGTTTTTTATAAAGATGATGATGATGTAGCCATGAGATAATGAAATTTCATCACCTGCACGGCGCTTTTCATGGTGTTTTGCATCACGGACTGGATAATAAATGCCACCGAAATAAACCCGCAACAAAATGCTATCAACTGCACGCACTATTGAACAACCCGATAGAAATTCTATAATTCAACAATTTAAACTTGAAAATTTAATAGTTAAGGGTAACATTTTTTAAAAATAAACATTTTTAAACGTGTGAAATTTATAACGAGAAAGTTACAAAATTAAACGAATTCAAACATTTGGTTTTACAAAATGTACGCCTTAGTAACAACAGGATGTGGTCGAAAAATGGCTCAGATCTTCTTATTGCGAGTTTGAGTACATGTGGTCATATAAAAATTGCCATAAATTTTATGAAAAAATTCAAAATTATGCAAAATTAAAAAGTCGAGAAGGGTTTTCTTATTCTTAGAAGAATTCTTTTTACCAGCAGAGAGGACATATTTATGACAACCAATTGAACTAAAATTGGGATAATTTCCCTATTATTATTTTTTTAATGTATTGTATAACTAAGAAGAGATATAAAGACTGCTAGTCTATTGTCCACAACTGTATATAATATATAAGACCACTTTTGCATAAATAAAATAATAAGTCCAAAGAAAGATTTACATAAAAACAAATACTGTAATCGTAAGGTGAGTGTAATTTCACAAAATCAAAATATAATCATAAAAAATATTAAAAAAATTGTTTCATACGAAACAAATTTTTAAAGCTTCAACTTCATAAATATCAAATGATTAAAATACTTATAATTATTTATACGTTTATTACGCAATTAGTTGACAAAAAACATAATAAATAAATACCATTAAAACTAAACAAAAAAATGTAAATAAATTTTTCTTATTAAATACACCATCACGATCATAAATTTAGTACTGGGAATAATTAATTCCTCCCAAAATCTACTGATTGAAAAATAACAACAATAATAATTGCAAATAAACAAATAAAAAGTTTAATTTATTTTCTCAACGTTTTAGTTGTTTGCAGTTTGTTGTTGCCGCCGCTATTTTAACACTGAAATTGAACTCCGTCTTGGATGTGAGCATTAAAATTATAAAAACAAATTGCTTTTGTTTTTGTATTATGTATTTGTTTTTAAAACGTAAGTTTAGGTATTCTTTCCAGGGCTGGAAAACGATTTTTGTTCGCATCGAAGAACTTTTCTGTTGATTTTTTTTTTTTTAATTTTTTAACAAAGTTCTACATTTCACTATGAAATGCAAGTGAGTACTTTATCAATTCTCTTTCTCATTTCGTAGATCTTCCTCATTTTGTAGGAAAGAAAAATTAAATCGTATAAATATTCTCAATTGTAAAGAAGATTGAAAAGTTGTAGGAAACGCATTTGCGGCAGTTTGTTGCAAATTTTTCGTAAGAGCTCAAATCTAACGTGCGCAGGCACTACTCTCCTTATCACCCTGCCCATAACGTATTTTCCCCAAATTTATTGCAAAACTGAAAGTTGTTGCAATAAAAAATTTAATTAAAGTAAAATGATGCAAATATCAGAAAAATAAATAACAAATAAATGCAGTGTGGCCGTTCCGCGAGAATTGTTCATATTAAAACAAATTTAATTTAAGAAATTTCCTAGTTTTTTCATACCAGCTAAGACCGCACTCAAAATAAACAATATTGGAATATTGAATAAAAATCGAACATTACTATAATTTTTAAATCCATTGCTTGGTTTAGCTTTTTTTCCAAAACGATCTTTTTGTGTTACATTTTTTAATATTACAATGGTTACATTTAAGGGGAATGGAAAATGCACATTTTGTGCACTATTGTTATCGGAGTTTATTTTGGATTTCTACGCTCGCAAAAGTTAGAACTATTATTAATTTTATTGATTTTAAAAGCAATTAAATTTTATAAAAAATCGCCCTTATTATGGTTGTCGACATCGACGTCACACCAAGTCGACATCAATATATTGGCAATTGTGGGATCGCTATCGAGAACTATTATATATTATTGATAGGATATTACTACTACTATGGATTATAAAATTACAATTGGCAAACAATATTAGTTAATTATTGCCTACAAGGAGTTCAGGAAATGCTGTCTTTTTACTGTCGACTTGATGTGACGTCGACGTCGACAATCATAATAAGGGGGAATATCTTCGTCAAAATTCCTTCGCATTTGCAATCCCATCCATGTCTTTATAACATACTTATTTAAAAAATATAGGGGAATGCACGTGTTGTAGCAAATGTATAACTATTGTAAATAGCACTTGATAATTCAAAACGCATATAATAACTTGTGAATTGAGCAAATATTTTATAAGGTTTTATGACAATAACTCTAATTTAATGACAAAAATAGCGAAAGCTATGCCAAAAATTAATGAATCTAAAACAATCTCTTAAAATCATTCGAACTATATATAAAAAGCAATTATAATGAGAATATATATTAAAAAATAACCTGAAAAAATAATGCAGTGATTTCATGATTTAGAATATTTCTTTATATAAACATAGAACATTTTTTTATTAAAAATCTTAATAATTTAAACACACAAAATAATCTTAATAATTTAGACAACAAAAGTCTTTTGAAGAAATTTTAATAATGTTTGTAAATGTGTTAAATTTTAGGAAATACACTGTTATCGCACCAGGTACCATACATCCCAATGACAAGTATACGGTGGCAATAGCAGTTCACCGCATCAGCGAACCCTGTCAAATAAAAGTCGGCATAACTGGCCCCTCTTACAACAATAGCCAACAAGTGGAGGTTTCACAAGACGAAGTGGTGAACGTGGATTTTGATGTTCCCAATTTGGAAAAGGGTGACTACAATTTAACTGCCGAAGGCATAAATTGTTTGGAAAATTTTAAAAATACTACGAAATTACATTATGACAAATTTGAGTCTCATGTAAAAATACAAACCGACAAGGGTATGTACAAGCCGGGCGATGACATTAACTTTAGAGTGTTGTTATTGGACAAAGATTTGAAGCCAGCTGAGCCAGAAGATGGCGCTGTGATTTGGTTCGAGGATGGCAAACGTAATAGGATTAAAGAAATAAGGGACTTCGAGACCGTTAAGGGAGTGTATACCGGAAAATATAAAATCTCTGAGTTTCCGGTTACGGGCGCCTGGACTTTGAATGTTAAAAACGGAGGCAGGTATGATCGTATGGTGCAATTCGAAGTCGAAAAGTATGTTCTTCCCAAATATGTAGTCAACGTGGAAGCTACCGAATCGGTCTCCGTTAAGGATGGTGATATGCAAGTGATAGTGAGAGCCAAGTAAGTATATCCGAAAATATATTCTACATCATGTTTAATTAAACAAAAAATATATCTTTCAGCTACACGTACGGTAAGCCATTGGATGGCAAGGCCACTGTAATTTTGTCTTTAGGATCCAACTATTACTTTGCTAATGTGGAAACCAACGTAGTAAAGCCTGAACCTCCCACCTTTATTAAAACAGCTAACATGGTGAAAGGCAAAGCTAAATTCGATTTTAATATAAAAGATTATGAAGCTCACTTGCCGCATAAAATTTACCCTATCGACATGCGCATCGTAGCTACAGTAGAAGAACAATTTACAGGTGTCAAAATTAATGGCACTTCTTATTCCATGGTGTACCCTTACCGCTATACCATGAACTGCATAAGTTATGAAAACTGTTCCACTTTTGAAATAGGCAAAGAAAAGGATGTTCTGTTCCAAATTACTTACGTGGATGGTTCTAATCTAAAAGATACGAAATCAACCGTCGAATTGATCTACAAAGAAGTTTTGGAAAAAATTAATTGGTGGACCTATGCACGTTCACAAGCTGATGATGACTCGGAGGCAGCTACCACCATGACACCTCCAATATCGGAAAATCATACCGTCACTTTTAAGGGACACATGAATGACACGGGTTTTGTCAGCTTTAAGGTTTCATTGCCCGATTTGCCTGAATATGAAGGCTACTCACACTACTACTCACTAGAGCTGAAATATTTAGATGAGCAGCGCGAAGTTTATACCACTTCTCAGTATAGGGAGCCGAAAAAAATTGAAACACCTCAAGAAGATGAAGAAAAATCGAAGGAATACTTTACTTTCTTGGATAAATACTATTCAAGCATCAAGTAAGTTGGGTCGAAAGATTTTTTAACAGGACACTTACATGCAACCAATATTGGATAAGAGAATTTATTTGATTCCGACATTTAGCGAACTCTCAGCACGATACCTTTAAAGCAGCAGTTTTATTTATTTAGAATATGCAGATTTCATTTTGACATATTTTTATTAAAATTTTTTTGGTTCCAACTTCTCATAAAAATGTTTCATCGATCAAAATCTTTGTAATACAGCACAAGCTTAGGGAAGAATTTTTATATATGAAAAATATAGTCAGATTCAGTTGTGATGAAAAAATCTTGTTATCCCTTCAGATTGTTTGTGGACAAACCTGATCAATTTACCATCAACTCAAGCCAACCTTTGTCATACTTTGACTACAATGTCATCGGCCGTGGTAATATTTTAAAGAGTGGCCGCGTTGATTTGCCAGATAAGCCCAAAGTGTACAATTTAACTTTAACTCCAGAAATTTCTTGGGCACCCAATTTTGGACTGTACATCTACTATGTGGATGAAAAGGGTGAATATCATTATGCGGAGCAAAGATATCACATTGAGTTTGAATTGCAAAATCAGGTAAAAATCAAATATAGAAGTCTTAAAATTTTCTTCAACTTGAACTTATTTTTTGAAGATTAATGTCACCGCAGCAGAACAAGTTAAGCCGGGTGAGGAAGTCGCTTTGAAAATTCAAACTGCTCCTAATTCATTTGTTGGTCTTATGGCTGTCGATCAGAGTGCTTTGTTGCTTAGAGGTACCAACGACTTGATACCCCATGAACTAAGTTGGATGTTGGGATCCTACTACACTATTACGCCATATCAAGGAGGCTATTCACAATATCCAGGCACCACATCAGGCTGTGTAACCTTGACAAATGCTAACTATTTCTATAATTGGACCAAACCCTCTTATATGCACAGTGAGTTGTTTCGAGAAGCTTTAGAATAGGATAAGATCTCAACGGTTGGTTGGATATATTTATATTGTAGTGTCTCTTGCAGTTGCACACCGTGAATATTATAACAATGTTGGAATTAAACATAAGACCTCCGTTAAACAAGCCTCTCCTGCGTTAACTAGTGGTGAGTCTTTAGCTGTATTTGCTAATCTGCCTGGAAGTGGAGCTAAAAGTAGTGACACCGTACAAGTACGGATGGATTTTTCAGAAACATGGTTATTTGATGATATTGAAAAGTAAGTTGATCTTGTTTTAAATGCACTTTCAAAGAAATTTTATTTACACTTTCTAATAATAAAGCACTGAAACTCCCGAATTCACTTGGCATACAAAAATACCAGAAACTATTACTTCTTGGGTATTGACAGCGTTCTCGCTGAATCCATCTAAGGGATTGGCTATAACTAAAGAGCCAACCAAAATTACAACTTTTCTGCCATTCTTCATATCCGTACGTTTGCCATACTCCGTTAAAAGAGGTATTATTAGAAAAAAAAATCATATTTTTCTTTGTGTATAATATTTGTTTACTATTTTTATACCAGGCGAAGTGATTAATGTGCCGGCCTTGGTCTTTAATTACCTGGACAAATCCTTGGACGTCGTTGTGACTCTGGATAATAGTGATGATGAATATGAATTTACTGAATTCGACAATGAAATACTTAGCGAAGAAAAACGTTCTAAGAGCATACTTGTGCCAGCTAATGGAGCTGCTGGTGTTTCCTTCCTAATCAGACCCAAAGTAATTGGTAGTGTGATGTTGAAATTTATTGCCATTTCGCCGGTGGCTGGTGATGCAATAAGCAAATCTCTGAAAGTGGTACCAGAAGGCATTACCCAGTATGCTAATCGGGCTTATTTTGTTAATTTGAAGACAGAACCAGAATTTAAGTCTTCATTTGAACTCGAATTACCTGAAGATTTGGTGCCGGATTCGCAGCATGTGGAAGTAGGAGTCATGGGTGACATATTAGGTCCTGTTTTGAACAATCTGCACAATTTGGTGCGTTTGCCAATGGGTTGTGGCGAACAAACCATGTCCTCTTTGTTGCCAAATTACTTGGTTATGAAATATTTGGAGAGCTCGGCTCAGTTGATCCCTAATATGGAAACCAAACTTCGTTACAATATGGAGACCGGATATCAAAATATCTTAAACTATCGTCACCCAGATGGCTCTTTCAGCAGCTTTGGACCCTTCAATAACAACGAAAAGCCTCGTAATGGTTCCACTTGGTTAACTGCCTATGTGGTTCGTTCCTTGCTACAAATCAAAGAGTTTGTTGACGTTAATGACAAAATCATTGAAGACGGTCTAGCTTATTTGAGTAAGCAACAGGCTGAGAATGGCACATTCACTGAAAAGGGCGATTACTTCTATGATTCGCAAAGAAATCATGTGGCTCTCACTAGTGCGGCTGTCTTAGCCCTCTTAGAAAATGATACTTTTGCTGAAAAATATTCCCGAGAATTGAAGAAAGGTTTAGAGTTTATTGTCGAAAATATTGACGAATCAGGCTCTCTGCATGCCCAGTCCTTGGGAACTTATACATTGAACAAGGCCAAGCATGAAGCAGCTAAAGGAAAGCTTTCCAAACTAAAATCATTAGCAAAAACTGAATCAGATCGCACGTACTGGTCGGAAAGGGAGCAAAAGACTAGCGGCAGATGGTGGTATTTTGTTTTCAGCAACGATGTTGAAATAACTTCGTATGCTTTGTTGACCTTATTGGACCAGAAGTCTACGACAGTTGACGATGTATTACCCATCATCAAATGGCTGATTGCTCAGCGTAACAATTATGGTGGATTTGCCTCAACTCAAGATACCGTGGTTGGTTTAACGGCCCTAATTAAGTTTGTCGAATTCGCCAATTATGAACCGGCTGAAATGAATGTTGATATAGCGTCAGAAGGTAAAAAGGAAACCATTCGATTGACTGAAGATAATGGAATTTTATATCAAACTGTGGAGGTTAGTACTTATATACTCAAAGTCATTTTTGCATTGGCCAGTGGGACTTTCTTGCTGTTTGCAAGTATTTTTGTTTTAATTAGCTTTTTCATTTATTTTCCAAAGTGGCGAATCCCATATTCTGCAATTCGCGCAATACTTTTTTATACGTTTTCATGTTCATACTTCTTACAAAATGTATTGATTGAGAGTTTTAGAAACGTTTTTCAGCTGGTATTTTAAGCGGTGATCCCATGTTTGTAAGAAATATATGATCACATAGTGAATCTTGATATTTTTGATGAGCACAGGTTCAAACAAAGTGTTACTACTTATATTAGAGAAAAAATCCACTGTGCGCTTCTTTACAATGAATGTCATTCTTATATCTACTTTGAAAATGTATGAACTTTATACAATATATTCGAGAAGGAAGCTAAACCAAGTTTTACCATTAAGACTACGATTTTTGAGAAGAAGAACCGGCCATCGCATTTGGAAATGTCGGTTTGTGTCAACTACGTGGGTGAAGGTGAATCCACCAATATGGCATTGCTGGAAATTTCTACACCCTCAGGTTATGTTGTGAACGATGAAATCTTAAATGAAGTCAAGCAGATAAAAAGAGTTAGTGTAAGTGATTTCCAGTTAGAGAAATATAAAGAACATGAAATTGATCATTCGTACTCTCTTACAGAACACTGAACTGAAAAACTCCGACTCTTTACTGGTTGTGTACTTCGATCATTTATATAAGAATGACGAAACCTGTTTGATGGTCGAAGCCTTGAGGACCCATTCTGTGGCCATGCAAAGACCAGCTCCCATTGTACTGTACGATTATTATGACAACAGCAAGAAGGCCGCTGCCTTCTATGAAGTTGAGTCAAAATTATGCGATATTTGTGAGACCGAAGAAGAGTGCAGTAAATGCAAATAAGAAGCTGTTATTAACTTAAAATTTTAAATTTTCTATAATGATTTAGTAAGTGCGAAAAAGTTATTGATTTAATAATTTTACCTAATAATAATAATAATAAACTGAACGTTTTCGAAGCAATAATATATTATGTTTTATTTGTTAAGAAGGACTCAGGTTACGTCGAAATTGTATTTTAGCATGCAAAAATTAAATGATATTCCTGGAAAATTTCTATAAAGAGTACAAAGATGCAACAAATTGAAGCGATCTTTCACTTAATTTATATTCGTATATTTTTCTAATAACGATCAATTGAGAAAACAGCTCAAGTCTGCATTGCTGTTAGACAGTATTATTGAATTTACATTGTTTCAAGCAATTCGCCTCTTAAACTCCCTAAAGATGTTCGTTGAATAAAAAATTAACTTTAAAACTGATTTGTTGAAAAGTAACAAGTAAAATTAGTTGAAAGTAGTACATAAGTTATAAAATATGAAAAGCCCGACGACCGTGTTAAAAAGTAAGAAAAATTTTAACTAAACATTTGCAGAATATTTCCCAACTAATTGTACAAAAAAATTTTTTTTTAGTTTTTGGGAAAGGACATGTATTTCATTTTACATTTGAAAAGTTACTTTGAATTAAGCAGAAAGTGGATATTTTTTATAGAATTATAAAATGAAGAGTTTTTGTTGCAAACTTAAATCCTTACACGGATGAATTATGGCTAAAATAAACAAGTGATCATAAAATTCCCCTTTTAAGCTCTGCTATAAATTTGGCTTTATTCTCTGCAATGACATGACTATCACCCATATATCCTTAAACTCTGAAATTAAATTTTTGGGTCGCTAACAGTTTTGGTTTTATTCGGTGTAAGGGTATCCCTTATATCCTCAATTTCATATATAAACTCTTTTATGCATTTCCCATAAATCCCTATTATAGCAAAAATAGAAAAGTGTTCCTAAAAGTCACTTTGGAATGCTATAGTTAATATCATTTGGTGCCAGGATATGACAAGTGTGTGTTAAGCCACATGATTGTGGTGATCTAAATTTCTTATTTTCAAACATAAAATCTAAATTTCAAACATACAATTTTATGTATGTCATATATGTTAACTAAATCATATATGACAAATCACCCATTTCATTTCTGTATATTTTTAAATTTGTCTACATTCTCAGAATATCAAAATTGTCATAAGAAAGATTTTTAGTTTAAGACTTATTTATAATTTTTTCGATATACTGTGAAATTCGCTTATATACACCGGATACTGCGAATTATTGCATGTAAAGAATAAAATATTCGGTACCAAAATTTTTATAAAAATGTATATATATATATATATATATATATATATATATATATATACATATACATATATATATATATATATATATATATATATATATATATATATACATATACATATATATATATATATATATATATATATATATATATACATATACATATATATATATATATATATACTATATATATATATATATATATATATATATATATATATATATATATATATATATATATATATATATATATATATATACATATATATATATATGTATATATATATATATATATATATATATATATATTTATATATACATATATATATATATATATATATACATATATATATATATATATATATATATATATATATATATATATATATATATATATATATATATATATATATAATAATGTAAACTTTTCCATCCCTGATTGCTTTTATCAACGTAAGCAAGACCTTTAGGCGACGATCTTCAGTCTTCCGAATTTGCTCAATTCTATGAAATCACAAGCTCAAGTATATTGTTGGTATGGTCTAAGATATCCTAGAATTTCTAGATCTATAAGCTTTTGTTGCTTTTAATTTAAAGTTGCGAACAAATTATTCATTCAATTTCATACATATAGATAATCAGACAGTTCAAAAAGTTTGTGACTTTTTTCATTACCAAATTTAAAACAAGTCAATTTTATCGATTTCAAAAAAATTATTCTGTTAAAGAGAAATAAGGGGTGAGATCAGTTAATTTAATGAAACTGTTGACTATTTTTGAAATTCAACGAAGCAAGCTGAATTACGAGCATATAAAAGTGCATTAATAGAGAAATCTATTTATTAGATTTTGGAATGAAATGTAATTTTCGCTTGAATAATATTAGATAATTTCTCAAGAGAATTTTTTGTTTGAATTTTTTTGAGTAAATTTTACTTACATAATATTTTGAGTGTAGAGTATATATATATATGTATATATATATATATATATATATATATATATATATATATATATATACAGTGAACTCGCGATAATGTGAACTAATAAAAACCAAGGTAGTTCACATTATCGAATTTGTTCACATTTTCGATTGTAAAAATTTGTGGTGTTATATTGTTTTTTGGTTACAAAATATTGAAGCTCTTGGAATTTTTAACATAAAATGTAATTTATTGCAAACTTAACGATTTCTTAAATTTTAAGTTCACGTTTTATATTAAATTTTTGGAGCCACCATTAGCTGGCATTGAAGTCGTGTTCATTTTTATTAAAATTAGAATGAAGCTGTTTCGCTTTTTCTTTCAGCATCAATCCACTTATTGGAAGGTTTTTACTTCTCATGTTAAGAAACCACTTGTATAGAGATTTATCCATCATTGGAAGCTCTGAAATACGTAGGTTTACGTTTCACTGGTCTATAATACGTATTTTTAACACACTTATAATTTTTATTATTCTTATTGTGCATCGAACAAATGGTATATTTCCCAACATTATATTTAACACTGTAATACTTGATCCTTTTTCCAAAAGTTGAAGAATTTCAGATTTCTCACTAATGGTTAAAAACTTTCTGTTATTCTTAGACATCTTTGTAAATACACAGGAATATAAATACACAGGTTTCTATGCGTGACGAAACACAACAAAACTCAAAGTGTGCAAGTACAATAGTTTACAGTTTTTTATTCAATCGGGGGATTTCCAAAATTAGAAAACAAACAAAAATTGCAAAAATTTTTGTTCACTATTTAGAGCCATTAAACTTTGTTCACTATTTAGAGCGTCCATATAAAAAAATAGGTGTTCACATTACTGGATAGTTCATTATATTGGAAGTTCACATTACCGAGAGGTCACTGTATATATATATATATATATATATATATATATATATATATATATATATATATACATATATATATATATATATATATATATATATATATATATATATATATATATATATATATATATATATATATATATATATATATATACATACATACATATTATGAATGAATGTATGTGTGTGCAAACACTCCTTGTTTAAGATCCCGCACAGCCGAACGTAACCCTATAACTTGTTTTTGTTCTCTTACATATTCTTCTAACCGTTCTTTGTTTTAGCATCCAGAGAAAACTATACAATTTCAATTCCAATCAACACATTTATAAGAGATTCATTTTCGACTTGCTTTTAGTCATGAATTGACTGTTTAGACGTAGACATCAGTTTCGGTTCGATCATTTAAATAATAAACACAAGCACAACGACAAAATTTCGCCGGCTTAAAACCACAAACATACATTTGAATATATTGTTTAATTTAGCGTATTAATTAATTTAGTGTACTAAACAAGTAGTTAATAAGTGATTGAGACATGCGTCTGCTGTTCTGTCTCGCCATTTGCTGGGCGCGAAACTATTATTATGCCGCAGCTGATGAAGGGTAAGTACATACATATATATTTGTATAAAGTGTTTATGGAAATTAATGGAGTCAACATACATATTTCTAAGAATTTCAAATGTTTTATAATGGAATGGGGAAACCCCTCAGTTAACTTTGAAAATAATTTTAATTAGTACATGATGACGTTGTTTGGGGAAGATGTTTGTAAATAAATATGAGTATAACTATTTACTAATTAAATACCATTTTCCAAATAAAATTGAGGATTTTTTTTTTAATTTAACTGTGCTAGGCCAGAGACAGAAAATAGGAAATATTTTCTTAAATTTTCAAATGAAATATACAAACACAAGGAAATATCAAGAAACCACATCAAACACACTTTCTTGATAGTTTGAAGAGAAATTCTCATGATATAATAATATATACTTTTGAAAGAAATTTTCATTTAAACATTAATATTGAAAAATTAATATAAGATCTAAAATATAGATATATGTCTTGCATTCAACTGGAAATTTTCGAAAATCAGCTTTTTTTACAAAACAAATCACATAAACAAGCTTCTGAAAAATGTTTCGTACCACCAGAGTCCTAGTCTAGAAAAAATACCATTAAGCCTGTTCTATTTCACTTGTGCCGCTCGTACAGTAACAACAGCTTTTTGCTTCTTCTGAGCATTTTGGATTTTGTATTTAGAGTGCGCTAATTACCATAAATATTTGCAGGGAATCTTTGTTATAACATGACAATTGTGAACTTTACAAAGTTTTCGTACATACCGACACTGTAAGGAATATAAAAATTTATGTATATTTATGCTGAATCTGATATCTCTAGGTCCTTTTGTATTAAACTTCTGACAGATAGACGGACATGGATTATCGTTTTAGACTTTATAGATTCTTTAAGCTGAATTAAATAATAACCAACTCTTCCTCCTCTGTCCTAATATATTTTGTTTTTAACAGCAAGAGGAACTCATTAACATTTCAAAGAATTGAAATTTGTCCACACACAGTCTTTTCTGTACGACCACTGATCTTTCTTCTTATTTGCCCAGCTGTATGACCAAAATTTTACTAATTTTTAGTTAATTTAGCTTTAGTATTTTTTATTTTGAAGTCAAAGGCTAAGGGCATTATAAGTACTGCGATCAATAATATTATACTCTTGTAATATGCTTTAGAATCCTTTACCAATGCTGAGACATTGATTTGCATTGACTCTTTACGAAGCAAACTAATGTTGCAATATTATATTGAAAGTTATAAAAATTGTTTCGTTAAAAATCGCCAAAAAAAATCAGTGTTTATCGGATGAATGGCGAAAGATTGCAAAAACAGCAACAAAAACGCTGTAAAAAATAGGAAAAAAACACTTATGACAGCCAAAGAAAAAAAAATTGGAAAAAATATTTGAAGTGGTAGAAAGTCTAATAATATATTTAAAAGTCGAAGCCAGTCGAAATATTAAGTTTTAAATTTACGGGGGAAGTAATAAAAATTTTAAAATTTCAACAACAAAATTTAACAGAAGCAAAATAACTGACACAATATTAATCATCAACCTTTTCAAATCGAAAATGTGGTCACTCTTCTCTAATGGCCAGGCTGAGAATGAAAAATATTATATACTTATATTTGTTCTAATTTTTAACTGATTTGATTTGGAAGAGATGATCAACTTCTACAAATAGAAATTTTGTTATAAAATTTTTTTATAAAAAGTTAAGACCTTAATGATATAAAATATATATTTTTTTTGCGGGAAGTTACAGGAACCGCCATAATTTTTTTTTCGCTACGGGGGACTACGAATTTCCTACCAAAATTAAAAGCATCAATTAAATTAAAACTAGGGGATACAATGCAATAGCGAGATGGAGGGACAGATTGTCATAGTCATTTAGAAAGGGTGAACATTTTTAAAGTCTATTTAAGTTGTGAAATTATATAAAAGCTTGGAAGGGTCAATTTACTAAGTCAGACCTTTTTCGATTTTTCTTCTTTGAACTGCCATTTGCGTTCATATAAGGAAATATTTCTCAAAGTGGCTTAACATTAATATGCACATAGAGGAATAAAGCGATATTCGAGTACATGCATGTATTTACTCATTCCTGCCTTTCCAACAAATTAAGACTTGCCGCAATAAATATTTCATCGTGTAAGAGCAATCTAAGCCCGGATGAAAAAAGAGAACATATTAAAGTGCTCTGTAGCCGGTTGAGAGTAAAGCTGAAAGTCCATACCATCCGTTCTATGCGTATGCGTTCTATGCGTATGTTGTGCGTTCTATGCGTTCTGTGCGTGAAGTTACATACAATGCGTTTCATGCGTCAGCTTTTTTATTTTGATCAGCTGTAGTGTAAATATTTTTATCAAATAGAACAAATTTATGCAAAAATGGAATGTGAAATTGTGACTTTAAAAGAATTTAAGGAAGGCATTGAGTTTATATACATAATATTTTGGTCCTACGGAAAGCTGCAAAAGAACACGAAATGAGAATTTAGTTGTATTTTTGCAGCTTCAATAACATTATTTTCCCTTGTAGTTGATTAAAAAATAATAAACAAAACAGAGATGACACTCGGTACATAAAAGTAATCGATAACTAGAACGCAAATTTTCTTAATGAAAAAAATATGTTAAAAATTGACTTTAATATATTTTATCAATAAAAGTAGTTGTACACTTTAATGCGAAAGGTTTTTCTTTTATTAAAAACTTTTTTAATGCAACAAAAAGAGAAAATTAAAATCCACCACACAAATTTTTAATCGATATCATTGAACATAAAATATAATTTGTCATCCCTGGTTAACAAAAACAACTGACCTTTTTTCACCTCTCTCTCATGACGCATGAGACGCATAGAAAAGTAGAAAGTAAACCTACTTCATGCGTTGTATGCGTTCTATACGTTCTATGCGTTTTGCTCTGTAACTTGTTACATACAATTACACAGAATCAACTTTTTGGACAGACGCATGAAACGCATCGACGCATAGAACGGATGGTATGGACTTTCAGCTTAACAATCGACAAATTCTAAATACACGTATGTATGTACTTCTGACTGATATACATATGTATATGTGCAGGTGCTTAAGAATGATAGAAATAAAGATTACGCCTTGCGCATGATTTACCGTTTCATGACGTAGTAGTTCCCTCACAAAGGTTACCAAGTCTGTAACATATGTAAAAGCTATAATATCTTACAAAAAATGTATGTATTTTATAAAGGATGGCAGCCCCGTAATTAATTTACTCAGAGAGTTTTCCAAAAAAAGGATTTCATTGGTGCTTAATAAACAACGAATTTCGTGTCATATTTTATAACAAATACATATAAATAATATTAAAATAATTAAAATTATATAAAAAGTGTTTAAATTAGGTTGTTTAAAAGCTGCAAAATAATAGAAACCAAAAAAAAAATAAAGTGAGAAGAAAGAGAGCAAATATGAAATGTGCAGTGGGCAAATGCAAACAAAGTAACAGCAAAAAAAGTTAAAACCTAATATTTTGCGTATTTTTTAATAAAAAGTTGTATCGTTTTACAATTTTCCAAAAGTTGAAGCTCGAAGGAAGTTATGGGTAATATTTCGCAAAGGAGTGAAGCCTGTAAGTGTGGATAAAGAAAAAATTTGTGCTTTACACTTCAAGCAAGAGAATTTTGAAAGAAACTTGAAATTTGAAATGGGTAAAACAAAATTAATTCTTGCAGTACATTACTAAGTTAATTACTTTTAAGTTTATTTTCGAGTTAAAAACAAGCGTTGAAATTATATTTTGCCTTTTAATTCTATACATCTCTATAAACATTTTCTTCAAGACCTTCTACTTTTATAAACAAAATACATACATATATTTCTTTGAAAGAGTTTTTTGTTTCAAGCGGATTTTATTTGAAGCGGAAAAGGTGCTTCGAAATTACTTAAAAACAATAGTGAAGAGCTTTTGTTTTCAATAAGGCGATTTTGGCCTACAAATGGCGTGCGTTCATCCGGATTCAAATTTATATTTTAGTTTTTAATGTCCGTAAATGAACATTTCTTAGAATATATTTTGGATTCCCAAATTCAAACTTTTTGGATATTAAATTTATGCCGCGATATAGTTTTTTGTCCGGCCTTGGAACGAATTTGGCAAAAAAGGTCATAATTATTTTGTAGCTGTTCTTTCAAATTTCAATAGTTTTATAAATATTTGTTTTAAACTGTCTGTGAATGTTATTGTTATGCTAATTAATTTATTAAATCCGTTTTCTTGTAGACAACAGCAATCAATTTATATATATATATATGCTATGATGCTCGTAAAACAGCATTTGAAACGCAAATTTATAACACGTCTTTTGATGATAAATATGTTTCTGAATTAAGAAAAAATTAACTTGTTATACAAATGATCTGAAGGGTGTATAAAATTTGCAACAGATGCTTCTTAAACTACTCTTATGACTGTTGCAACCCATAACATAAAATTTAATTGTCAAAGTAATTTAATACCTTTTTTGTTACCTTTCGGTGAACAAAATAAGTCACGAAAAATTTAATTAACTAAGAATATTATCGCAAAAAAAAAAATTTTCAATATTTTAGCAAAAAAATTAACAGTAAACAGCACCGCTGATTTGTTAATGACTTTAGACCAGAATTACTTTGCTCTTATTATTTTAAATCAAATGTCATTCAAACAAATGAAACAAAATAATGAAAATAGACATTAATACGTATACTACAGTGGTGTTCAATAAGCTAGTACATTACCCATCCTTCTTGGCCCTTCTAGACCAAAAATTTGTTTTCATATAATTATTTTGCTTTACAACGAAATCTTTAACATAAGTGGACATTAATTTCGCACAAATGACAATGTATTAATTTCCATTAAGAGAGAGAAACTTTTGTAAAATAAAATAACTATTTCCCTTTTCTATGAGCAGCATCTGTCTCTAATTTTGTTGCTTTCGATTAGGTAATTCCAATATTGTGTAAATTTGTTTGAAAGGTAAACTCAGTCAAGGTATATGAGACGCAGGTACCAAAAAAATAAAAGGATACCAACAATAAATGAGTCTATTTATTTGTGTTTAAATGAGGGTGTCTAATCTTTTTTATTTTTTAATTTTTTTCTTGTATTGGCCATGATGTTACTGTATTAACAAGGGATAGCTGAGTATGTACTTTACACAATTTCAAATGTGGTTTATCTATTTATAATATTTTATGATTGTGCAATATTTTACATAATAAAACTTTATTTAATATACAATTTGTGCAAATAAATTGTCTATTATTAATGATTAAATGTACACAGGAAATTTTTTGTTGCGTCAAAAGTAACTTATGTAACTATTAAATCAACAATAATCTGGTTTCCTTCAAACATAAACTGTTTTCGCAACCATAATACTGCTGCGTATTTCATCTGGGTATAGACAATCAATGGTCAATATTGATAGTATCATATCATATAAATATTTTATTTAACAACAAAAGTTAAAAATAAAAGTTTTATTTAACAAGTTCAAGTTCAGTTCAAGTTCCTATTAAGATAATTACTCGTGTAAGCAAGAAAATAATTCCACCATAACATGTATTAAGATTAAAAAATCGAAAATAAAGGGTTGTTCAATTCACATGAAATAACACAAGATGTGGTTGAGGTATTAACAACATTATTTCTTTATGCCGTCATGTATGGAATATAATATCATTCAAATGTCAGCCGGAGTCAATTTTCAATTATTCTTGCCCACAGATCCTGACTGAATTTGAGTGATGGCTTCATTTGTGTCTGATTGTCATAGGTCTGTGACTTAAGGAAAAAGTCTAAAGGGACTAAGTCGCATGATCTTTGGGTAGGCAATTCAAGTTACCGAGGCAAGAAGTGATCATACAATCAAGTTGCTAATGCAGATCGTGGCGTCCACTATGTAGCATGTTGTACCGTCCTAATAGTACCACTTGCTCAAATCTTTTGACCTAAGCTATAGAAAAAAATGAGTTATCATGCGTATTCAATGCTGCGATCTGATTTTCGTGGGGGTTGGCACTGTCCCGTTCAGGAAAATTTCGCTTCTTAGCATAGCCTTTCATCCAAAAGTGAGCCTCGCCGCTTTTAGATCTTGTTCTAAACGGTTTTTTATAAAGATGCTGATGATGTAGCCATGAGATAATGAAATTTCATCACCTGCACGGCGCTTTTCATGGTGTTTTGCATCACGGACTGGATAATAAATGCCACCGAAATAAACCCGCAACAAACTGCTATCAACTGCATGCACTATTGAACAACCCGATAGAAATTCTATAATTCAACAATTTAAACTTGAAAATTTAATAGTTAAGGGTAACATTTTTTTAAAAATAAACATTTTTAAACGTGTGAAATTTATAACGAGAAAGTTACAAAATTAAACGAATTCAAACATTTGGTGTTACAAAATGTAGGCCTTAGTAACAACAGGATGTGGTCGGAAAATGGCTCTTTTTGCGAGTTTGAGTACATGTGGTCATATAAAAATTACCATAAATTTTATGAAAATATTCAAAACTATGCAAAATTAAAAAGTCGAGAAGGTTGTTCTTATTCTTAGAAGAATTATTTTTATCAGCAGAGAGGACATTTTTATGAAAACCAATGAACTAAAATTGGGATAATTTTTCTATTACTATTTTTTAATGTATAGTATAACTAATGTGTAGTATAACTAACAATTGTATATAATATATAAGACCACTTTTGCATAAATAAAATAATAAGTCCAAAGAAAGATTTACATAAAAACAAATACTGTAATCGTAAGGTGAGTGTAATTTCACAAAATCAAAATATAATCATAAAAAATATTAAAAAAATTGTTTCATACGAAACAAATTTTTAAAGCTTCAACTTCATAAATATCAAATGATTAAAATACTTATAATTATTTATACGTTTATTACGCAATTAGTTGACAAAAAACATAATAAATAAATACCATTAAAACTAAACAAAAAAATGTAAATAAATTTTTCTTATTAAATACACCATCACGATCATAAATTTAGTACTGGGAATAATTAATTCCTCCCAAAATCTACTGATTGAAAAATAACAACAATAATAATTGCAAATAAACAAATAAAAAGTTTAATTTATTTTCTCAACGTTTTAGTTGTTTGCAGTTTGTTGTTGCCGCCGCTATTTTAACACTGAAATTGAACTCCGTCTTGGATGTGAGCATTAAAATTATAAAAACAAATTGCTTTTGTTTTTGTATTATGTATTTGTTTTTAAAACGTAAGTTTAGGTATTCTTTCCAGGGCTGGAAAACGATTTTTGTTCGCATCGAAGAACTTTTCTGTTGATTTTTTTTTTTTTAATTTTTTAACAAAGTTCTACATTTCACTATGAAATGCAAGTGAGTACTTTATCAATTCTCTTTCTCATTTCGTAGATCTTCCTCATTTTGTAGGAAAGAAAAATTAAATCGTATAAATATTCTCAATTGTAAAGAAGATTGAAAAGTTGTAGGAAACGCATTTGCGGCAGTTTGTTGCAAATTTTTCGTAAGAGCTCAAATCTAACGTGCGCAGGCACTACTCTCCTTATCACCCTGCCCATAACGTATTTTCCCCAAATTTATTGCAAAACTGAAAGTTGTTGCAATAAAAAATTTAATTAAAGTAAAATGATGCAAATATCAGAAAAATAAATAACAAATAAATGCAGTGTGGCCGTTCCGCGAGAATTGTTCATATTAAAACAAATTTAATTTAAGAAATTTCCTAGTTTTTTCATACCAGCTAAGACCGCACTCAAAATAAACAATATTGGAATATTGAATAAAAATCGAACATTACTATAATTTTTAAATCCATTGCTTGGTTTAGCTTTTTTTCCAAAACGATCTTTTTGTGTTACATTTTTTAATATTACAATGGTTACATTTAAGGGGAATGGAAAATGCACATTTTGTGCACTATTGTTATCGGAGTTTATTTTGGATTTCTACGCTCGCAAAAGTTAGAACTATTATTAATTTTATTGATTTTAAAAGCAATTAAATTTTATAAAAAATCGCCCTTATTATGGTTGTCGACATCGACGTCACACCAAGTCGACATCAATATATTGGCAATTGTGGGATCGCTATCGAGAACTATTATATATTATTGATAGGATATTACTACTACTATGGATTATAAAATTACAATTGGCAAACAATATTAGTTAATTATTGCCTACAAGGAGTTCAGGAAATGCTGTCTTTTTACTGTCGACTTGATGTGACGTCGACGTCGACAATCATAATTAATGAATCTAAAACAATCTCTTAAAATCATTCGAACTATATATAAAAAGCAATTATAATGAGAATATATATTAAAAAATAACCTAAAAAAATAATGCAGTGATTTCATGATTTAGAATATTTCTTTATATAAACATAGAACATTTTTTTATTAAAAATCTTAATAATTTAAGCACACAAAATAATCTTAATAATTTAGACAACAAAAGTCTTTTGAAGAAATTTTAATAATGTTTGTAAATGTGTTAAATTTTAGGAAATACACTGTTATCGCACCAGGTACCATACATCCCAATGACAAGTATACGGTGGCAGTAGCAGTTCACCGCATCAGCGAACCCTGTCAAATAAAAGTCGGCATAACTGGCCCCTCTTACAACAATAGCCAACAAGTGGAGGTTTCACAAGACGAAGTGGTGAACGTGGATTTTGATGTTCCCAATTTGGAAAAGGGTGACTACAATTTAACTGCCGAAGGCATAAATTGTTTGGAAAATTTTAAAAATACTACGAAATTACATTATGACAAATTTGAGTCTCATGTAAAAATACAAACCGACAAGGGTATGTACAAGCCGGGCGATGACATTAACTTTAGAGTATTGTTCTTGGACAAAGATTTGAAGCCAGCTGAGCCAGAAGATGGCGCTGTGATTTGGTTCGAGGATGGCAAACGTAATAGGATTAAAGAAATAAGGGACTTCGAGACCGTTAAGGGAGTGTATACCGGAAAATATAAAATCTCTGAGTTTCCGGTTACGGGCGCCTGGACTTTGAATGTTAAAAACGGAGGCAGGTATGATCGTATGGTGCAATTCGAAGTCGAAAAGTATGTTCTTCCCAAATATGTAGTCAACGTGGAAGCTACCGAATCGGTCTCCGTTAAGGATGGTGATATGCAAGTGATAGTGAGAGCCAAGTAAGTATATCCGAAAATATATTCTACATCATGTTTAATTAAACAAAAAATATATCTTTCAGCTACACGTACGGTAAGCCATTGGATGGCAAGGCCACTGTAATTTTGTCTTTAGGATCCAACTATTACTTTGCTAACGTGGAAACCAACGTAGTAAAGCCTGAACCTCCCACCTTTATTAAAACAGCTAACATGGTGAAAGGCAAAGCTAAATTCGATTTTAATATAAAAGATTATGAAGCTCACTTGCCGCATAAAATTTACCCTATCGACATGCGCATCGTAGCTACAGTAGAAGAACAATTTACAGGTGTCAAAATTAATGGCACTTCTTATTCCATGGTGTACCCTTACCGCTATACCATGAACTGCATAAGTTATGAAAACTGTTCCACTTTTGAAATAGGCAAAGAAAAGGATGTTCTGTTCCAAATCACTTACGTGGATGGTTCTAATCTAAAAGATACGAAATCAACCGTCGAATTGATCTACAAAGAAGTTTTGGAAAAAATTAATTGGTGGACCTATGCACGTTCACAAGCTGATGATGACTCGGAGGCAGCTACCACCATGACACCTCCAATATCGGAAAATCATACCGTCACTTTTAAGGGACACATGAATGACACGGGTTTTGTCAGCTTTAAGGTTTCATTGCCCGATTTGCCTGAATATGAAGGCTACTCACACTACTACTCACTAGCGCTGAAATATTTAGATGAGCAGCGTGAAGTTTATATCACTTCTCAGTATAGGGAGCCGAAAAAAATTGAAACACCTCAAGAAGATGAAGAAAAATCGAAGGAATACTTTACTTTGTTGGATAAATACTATTCAAGCATCAAGTAAGTTGGGTCGAAAGATTTTTTAACAGGATACTTACATGCAACAAATACTTACATGCAACAAATATTGGATAAGAGAATTTATTTGATTCCGACATTTAGCGAACTCTCAGCACGATATCTTTGAAGCAACAGTTTTATTTATTTAGATTATGTAGATTTCATTTTGACATATTTTTATTAAAATTATTTTGATTCCAACTTCTCATAAAAATGTTTCATCGATCAAAATCTCTGTAATACAGCAAAAACTTAGGGAAGAATTTTTATATATGAAAAATATAGTCAGATTCATTTGTGATGAAAAAATCTTGTTATGCCTTCAGATTGTTTGTGGACAAACCTGATCAATTTACCATCAACTCAAGCCAACCTTTGTCATACTTTGACTACAATGTCATCGGCCGTGGTAATATTTTAAAGAGTGGCCGCGTTGATTTGCCAGATAAGCCCAAAGTGTACAATTTAACTTTAACTCCAGAATTTTCTTGGGCACCCAATTTTGGACTGTACATCTACTATGTGGATGAGAAGGGTGAGTATCATTATGCGGAGCAAAGATATCACATTGAGTTTGAATCGCAAAACCAGGTAAAAATCAAATATAGAAGTCTTAAAATTTTCTTCAACTTGAACTTATTTTTTGAAGATTAATGTCACCGCAGCAGAACAAGTTAAGCCGGGTGAGGAAGTCGCTTTGAAAATTCAAACTGCTCCTAATTCATTTGTTGGTCTTATGGCTGTCGATCAGAGTGCTTTGCTGCTTAGAACTAACAACGACTTGAAACCCCATGAACTCAGTTGGATGTTTGGATCCTACGACACTATTACGCCATATCAAGGAGGCTATTCACAATATCCAGGCACCACATCAGGCTGTGTAACCTTGACAAATGCTAACTATTTCTATAATTGGACCAAACCCTCTTATATGCACAGTGAGTTGTTTCGAGAAGCTTTAGAATAGGATAAGATCTCAACGGTTGGTTGGATGTATTTATATTGTAGTGTCTCTTGCAGTTGCACACCGTGAATATTATAATAATGTTGATATTAAACTTAAGACCTCAATTCCACAAGCCTCCCCTCAGTCAGATACTGTAGCGTCTTCAGCTGGATTTCCTATTCCATTTGGAAGTGGCACTGTGCAAGTGCGAATGGATTTTTCGGAAACATGGTTATTTGATGACATTGAAAAGTAAGTTGATCTTGTTTTTAATGCACTTTCAAAGAAATTTTATTTACACTTTCTAATAATAAAGCACTGAAACTCCCGAATTCACTTGGCATACAAAAATACCAGAAACTATTACTTCTTGGGTACTGACAGCGTTCTCGCTGAATCCATCTAAGGGATTGGCTATAACTAAAGAGCCAACCAAAATTACAACTTTTCTGCCATTCTTCATATCCGTACGTTTGCCATACTCCGTTAAAAGAGGTATTATTAGAAAAAAATCATATTTTTCTTTTGTGTATAACATTTGTTTACTATTTTTATACCAGGCGAAGTGATTAATGTGCCGGCCTTGGTCTTTAATTACCTGGACAAATCCTTGGACGTCGTTGTGACTCTGGATAATAGTGATGATGAATATGAATTTACTGAATTCGACAATGAAATACTTAGCGAAGAAAAACGTTCTAAGAGCATACTTGTGCCAGCTAATGGAGCTGCTGGTGTTTCCTTCCTAATCAGACCCAAGGTAATTGGTAGTGTGATGTTGAAATTTATTGCCATTTCGCCGGTGGCTGGTGATGCAATAAGCAAATCTCTGAAAGTGGTACCAGAAGGCATTACCCAGTATGCTAATCGGGCTTATTTTGTTAATTTGAAGACAGAACCAGAATTTAAGTCTTCATTTGAACTCGAATTACCTGAAGATTTGGTGCCGGATTCGCAGCATGTGGAAGTAGGAGTCATGGGTGACATATTAGGTCCTGTTTTGAACAATCTGCACAATTTGGTGCGTTTGCCAATGGGTTGTGGCGAACAAACCATGTCCTCTTTGTTGCCAAATTACTTGGTTATGAAATATTTGGAGAGCTCGGCTCAGTTGATCCCTAATATGGAAACCAAACTGCGTTACAATATGGAGACCGGATATCAAAATATCTTAAACTATCGTCACCCAGATGGCTCTTTCAGCAGCTTTGGACCCTTAAATAACAACGAAAAGCCTCGTAATGGTTCCACTTGGTTAACTGCCTATGTGGTTCGTTCCTTGCTACAAATCAAAGAGTTTGTTGACGTTAATGACAAAATCATTGAAGACGGTCTAGCTTATTTGAGTAAGCAACAGGCTGAGAATGGCACATTCACTGAAAAGGGCGATTACTTCTATGATTCGCAAAGAAATCATGTGGCTCTCACTAGTGCGGCTGTCTTAGCCCTCTTAGAAAATGATACTTTTGCTGAAAAATATTCCCGAGAATTGAAGAAAGGTTTAGAGTTTATTGTCGAAAATATTGACGAATCAGGCTCTCTGCATGCCCAGTCCTTGGGAACTTATACATTGAACAAGGCCAAGCATGAAGCAGCTAAAGGAAAGCTTTCCAAACTAAAATCATTAGCAAAAACTGAATCAGATCGCACGTACTGGTCGGAAAGGGAGCAAAAGACTAGCGGCAGATGGTGGTATTTTGTTTTCAGCAACGATGTTGAAATAACTTCGTATGCTTTGTTGACCTTATTGGACCAGAAGTCTACGACAGTTGACGATGTATTACCCATCATCAAATGGCTGATTGCTCAGCGTAACAATTATGGTGGATTTGCCTCAACTCAAGATACCGTGGTTGGTTTAACGGCCCTAATTAAGTTTGTCGAATTCGCCAATTATGAACCGGCTGAAATGAATGTTGATATAGCGTCAGAAAGTAAAAAGGAAACCATTCGATTGACTGAAGATAATGGAATTTTATATCAAACTGTGGAGGTTAGTACTTATATACTCAAAGTCATTTTTGCATTGGCCAGTGGGACTTCCTTGCTGTTTGCAAGTATTTTTGTTTTAATTAGCTTTTTCATTTATTTTCCAAAGTGGCAAATCCCATATCCTGCAATTCGCGCAATATTTTTTATACGTTTTCATGTTCATACTTCTTACAAAATGTATTGATTGAGAGTTTTGGAAACGTTTTTCAGCTGGTATTTTAAGCGGTGATCCCATGTTTGTAAGAAATATATGATCACATAGTGAATCTTGATATTTTTGATGAGCACAGGTTCAAACAAAGTGTTACTACTTATATTAGAGAAAAAATCCACTGTGCGCTTCTTTACAATGAATGTCATTCTTATATCTACTTTGAAAATGTATGAACTTTATACTCATATGACATAATTTCCTTTTCTTACAGATGCCTCAAAACACCAAATCAATAGATTTCACGGCCGAGGGAACAGGCTCAGCCCTTGTTCAAATTGCTTATCAGTACAATATATTCGAGAAGGAAGCTAAACCAAGTTTTACCATTAAGACTACGATTTTTGAGAAGAAGAACCGGCCATCGCATTTGGAAATGTCGGTTTGTGTCAACTACGTGGGTGAAGGTGAATCCACCAATATGGCATTGCTGGAAATTTCTACACCCTCAGGTTATGTTGTGAACGATGAAATCTTAAATGAAGTCAAGCAGATAAAAAGAGTTAGTGTAAGTGCTTTCCAGTTAGAGAAATATAAAGAACATGAAATTGATCATTGTACTCTCTTACAGAACACTGAACTGAAAAACTCCGACTCTTTACTGGTTGTCTACTTCGATCATTTATATAAGAATGATGAAACCTGTTTGATGGTCGAAGCCTTGAGGACCCATTCTGTGGCCATGCAAAGACCAGCTCCCATTGTACTGTACGATTATTATGACAACAGCAAGAAGGCCGCTGCCTTCTATGAAGTTGAGTCAAAATTATGCGATATTTGTGAGACCGAAGAAGAGTGCAGTAAATGCAAATAAGAAGCTGTTATTAACTTAAAATTTAAAATTTTCTATAATGATTTAGTACTTGCGAAAAAGTTATTGAGTTAATAATTTTACCTAATAATAATAATAATAATAATAATAATAATAATAATAATAATAATACTAAACTGAACGTTTTCGAAGCAATAATATATTATGTTTTATTTGTTAAGGAGGACTCAGGTTACGTCGAAATTGTATTTTAGCATGCAAAAATTAAACGATATTCCTGGAAAATGTCTATAAAAGAGTACAAAGATGAAACAAATTGCAGCGATCTTTTACTTAATTTGTATTTCTATTTTCTATATTCGCCTCTTAAACTCCCTAAATATGTTCGCTGAATAAAAAATTTGCTTTAAAACCGATTTATTGAAAAGTAACAAGTAAAATTTTTTGAAAGTAGTACTTAAGTTATAAAATACGAAAAGCCTCGACGACCGTATTAAAAAATAAATAAAAATTTTAACTAAAAATTTGCAGAATATTTTCCCAACTATTGTACAAATTTTTTTTTAGTTTTTGGGAAAAGACATGCATTTCATTTTACATTTCAAAAGTTACTTTGAATAAAGCAGAAAGTGGAAATTTTTGATAGAATTATAAAATGAAGAGTTTTTGTTGCAAATTTAAATCCTTACACGGTCGATAATATTATGGCTAAAATAAACAAGTGATCATAAAATTCCCCTTTTAAGTTCTGCTATAAATTTGGCTTTATTCTCTGCAATGACATGACTATCACCTAAACTCTGAAATTAAATTTTTGGGTCGCTAACAGTTTTTGTTTTATTTGGTGTAAGGGCATCCCTTATATCCTCAATTTCATATATAACATTTTTTCATAAACTGCTTAAAGTTATGTTTTTGAGTATTTTACAGGAATATGTCATAAATGTTTAAAAGATATCATGGCTGTAGTTTTAGGTCTCTTGTAAATTACATTTTATTCCATGCAAGGACATTCCATATATTATTTATTTAAAAAGTTAGTGTTTAGCTTTATGAATGTTGTTATTATTATTTGCATCATTCAGATGTTATTCTTTATATTTCCCATAAATCCGTATTATAGCAATATAAACTCTGATTATAACAAACTTTGTCTTATAGTGAATTAAATTGTCTGGTCCCTTTTAATTCGTTCTTACTAAACTCCACTGTAAACATTTATTCACAAATATTTGGTATTTTAAATTCAACCTCTTTTAAGGTTCTAAAACTAAATTAATATTATAATAATTTATGCTATATCACTCTTAATTTTCTGGCAAATAATAAGGTAGTTATTTTCGAAGATCGGCGTGTGTGATGCATAAAAATCATTAATTAAAAATTTAATCAATATCACGATTTCTAATTGAAAAAACCAAAAATATTCAACGATCATATAATTGAATATGGAATTTTTATAAAAATCTACTTATTTTAGCATCTTGAGATTCAAAACAATATGCTTAAAAAATTAAATTTTTTTATTATTTTAAAGATTTCAACTTAAAAATGTTTGGCTTCATGAGACTTTTTAATGTAATATCGATGGATATTAGATAAAATACTCTGTACAGTGGTAATTTATAGTATCCCTCGTACACTGTTGCTACAACATGTAACATTCACTTATGCTCATTGTGTTTTAACAAAGGCCAATAAGCAGGTCCTTTTCTAATATAAAAGACTTGCAGTTTTTTCTTTTCTTTTCTTGTGTATAAAATATGTACTTTTTCTATTGTATAAAACTTATGCCAGATAGCACAAATTGAATGCCAATATTGTCTCAAATAAGCATAAAATGATCATCATTTGAAGATGCACAGCATTAAGGACAATAGCAATATTACACTCTTACATACAATTGCATGAGAGCAACAATTACGCCAACAATACAAAAGGACAGATATGCCCGTTAGCTGTGAAAAAAATAAGAATAGAAGGACATAAAAATGACTCCTCTGTATATAAGGACTAATACAACAATGAAGGGAAATAATGAAACTACTTTCTATTTAGCAACTAGCAAACACAACATGTTGGACAAAAGTCTGAGTAGAAAGGAGTGAAGTCGACTTATGCAGATACTACAGGTAGACATAAATTTTAAATTTATTGCCGGTTTTCAGCTTAATACAAATGCTTTTTACCTGTTTTACGTATGTACGTATGTACATGTACAATTCGTTCCTAATGATAGTATACGAGAATTTTTCACATAATTTTCATAAATAAGAAGAGTGACTTTCTAAGAGTATGTTAAGACCATATATTGATATATTGTTGAGATTCTGTCCAAATATTTATTGGCGTTTTTGTTTCTAACAAAAATAGTAGACATATTTTGCTCTTCCCTTTTTGGGCGTACAAAATGAACATGTTCGTTTCTAAATATGTTGCACATAAAATATGAAAATTTGTTACAACTCTATATACAAGCAAGGACTCTGTTTTGCTACATATTTGATATTGTGTGTAAAGCTTTTAAAGTACTCGCATTAATAAATGTTAACATATTGATACTAAATATTTGAATTAACTAATTTTGTTCTATTGTGAGCCTGAAGACGGTATTACTTAAGGAGGCTGTCAATAGCATGTAGAACGATATAAAGACACCATTATACATATTGGTTAAATGACTTTTACAATTTTTTTTTTTTTTAATTTTTCTTGCACATTCCTTTTTTTGTTAAACTTTGTTTTGAAGTAACTATTTTGTTTACACGGGGCAAGTTCTTCTTCTGAAGACATTTTTCGTTTGGTTTTTTATATATTTGTTTGCAGCTACTTTTGAGTTTACATCCTTGCTGTCATTTAAAAAATAATTTACACCAATTATAAGCCGTATTTCGCTCCTCTTGGTGGTTTTTTATCCTTGGTATCAAGGCTATATTTTGTGGCTTGCGAATAAATGTTGTTAATTATAATTTTTCAAAAAATAATGTGTTAGTGATATTTATGTCCTTGCTGCAACTTAGAAACATTTTCTACGTAAATAATAAACTTTATTTTGTGGCTTTTGAAAATGTTTTTCTATTCCTTATTTTCTAAAAAGGATATGTGAAATATAACGTTATTCTTACAAAAACTATAAGCTCTATTTTGTGACTAGAGAAATGTTCTTGTTATAATTTGTTGGTTAGTTTACCTTAAATAATTATTTTTCTAAAAAGGATATATGAGAGGTACCCCTTTCTGCGAACTATTTATTTCCTAAACGCAAAGTTATTCACAATTTGATGATAAAAAGCAGCATATGAGTTTTTTACTCCTATTTCTGGGTCATTTCGGTCAAATAATAGATCAAATAATAGATCTGGGAGTACAGAGAGAACACAAAAATTTCAAGAATATACTATCAACAAGTATTTTTTGGAAACAATTAAGAAGACTATCTGCTTTTAGAATTCCAAGAAAAAAATTTTTTGGAATATCCTACAACACTCTTGTTGACAGTAGGTAAACAATTAAGACTCATTACATTTGTAAAAGCGATTTGTTTGTTTATATAAGATCGGAAATATTATTTCATAAGTTCTCTTCATTTTTTTAATTTTATTTCTTTATAAGTTTTGGGTCTTAAGCTCATTTAAGCTCATCAGTAGATGTTAAATGACATGGAACAGGTATTGTTGTGCTGTTTTTTAATTTTTTTATTTATTTATTTATTTATTATCATTATTATTAATTTTTTTTCAAATGTTCGTCTATATTCTATATTTCAATGAAATAATAAATAATACTTGCAACCCGTATAAATAACGTAGGGTGATGCATCAAGAAGCTCTAAACTCCAGCTACATATAACACATTGAAACATTTTTGGTATTATTTGGATATTCTTGTAGTTATTGTGGTAGATTACAATCTAAACATACAAACTTATGTGCTGATGTTCACATGGACTTATATTATGAGTGAGTTTGGATACTTTTATGTCTGTATGAATGAATGGTATTTATGTTAATACCCACTTGGTCATGCGTAAGATACAATTTTGATGACATATTGAGGAGCGGTTTATAAAAATTATTGAAAAACTTTTTCAAAAAGGACATTGAAATCTTGCATGAAATTGCAAGCGGATAAATTGGTAACATGCCCACTATTCTTTCAGTAAAACTGGAGGGGTAAAATATAGCCCGAGTCGACAAAAAAATTTTGAATTACCCTATTTCGTTGCATCAGAATATTTTTAAGACATCTACATGCAACTTTATGCGCTAATTTATAGTGTCTGCTTTTCTAAAAAAAAGATAAAATTTTGCTTCTCAATTTATAAAAGAATCCATTTTACACCATTTTCTTTAAAAAAGAAAATTTTATTGTAAGGAATAATGGTCAACTGGGCATGAGTAGTCGTAGACATGTGACAGATTTCTATTATCATTTTTATAAAATTATGTGAATTTGTATGTGAACTCCTGAAATTGTCTTGGCAACAAAAATATGTGTTTCATATGCGCTTACGTTTAACAACAAAAAATAAGGACGAAGGACATGTATTTCATATTGTATTAAGTAACACAATTTGTGACAACTATTGACACTTGTATTATTAGCAGAAGCATTTCTTTACGGTCTCTTATTACATTCGTTTTATTTTTATTTCTCCTACACTTAACTTTTTTTTGTCTAAATATATTATTTTCTTGGTAAATTATTTGATTCAAACAACAAGTGAAATAAAAGGAAATGGGGCGAAGGAAATGACAAAAAAAGTTATTGAATAACAAATATTTTGCTCGCTCACTTGTTAACTTAAATCCAAGATATTCGTAAAAGAGAGTTTGAATATATTTATGTTAAATTTAAAGCAGAAAATGGGAATAATTCGAAAAATTACTACTTGTTATCAATTTAAAGGAGATTGTGCAAAATTGCTAATGAATCGGGATTAAGCGACAAACAATATTCCACTTAAAAGGCTGCAACTACAATGGACTTAGCGAATGGCAAAACACGTTGTCTCTGCTCTCATGGATATGCAATGAATGCTGGAAAATTTCCGCACATTAATCAGAGTACAATACTTCTCTAGTTATACAGGGTTCCTCAAATTTCAAATTCTGCAGCATAAGCTGGCTACATACTTTCTAGCTGTCTAACTGTTTAGCCATCTGTCTATCTAGCAAGAGAATTTTAGTTAAAGATTTTCAAAATAATATGAACTACATCTTCTTATAAGCCGGGAAAGTATTATCGCATTGCCCTCCTTCCATAATGCCGCAGTGGTAGACCTTTGGACTGCCATATGTCCGAAAAAGACTCTCCGAGCGTTTATAGAGATGCAATTTGTAAAGCTAAAGTAAAGAACCACTTCTACGTAATGACAAACATAAAATCGAAGTCTACATCATAGACATATCGATAGAAATTTCAATGGGGGTCTGGAGTCCTTGAGAATTTTTCTAATGTATGCTACAACCCATTAGTGAAGAGGGAAATTATGTCTTAATAAGAAATGAAACAAGAACGAAAAAATTTTACGTGAACGTAATTTTTTTATGCGGGGTTGCTTAGCACCAAATAGGCTTATCTATGCTCACGGGCGAGATAGAAGACCACAAGCAGTTGAATAATTGCTAGAGTTTTTTCAGCGATCATAAGGCCAGGATAGAACAACTGGTGAATTGTCGCAGATGTTAATTTTGCACATCGCTCGGACATTCGAGCGTGTGAGTATAAATGTGAAAGAACTAAAATAAAAACAGGAGAGTTGACTCTGGAGGTTCATAAAATCACCATAAGAAGAGTTTTTGAATCGTCGACATCTCGTTTGGCACGTTTCATGCAATTTTTTGGTCACAACGTATATGTGAGCTAAGTTTGCTCCGAAACTTCTTTATTTCAACCAGAACAACCATCGCTTATGAGTAATTCCTTGGTCAAAACCAATCACTCTTCATTCGATACAATCAAAGAGTTTGGCTCCTTGCGACTTTTAACTGCTCCCAAAAACTGAGGAGACTAATAGAAGAATGGAGACATAAGACTATTGAGGAAACAATGACCGTATCGCTGAAAGAGTCAATGATATACGAAAAAGTATTTCGAGGCTTGGAAAGCTCATTTTGCACAAATGGTATTTCATGGTAAATGTTATCATTCGAGTAACCTCAATAAAGTCTAAAAGCAAAATCAAATGATTTCACAGTTGATAAGTTTGCTAAAATTTTAATTTCTTTCGGGATATTTTCCAAACTAATCTTTTGAGCATCTACACTTTTTCTGGAAGCAGAGACTGTAGAGCACAGCTGTTATCATATACTCTGACAGTCGTATGGTCATATGACCCTGGAGTCCCCACTTCTGAAAATAACAACAGCCCTCGACTGCTGATCATCACTAAGTGTAATGGCGGAATAGTAAAATTTTCCCATAGTTTATGTGCCAAAGAACTGCAGCTGGACGTGGTACAATGTTACGTATTCAGCCTATGCTGGAATGCATTGGTTTATCAGTATCCTCTTGTAAACTTATACCTAGACCCAAGACTGAGAATTAAATGGACTGTCTCCTTGACATGCATGCACAGAGATTAGGAGTTGAAGACGATGACTTCTAGATTGATTACAAGAACAATAGCTGCCGTTTGATCTTTTGTATTTTGCGAATTCTTAAACTTTGCACATTAATCTGCAACACATAATTCGCTTTCTAATCAGCTTCAGTTGATTTGACAGTGAGCACTCCTCTTAGGAATAGTGTCACAATGGACAAAGTGAGTCTGGTGGAATACTGACTGCCAAATCTTACCGAAGCTAATTTTTAATTCCAAATTTGAAAATTCTACAAAATACTTAAAAAATCCAAAGGCTAATTCCGAGATTCTTGAATGAATTTTATGTTAATTTGTATATAAAAATTTGCCAACTCCGGTTAATTTTACTTTGAGGATCCAATTCATTAGCGACTATTTACGTAGTGCAAAGTATATTATATTTAATACTCAAAATAAATTAAATTGTATATCTATCCTTGTACACATTTTCATTTTTAACGTCCAATGTATGTATAGAAAGAAGTTACACAAAAAACCTCAGATCTGTCAAAACCACTTGTTAGGAAAATAAATTTGAAAAACCGAAGAAAAACAAATCAAATTAAACAAACTGCACTAAAAGGAACAAAAAAAATACAAAATACAAACTTTAACACCAAAAGTGTCAAAACATTTTCAACACAAAAAACTCAAACCAACTCATACGCCACAACAATTCAACAACAAATCGTAACAAAAATCAATAAACTTTACAACTTCGAAAATAAGAAAAAGAAACAACAAAATTGGCAAAAATTGGCTCAGAAATTAAAAACACTTAGACAAAAAGAAAACTTATGCCACAAATAGAATGAAGTGCTTCTAAAAAAATACAAAAATCTTTTAATAACAGAACATGTCCGAATAGAAAAACACTCTTGTAAATCATTCTCTAGGCAACCTAAAGCAGCATATATTCACAAAAAAAATTTCAAATCTCAGCAACAGGTTAAAATGTTTTAAATTTGAAAAAGGTAACTGGAAAAAAATATAAGAAATTTACATAGAAATTGGAATTTTTATTTTTATTATATCCTTTTAAGCATGTGTTTGTTGGTATTATTAGCAAAAAGAGGATTTCCCAAACAAAAAACTTTTGTGTATAAAACATGAATTATTTATGTCATGGCTTCCGTTTCCAGCAATTCTTTTTATAAAACCTCAATATATTATTTATTATTTAGGCACATAAATATTATTCTACACATATGGTTGTAGTATGGTTGCAATTACCATATTATGTTCTCCCCCACAACAATAACCATAAAGGTTTACTAGTAACCATAGCACCTTAAAATTTTGTCTTTTGAAATAAAACTATGACTAATAAGTAAATATGTATATGTTCTCGGTTAAAATTAACACGTTTGCATGATTTCCACTTAGTATTTCATATCATTATTTTTTAAATAAACATTCTTCCCTATTTCACGAAAACAAAACCAACAACCATACATCGTTAGAATTTTAAAGGCAGAAGAGAAACGATTTTATTCAAATAATCATAAGAAAAATCAATAGTCTATCTCGGAATATATATTTCACTATATGAGTTTAGAAATATTTTACCAAACAATGATAATTTTATAACCAGAGATCCTATCTGGTGCCACGGGAACCAGTAGCCCCTAGGACTTGTCCTAGACTTCTTATTGGTGAGGACCCTTCGGGGATCACGCGAGTAGATTTATGGGTCGGATGAGTGTGTCTGCAATATGGTGCTAGTGATCCTGTTGTAGATACTCTCTCCCTTTTTCTCTGATGCAGCCTGTACAGAATTTGCTACCATATCGTCCTTGTCTGGGGCACATGTGGTTCCGCACCTCGGATGTACCTCGGAAAGGGACGATGGTGAACAGGGGACGGTGGTGAACAGCTTTAATCATCCAGTTTAAAGAGCACCGTCAGTTTAGGTCTAATAATAAGTACTGACGTAAATGTTCAACACATTTGTTCTTTCTACAATATCCCTTTCATAAAGAACTAGCATTTTAAGTAGTAGGCATTAGTTGCCTGAGTTCTACTTCTATTTACATAAAAAAAAACTTTTTAGTCATAAAATTTCCTAATAGTGCATTTACACCTGATCATTATCTAGAACTTAGGAGACTTTGAGCAAAATCTAGTTGATTTCGACTAGATTTTTAACACAAAACGAAATCTACCTCGCCAATAGATTTTGGCTGAATCTACTCAAAGTGAAAGAGTATTAAATGATGCAAGTATTGTAAAGTAATACCATGTGTTAAACTCTTACTCGATGAGGTGTTAGGTTTTATATTTGAAGTATATAATAGACCATTTGAAAGTAAAAAGGTTTTATTACGAAAATGAAATCTGGCCAAATTAAAAAAAAAAACAACATTTTAAACGATTAGGATTTTGATAAAGATTTCAATTCAAATCTTCTAGATTTCGTTAGGATGTAAATGTTCTATAAAATAACATTTCTATATACAAGTTTACACATTTGTATTTTAATCAACATATTCCAATCTGGTTAAGAGCTCTGCTCTTAATGTGGTTCACTTACATGAAATTTTATTATGATGAACTGACATGTTGGTTGCTCTCAACTTTAATGAAACCATAAGTCAAGGTCTTTTATTGTATTATCACTTTTGTATGGACTTGTATAGAAATAAATATATATATATATATATATATATATATATATATATATATATATATATATATATATATATATATATATATATATATATATATATATATATATATGTATATTCTTAAATATAGTAAAAATATGAGAAAAACTCATAAAATATTTGCATAATGCACAAATACATTTTAACACTAAATATAACTTACACGAAGAAGGGCTAATAAGTTCTTGGGAACTTTGAATTTTTACCAATCTCATACACAGAGTCAGTCATTGCTTTAAACATTTCAAAGACTTAATGAAATTTTCAAATCCATTTTAAGCTGACCTACTTGTAGAGCAAAAAGAAGAAACAGATATGACTACCGTATCCGTTTATTTATGTATTTTTTTTTTTTTTTAATGCAAAAGTACGAGTATAGCAGTTCTGTACGTTTCCAGTACATTATGTGGGTTACCTGGCCACAAACTAGCACATGCCCGAACATAATCCTCAACACGTATACATGGACACACCCATACAAACATTCACACATACGGACAGGCATGCATATTTTCCATTATCATTATTGCTCGTGTTAGCCATGGCGTAGGGAATAATGGTTCTTAGCCAAACAAGACAAATACAGCCAAAATAAACCCTTATGAGATGCGGCGATTTCCGTTTTGTTGCTCGCAAAAAACACGAGTGAAAATAACAACCTAACATATAATACGTGAAAAAGTCACAAAAAAACATTCACAAGCACATACACGCGCACATACACATACACATACACATGCATATATAACGAACATAATAATTGCAAATTACAACATGCATCAGTTTGGGATAATTGTACAGCCTTAGTCAAGTCAATTTTGTACTCTCTATATATAAACACACTCGTACATGGTAAACACTTCCGCCGCACAAATTTAATAGCGAATTTCTAACAAATTAAGTTGAAATGTAAGTGTGTGTGTATTTTCATATCTGTATAAGAAGAACTGAGTTTTCACAACTACAAAACATAGATACATATCGATCCTTTAACACTCAAAAAATAACGAACTTGGCAAAGTGCAATCAAAATCAATCAAGTTTTATCTACCACCAAAAAAGCTTTTTGGTATAGCTACGACCTGGCTTCATATGTAATTCTGAGGATATTGAGGAACATTTTTCCTGGGAGTTTTTAATATATATTATCTTGTATTTAAAAATAGCTTCATCAATTTAAAGACCATATCGACAATTTTTGTGTAGCTTCAGCGCAGAAATAGATTTGATTATGATATTTTTCCCATATATAAAGAAGGTACTGAAGAATATTTTTATATTAATAACTCAAAAATTTTGATTTGAAGGAAATGTAGTTGACAAAATCTCCAAACAATGAAGAAATATTGCAAAGAGGCAAAGCAAGTTTGTTAGAAAATAAAGAGAGCCGAAGGTTCCATATCTTTCTGCAGAGCTTTTGGCTGAAGTGAAATGATATATTTATAATTTATACTGAGTTTTTACTATACACCTAAAAATTTTTTAAAATTACTAACATGTGATATGGATGCCATTTTTGCTATTTTTGCACAAAATTCTAAAGAAAAATATATATATTTTTTAATATAAACTAACCAAACTAACTTATGCATCTACCGACTAGAAAATAGTTGGCTGCTTATAACCATATTCATTTATTCGAAAAGTTTTCAGTTTTAAAACAAAATATTTAAAATAATATTTGCAAATATTTTCAGCAAAACGAACTTTGAAATTTGTTAATTTTAGCGCTCTGCATTATTAGCAAGAAGAGGGGATATTAAGCTCCTCTTTCAAATTTTTTTCTTCTTAATACGTTGTTTTCATATACTTAGATGTATTTTATTTATATTTATTTTTCCTTAAATTTGCCTATAGCCTAAAATTTTTCGTAGATGGCGTCTTCTTAAACATCGATGTGTTCAATTAAACGTTTTTGGCACAATGAATTTAATGTTTTTGGTACAAACTTCTCCTTCATTTTTATTGGCAAAAGCTCCAAACAAGTTTGAATTGCATCCTACTGTTAGAAATTTCGTAGTTCATCCAATGGTGTTTGTAATATTACTCATACGCACTGTAAGTAAAAATTTCAAATGATTTCAAATGTCATCCCAATTATGTATGATTCGCCCTGTTGAGCTAATGACTTTCTGCAAATTATATGTATGTACCTTAACATATTGTAGTTCATTCCATTCCTTATACACACTGTTTGTACTTTGGCACAAAAGAGACTACAATCATTTATAAGAATTTACTTTTCCATTGCTTCTAACATAACGATATATATATTTTTTTAAGTTTCCTAAGAACTTAAATTTATCGCATTAAGAAACATTTCAAAATTCATTAAAGTTTAACAGGAGTATATGTATTTCTGTTGTACACAGAAAAAAATAAATTTCGTTTTCAGTAAATAAATTCATTGTAATTTAGGCAACAATTTAACTGAAAAAATAAACATTTTGTTTTGTATTGTAAAGACTCAAGCTAAAAATTAACTGCGGCGTTTAAAGGGTGTGACTGGAATTTAACTTTCTTTTGACAAAATATTTGTCTGAATTTCTATGGCAATAATTTTTTCATTGTAGGCTTCGCCATTCCTTTACTTTTAATTTGCATAAACTGCAATGAATATTTTTTTTAGTTTAAGCGAAACAATTCTGCATATATTTTCTCAAGTGTTTATATTCTCATAGACAACTATTAATAGTAGATATAGTTTACTTAAATAAAGTTAGTATTAAGTAATATCCTCTAATTAAATAAATTATTCATCTTGGTATTGTCACCCTTAAGCTGTAAGGGGAAAAATTAGAAATAATATTAAAAAAAAATTGTTTTAGGGCTTGGAAATGTTTAGAGCCATTGGAATCAGTGGAATGTTATATGGATATGTTATATGATGTTATATGATAAGAAGATAAAAAACGTTACTTGAAAACTTTATAATTTCCTAGAAGCGTTGGAAGTTAAGAAGGACCAAGACAGTACGTTAACCAAAATGAAAACATTTTAGAACTAAACAGTGGTTTTATTAATCTAGATATTCAGTGCTTGCCACTTTATAACTAGTTTCTTAAAAAGCCCAAGTATTCTAAGCTCAAACAGACTTAAATTCTGCCTATTTATTCTACAACTTTGTCATATGATTTATATTTAAAACATTTTATTATAAAAATAATGTAACATAGTCTAGATTAGAAGGCCAATTTTCATACAGTATTTCATTTAGAAAACAACTAATCATCGCTCGATTTAAATCGTACTCTTATATTATATAGCTTTTCCTTAAAGCTTAAGTTGAGATCTCATCAATATTTACATACACTTTTTTTCGCTGTCATCGCAAACGTCATCAACATCCGTCTTTCAGAGTTTGATGAGGTCGTAAAGAAAATTTATTCAACAATATAAACACAATAATTTAAAAAAATTTCTGTAATTTACTCTTCTTGTCATAAGAGAAAAAATTTAATAACAAGAAACTTCAACAATATATACAAACATATATTTAAATATATTTGTTTAAATCGAATTCTTATCCTTTTAATCCTTTTGATTTATTTGCTGTAGCTGAAAAATCTCTTTTAGTAAA
This sequence comes from Germaria angustata, assembly GCA_963681545.1. NCBI lineage: Eukaryota > Metazoa > Arthropoda > Insecta > Diptera > Tachinidae > Germaria > Germaria angustata. The sequence goes on along the minus strand of OY812999.1, from coordinate 91,933,602 downwards.
AATTATTCTTTCTGAAAATATCGACAATTGATTACTTTGATCAAGCATGAACTTGGGCTTAAATGATTGAAGAATCTCAATTTAAATTTAAGATTCTCTTCAACTATTTCTAATCCCATCCGCTCATTTTCTAATCTTTCTTGCATTCATTCAACACAATTAAAGACACAATAGTATGACTTCCACCGTTTATGTAATGACACCTCTACATACAATTAATTAAATCTTTCGCCAATGCTGCACAACTAATCCTTTCGGAAGTCATTAGACATCAAAAGAAACCATTTAAAAGTTTTTTACTACAATCCATCTGCTTCGTTCTTTAAAATTTCTTCTTTATGAACAGCTTAAGTTTTCCACTAGTTACTTTGATGATTCCTTACGACAGACACCTTTTAATATATTTGAGTAAAGAAAAAAAAGCAGAACTATTTAAATGGTAAATGTAGTCGTATATTATAAGCCTGATTTCTGCTGTTAGTCCCGGGCAATTGCAGAAAGATAAAAATACACTAAATACTTGCCAAAGGATCATATAATGAAATGCTTTAGCGCGCAAACTACAGCCACAATTATAAGGTAAAAGAGAGATGGATAAACAGGAGACTTGCTACTACAAGTGACGTTGATACATGTATGTGTGGTTATATATTTATACTCATATAGAGTGTACCAAAATTCACTTAAGATATAACTTGCCGTCATCTTGAGAAAAACAAAATGCTCATGAAGCTGTTGCCTTAAAGTTATTTAAAGTGAAACACTATTCAAAAATCGTTTTTTCCTACAAAATATGATTAGGGTATTCGTTTAGCTTTTCAATGCCAAAAAATATTAATTAAAAAATGCAGTTGCACTAAACTCTCAATAACAATCCTAAATGGATAATAGTTCAAGATTATTAGTTCATTATCACGGATAAGATCTTCAAGGAATTAAATCAGAATAACAAAGAGTTCTTATATAAAATATTTTGTATGAATTTTATAAATTCAGACAACAACTAAACTGAAAAAATAAACATTTTGTCGTGTATTCTAAAGACCCAACGAAATAATTAATTGCTACGATAAAAAAAATTTAATTAAAAGAAAAATTATTTTAGAAAAAATATTTATCCGAAATTTTTTGGTAATAATTTTTTTCCATGCGTGATCTAATAGGAGTGCAACTTGATCTTATAGGGTTATATAAATTACAGGAATACGCCAACGTAGGGAATTCCAGTGAAATTTTTTAAATCCCTTTTTATCTTCTACTAAATAATATTCTCCTACAATCAAAAAATTTATTATATTTTAACAACAAATAAACTAACAAATATTTTGCTTTAAATTTCTGAAAAAATTGAAGGAGTTAAAAACAAACAAAAATCAAATATCTAAAAAATATTAACTACCTGCTTATGTAAAATGAGGGAAGGATTCAATTGGTCTATTTGTATTGAATACAAAAACTATTTTCACAGTTTTATTGTAGTTTTCAATACAAATAGATGAATGGAAGTTTGACTTCGTTTTGCAAAAACAGGTAGTAAAATTTGATTAGAAAAATTATAGTTGGAAACAAACAAATCCCTAGGTCTGCAATAGTTAATCATGCCTTCAATTCCTTGGCAGTTTAAATCGGTTTATTTAAGGTAGGATCGAATTACAGAAATATAGTTTAATATACAGGATTTTAATAGTTCATTTCCTAATTCCAATGAACTGCATACATATGTATATGCATAGTAATTAGTTTTTTGCTGAACTTGCTTCAACCTGGTATCGGTAAGTATGCTTTACATATAGACTTAAAATTGAAGTCATATTTTTGAGCCTAAAACTTTTTTGGTATAAATTTTAGTATGGAATGAAATCTACTCTCATGAAAAAATTTGTGTATTCTCATTAAATAGAAGTCATAAAAAAATATTAATTTTAATTAGTACTGGTCGTACTTAAGAGAAAGATTTTCACAAATTTGTTTAATTTATAACTTGATCACCAGTCCCGAGTTTATATGGTGTGTTATATTTGATTCATATGCTTATGAACAATAAAATAATTAATAGATTTTAAGAAAATACTAGAGCTTCTTAATACGAAAAAAAAATTAGAATCGGTTGATGACCAGAAGAGCAAATGATACTAACCACTTTTATTTTCAACTCTATATGCATAGACATAAAATATTCAATAAATATTGAATATCTCTCGAACTATATTGATCAAATTTAAATCAATTAGTCTACCTCGATTTCGATTACTGAATTTATCAATTCAATTTAATAGTTTCACAAACTATTTTTGTTAAGGAAGAATTAAGAAACAGCCAATTGGAGAACAATATTATTTTCGATGGCGACCACACCATCATTATCAGCGTTGATGTGTGCGTTTTCTAAAACTTTCTAAGTGTTCAGGAATATCAACTATTCGACATATATATATAGAAAATATTACTGTTCCGGCTACTCTTAGGTTAGGTTAGGTTAGGTTGATTGGAGGGGTGTGGTAGCCCATGTCATACGACATACACTTAAGCCAGTGAAGGCTTGTTGTGCGCTCCCTTTAATTATCAGACACAAACTGCCAGAGTTCTGCGGCAGGATTCGAACCTGGGACCTTCGCACTACGAGTCTAGTACACTACCTACTAGTCTACGAAGGTCAGTCCGGCTACTCTTAATTCTTAGTAAAAATAATTAAAATTAATTATTAATCTGAACTGACAAATCTAGGACTTGATATACAGCCAGACTAATAAAAATTTCAGTTTCAATTCAATTCATCTGTGTGTGAAAGGACTTTCATTCTTTTGTGAAAAATTCTTACTACAATTTTCTTCTCATGTCCAATTGAATGTGGGTTATTAGAAAAGCTCAATTGTTAAGAAAATCATATGTGTGACAAGACTTGTAACCATATCTCGATGAATACCCCATGAACAGCAATGCTAAGATCATGTTTTATTAATAAAAATTATGACATTTCAGAAGAATCAACTATTAAGGTTGTGAAAGAATTTTCGTCTTTATTTAAAAAAATGCTTAAGGATAAGCAAAAAAAAAAATAATAATAATAAACTAAAATAAAAACTGAAGGGGAACACTGAAGCTAGCAACAATCTGCAACGTGGAAAGTCAACGGCGGCATGATAAACTTCAAGGCAGAGGAACCAACCATGAAGAGCGAGTAAACGCTGTAAAATAATCCGTATAAGAGGCAGCAGTTGTAACCGTAATATTCACAGGTGGAGGACGAGACGGCCGGTACAGTTGAGAACAAACTGAACGACGGCGTGAACCACTTTATAGTAAAACGGTTAAAGTACTGGGATGAGAATGCTGATGGGTATCCATCTCATTATTTACTCTATTGGATGTATCCTGAATGGTAGGTGCGTCTCAGGATAGTAGGTGTAAGTAGCACATGACAACCACTGAAACTCCACTTGTGCTAGGCTATTCATCTCCAATCTTATGCTTATAACAAATGGTTGAGGCATAATCCTCTTAAACTATAACATTCTAAAATAACATGAGTCAAATTCCAATATATAGTATTGAGTCTCCAAGTGGTTGTCGCAACACCGCTGTTATTCCACCTGAAGTTGGACCCCTCTCAGGCAGCATTCACATTAAATTTGGAAGTGGAAAACTTATGTTTATAATCTGAAAGAAACATCAACAACGCGCAGAAAGTCACAACACTACAACGTAAATGATCATGGTCTTGTATACACGGTCACAAATTAACAGCATAATATACGGCTGACGAACGTTGGAGTGAAGGAAAAGGTGAGGCCCTATGTTGGCGTAGTCCTGTAATTTATATAACCCTATAAGATCAAGTTGCACTCGTATTATATGGTAATTTGCAACACCTCTTTATGATTAAAGTGTAAACACTTCGACTGGAAAAAGTCTGTCCTTTCTACTGACGAACAACATTAGAAAATAAACTTCATTTTGTAATGGAAGAGATTTGAGATGAAGAGATTTTAACTTGATATTGAAACGTGCTTTTCTTATTTACAAAGAGTTCTTAAGAATTAATGGCTTATATCAAGTGGCTTTTAATCAAAAATCTTAAAAGATTTCTATAGAGATAATTTTTTTTTTTTCATAAAGTGTGTGTACATAAATATTTATATGGTATTGATTGAATTTTCATATGCATGAATTTCAAAGCTTTTCATTTAAACTTTCGTTGTAAGCAAATTGCTGAAATATATTGCAAGGAAATAAGAAATTAAAAAAATGTTTTAAATAGTGCCACGTGGAAGATCCATTTTGTATGTGCTAAATGAACTCAAAATATGATAAAATGGTCACAGCGACCATTAGAGATCTCCAACCACCTGGGCAGACTACGAACAAGTATGCCTTTGATTTCTAACAATGAACAGCATTTAAAAAAACTTCATTCCCTAAGGGAGTCTTATGAGATATAAAACTGATCCCAAAAAAAACTTTCTTCATTGAATCTTAAAACTTAATTTTCTTACTAAATCTTGAAAATTTCTGTAGAGGTTAACTTTTCTTTATAAAGTGCAAAATTATTTACAGAAAATTAAAGCTTCAACAGAAATGTTTCTTATAAAATTTATTTTTTAAAACTGTTCACCAAATTTCCCACAGGAACACGTGTGAATTTCCGCTTTTCGAAAAGCTTTTAAATAACAGCAGATAAGAGAAATTTTAATAAATCTCTGCCTCTAAAAATAAATTTTCAAACACAACATTTGTGTGAATTTTTAAAAGTTTTTGTATGTGCCAGCCAAGTTCATGAGAGTCATCTGCCAGATGAACTATTTCGTATGTAATTTAGTCCATAATGGTAATAATATTAAGAAATATTTATTTGTTTATTTAAATCATACGCTTATTTTGTAACTCCCTTTATTGTCACGTAGTAGATACGAGTATGTACAATTTTATATACTAGTGTAAATTTCCGGTTACAGGAAGACTAAATTGTTGAACAGCGATAATAATTGGCTTTATTTAGGCCTACAAATCAATTTGCAAGTGTTAAAATGGCAAATAATATGTTTTCCCCATGGCGTTCAATATCCTGGACTTAACGTTACTAATGGGGTGCCATTATAGAAAACTTGGTTAATGAAGCTATAAAAGATTGCTCAAGTCACATTTTTTGTTGTTGTTAAAAGATTTTGTTGGGCTAATTATTTGCACAAAAGCAGCATATAAAAATAAATTCAATTGGACTTTTCTTCCAGGAAGAAGAAGGAATAATTTAATACAGAAATTAAAGTTAGAACAAAATTTAATGTTTTTGAAGTCTTTGTGGAATAGATTGAAATTTATTTGTAATGACAGTGTTCTACAACAAAAAAAAAAAAAAACAGAATATTATCTCACTGACCATATTAAGTAAATTCCTTTCTACGTTTCCTAATTAAATGAACAAAAATTTATCATAATTTGTATTCAAATAATTTTTGTAATTTTACGATGTTGTTACCAAGTAATGACTTAATCAAACACAAACAGCTGAACGGATTTGAATGTAGTTTAGAATAGTTTATATCTCCATAAAATGCCTGACTTAATCCAAACATAATACCAAAATTATTTTTCTTGTTGTAGTACATCTAATTAAGCGAATACTTTTCAGACTCCAATCAAGACTACATATTAATGATAAACGTTTCTTGTTATTTGCATAATGAAATTTGGTATACGGACAGTTTGTAGCCTGGATTCACATATTGGCTAAACTTTATCAAGTTAAAGAGCCTGGTTTGACCACTTATGGACTAAGTCCATAGTAAATTTATTTGGAAATCACGCGTGAGCGGCTGCATGGATTTAAATTAAGTTTGGCACACGGATAGTTTTAATATACACCTGTAGGATACCTTTGATTACGGCCAAGGAATTGATTAGACTATTTATGGACTATGGCATTAGTTCTTAAATTTTAAATAAAAGATGATATTCAGGTAGTATTTTAGTGCTTAGAATACTTTTCATCTCCACAAAAGACGTGATATTATGGATTTTTGCACAATACCCTAACTCTAGGGAATTTTACGACTCTATATTTTCCGCACGCCAATCAAGGATATAATTTTTTGTTGTTTTGTGGGTGGCTGGTGTAGAAGTATATCGGCAGTTGAGATGCATGCATTTCTTGAGGCATCTCCACTCTGGTCAATGGTAGTAAAGATGCGCCTTACTTGCAACATGTGTACTTTTCTTTTCAATTGGTTAGGATCTGCTAGAAAGAGTTAAAAATTGGTAATTCGGAAATGCAAAGACACACTCGTATATCAATACATATCGAGCCTTTGCTGCAATAACGCAATAATTCAAAAAATGTTGTTTTGCAGAAATTGAGTTTAAAGTTTTAAATTTACACACAACTTAATGGTGAAAGAAAATTTGTTTCTTTTCTCAAGAGCTGAGTATACAAAATATTTGTATGAAACTTTTACAGAATATAAAAAACGGCAAGGCGAATAATTTCGTAATATAACCTTAAAAAATGAAAATTTTGAGTTACTACGGTATTGCACCAAAGGCGATTGGTGCTTCATTGCCTCTTCTCTTATGAACACAGACACACATACATACACAAAAAGTCCTCGTTACTTTTGCCATATTGTTTTTATTTGTTATTATTTTATTTTATTGTTTTTATTTGTTTTTGTGTTTATTCACACATTTTAAATTTATATATTTTGCTTAGATTTTGCTTATACATATTTAATTTTCACAGCCAGTTCAGACGAGCTAGCGATAAAATGCGATAAAAATCTGAGAAGAAAGAATATTTTTCGTGATTCGCAATTTAATTGAAAACAAATCAAGTTAACTGAAGGTGTTCCCCTATCAAAATTTTGTATCCTGAAGCACGTTGTCTAGAGAGAGCGACGCAAGAATTTACGCGTCCAAGTGAACACAGTATAAAGAAATGGCATTCCTTCCCATAAGCTCGAGCCAAGAGTTGATATATAATTGTGCAAATGCACAAGGTATATCATACCAACCACTATTCTTGGCTGAGCAGCTAGAAGAAAAAGCGTATTGATTGCTCGAATCCTAATTACTCTTAAAAATTTGCCAATTACATCAAAAAGCCTGCACTTTGCCTTAATGCAGGCATTTGCTGTCCCAGGGACAGCGCTCTAAGTAGCAGCAACTCATTTGGGATCTCTTTACTCAACTCTCGTGAAGATATCAGGTACATTCAAGGATATAGTAAACATTTCTTATCCATTTATTATTTCAACTTCTTGGACAACTTCTCTCCGTACGCGGAAAAAGTTGCGAATATATGCCAGTTTATGAGTACATACAAATACGACAAACATTGTTTAGCTGCTCGATTGAAACAAATATTTCGTTTTATTATTTATATAGTCTAAAAATTTCTTTTTGTTTGAACAAAGTTTTCATTTCATTTTACCCGTACAAAATCGTATAGTAGACTTTAAAGTTTCAATAATAAATTGAAATTTTAATTAGTCTCGTTCGAGTTCGAGTTCGAGACCTGAGTTTGTCAGGAATTTTTCAATTACCCATTAGATTAAATATTTACAAAACTGTTTACTATTCAAATAGATCTTTTGCTTCATTTAAGAATCTTATTTTCACAAAAAAAAAAAAAAAACAAAAATAACCAGGGAACTTCAAGCTGTTGTACAAATAGTCTGTTATTTGTCTTTCCGCCTTGTCTGCATTTCAACCAAAATATGTACGTGTGAATGTCTTTTGCTCTCTTCACTTTCTTAATCTTCCATTTGTATGAGCATTTTTGGTTTTATTTGTTTAGTCTCTATTAAGTATAAGTTTATTGTTGTTTTTAAGTTTTATTATTTTTTTTTTGATTTTCTTTGTGGTTGTGAAGCATCCATAGAAGAGATTTTCTTTGTTTGTTTCGCATATTGTATTCTAACGCAGTTGTTTTTGGTTTAATTTTAACTAAAACAAAACAATATTATAAACAGAATAAAAAAATCGTTAGTGCTTCAGTGAACTTGCAGATTCGTTTGTTTTGATTGTTTGCCTTATAATTATTATTGATCGTTTGTATAAATTGATTGTTGTTATTGTTATGTAAGCTGGTGTAAATTAATAAAGCCATAAAAAAAGAAATTGTTTTTGGTATAGAACTTTTATTGGAGAGTCTATTTGCTTTATGGTCTGTACACTTCTGAAATGTGTAATTGAAGTACATTTTGTTTACGTGAAATTAAACATTGCTGTGTTAAATGAAGCCTGAAAATATGCTTTGATTTATAGTTGTTGAATGTAAAAGCGGCAACAGCAACAAATACAGCAGCGAACCTAAAAGTAGGCTAAATGTTTCTTTGTTAAACGGAAGAGACGAAATGACTACAAGTATTTGCCAGCTGTTATTTTTTAAGCAACATTTCATAAGCAATTAATTCATGCTTTCCCAATTACAGTGCAACCTCCTTTAACGCAGCTAATGGAAAATTGTGCAGTTGCGAGAATTGAGCTTTTAGGGAATATTCTTTTCTTTACCTAGAATTACTATATCAATCCTATTTAGGGACTTACTTCCAATTAATTGTGACTATTCAACATAAGTCGTTTATTTCTAAAATAAATTCGTTAATTTTATTATAAGTAACAAAAAACATATTATATATTCATAAAAGTTAAGGTTAGGTTAGGTTGATTGGAGGGGTGTGATAACCCATGTCATACGACATACACTTAAGCCAGTGAAGGCTTGTTGTGCGCTCCCTTTTAATTATCATACACAACTGCCAGAGTTCTGCGGCAGGATTCGAACCTGGGACCTTCGCAATACGAAAAGTTAAAATAATGAATAAAACTAACACATATCAATGATAAATTACACACACGTACGGATTTCTGCATTCCAGCAGAATAGCTGGAGTTGCACTTCTTCATTTTATTATTTACATAAAATTTTGTGACATATTCTTAAAATTGTGTCTGAGCTTCCAAAATTTCTTTGTAAGTCAGCACTTACACAAAATGCTTACTGTCTCAATGAATTTAGTTACTATAATATAAAATAAGTTTTTTCTATATATAGAGTTTGGTGCCGTTTCCGATAAAGTCTCGTTTTAATTGAGTTTTAATTCATACTTAGTTCAATTCCAATGCAATACGAATTCTATTGTAGTTAATTAAAAATAAACTTAACTTTAGATCAGTTCTAATTCAGTTTTAATTAAATTCTGTATCTGTTCTTGTTTAGCTATAATTCAGATTTATTTCATTTCTAATTCAGTTCTAGTTATAGTTGAAATCGGTAATAGTTTCCTTTTATTTCGTATCTATTTTACTTAAAAAATCGTGATGTCAACTTCATACTGGTATATAAAATAATTAAAATTTTTGCAATTAATTACTGTTTGGCAACACTGCATTCAACATAGTAATACTTAAGACACTTGGCCTTCCTGTTGCAAGTATCGCACCGCCGAAACTACAACATCCTCATTTTATAAACAATATTAAACAAAAATTCATTAAATTTACTTTACAAACACCATTTTGTTTCTCTATTAATTTCATATATTTTGTAACTTTTTATCTCCCTTTTCTCTAACGAAGACTTCTTAAATGTGAACTTTGCAGTCACTTTATAATTAACAATTTAACATTTTGCCTTTTGAACAATTTACACATATGAACATACAAGCATGTGCAAAACTTTTGGTGAACAAATAGTAGATATGCATGTGCGTTTATATGTGTGTATGTATTGAAAATTTGTGTTTGTATTTGAGAACATAAAATTTTCTTTTCTCTTGTGCTTGTGCTTGTGGAGAGGATATTTTTGTTTGTTGTGGGTGCATTTGTGTTTTCTGTGAAGCGTTACCATTGCAATAATTTGATAATTTTTTGGCGTTCTTGGCAAACTTTTTAAACCTTCTTTAAAACTATACTTTCATAGGAGTCTCAACAAATTTGTGTTTTTGAATAGACAAAAACTTAATAGAAAGCGAACTGTAAAATTCAAAACCAAAGCAAGATTTTATCAAAATGTATATGGGTAGTATATATTTCGAAAAAATATAAAGCAAAAATCATTGTTCTAATCCATATTTTGATTCAATATTTAAAAAACGTTCAAAAGGAACACGCAAAAATGAAAACAAAGTATAAAAATTTATATATAGTGCAAGAACTATAAAATATTTAACTTAAGGCTATTAATAAAAAAAATATTTTTTGTTGTTAGTGTAGCCGTGTGCACGACTACGTTTTATTGACGCTAAACTAATCATTAGTACACTTTTTTCAAACGTATTTCGGCTAAAGTTTACTGATGATTTGGTTATCACTGATGCAATGCAGGCATGTAAAATAACAAAAAAAATCTTGTTTTACAAATATCTAGAATAAAGTTATTTCGATAATGCTATCAATATAGTTTCTTATCTACTTTTGTACAACATTAAAATTAGATAAGCTTTTCTAAAATAAAATAATTTAAAAATTATATTAAAAATAAGCCACTGAAATGATATATAGATTACAAATAAGAAACCAAAGAGCTAGAAAAGTTTTCAAGGCCTTATAAATGTCTTGATAGTTCCGCAGTATTTCATGGGAGGGAGAATACATCTCTGGGACAAATACTTTTATTAATTTTTCAAATCAACAATATGATAAAGAATTATCCAGCTTAACCCACAGTGAGCTTGAGGCAGCAAAATATCAGCTTTTTCACAAATTAGGTGCTTTTGAAATTTAAAAATTCAATTCAAAAATGCCTGCAAAGTAGTTCTAATTGATGTTACATACACGCAATAATGTTGCAAGTACAAAGATCTAGGTTTTATTGTTGGATTGCAAACAAAATGAGAAAAAGTTTCCTGGCAATACAGCATGAGCACTAGACCAGCACAATGGCAATTACTTTTGATTTCTCCTGCTTCTACTATTTTATCTTCTATTCTCTGTTTATTTATATTAGTAGCATGATGTTGCTTTCAATTCTTATCTCTTTAGTTGTAAAACAACAGCAACAAACTAGAAATACTTTGTTGTTACAACCACTTAATGCTCGTACTATAAGGTAGAAGTATTTTTGTTCAAAACCATTGTTATTTTAGGTAAAGAAATGCATTTTCTAATTGCAAGGAGAGCATTATAAGAACTTTTTATTGAGTTACTCCAGTTTATTAAAATTTTTCATTAGATGACTGTCTTAACATTAACGAGAAGGAGTGTATCTATAGCAATGCACCTGGAAAACTATTTTAACTATTTGGTTTCCTGTTGAAATGCTGTAGGATATAAATTTAAAATAATGTATTTGAAACCAGGCGAAAATCTGTATTCTTCGAAGGAGTCATTTTGAAGCAACTACAAGTACTAGTCTTAGTACAACAATATGATATACTATCAATCAATATTCCATAAATTGATTTCTCTGGACGTTGGCAGAGATAGACCCACTTGGGTAGGCTTAACCAGAAGAAATTTAGCCCCAATAGAACTTTTTTGCTCATATGGATATTCTGTTAAATGTCATAACTTTCCTTCTGTTTGAAGAATTTTTGGCCCCCAACCCTAAGATTACTCCCATAGTTTCCTGAAGCCACACCGATGGAAATTTCCGTGCCGTACCTTATGAAGTGTATTGGATACAAGATCAATAGGGCAAGCTCGCATGCCTGTTCCTTGTAATGATCTTGCACTGACCATAGAAATATATTATTTTTCACTTTCTTCTCCTTGTTAGAATTTACATCAAATGTGCTAAAAATTTTACAAAATGCTACAACATAATTTATAAGTGCTCTAAAACACTTAGAGCTCCACCAAGTAGTCCGATAAGATACGAATACGTATTTTCGTTTTAGACGCCTCAGAACCTTAATAACTGATGAAAATTTTGAGGATGTTAAGAAAATACTCTTGTTGAATCGTCTAACATCATTAGAAAAGTTGACTTGAGCCACGCAATTTTTTTCGAATATGTATCAGCATGAACTTTACACAGAAGTTAATGGATCATATCAACGATGATCTTAATTTTTTGAAAACTCTCAGAATTGGAAACAAATCATGCGTATATGGTTATATTATCGAAGCCCCAAGCCTAATCGTAATGATTGCGTAGATATGACTACATCACTGAAAGAGCTCAAGACCATAGAAAAAAGTGCTTATGGGAGATGCTTCGAAGATTACATTTGTCTAAGTGTCTTGTTAATATTGTTTTCATGTTAGAGGAAATACTTTGAAAGGGACAGTATGAATGTTGATGAATTAAGAAATATTTTTTGATAACATATAAAAAGCTATCACTTCACTTTTTGAGAATATCAAGTACATTTTTGAGATCACTTTTTATCAGTTCACCTTTAGGGAGTGAAAAAATATTTATGCTTTAGAATATAGACTTTTGTACTCTGAAGCTCGTTTAATAAATAATTAAAAATAAAACTAGAATTACTGACTAAAGTTGCGGATATGATACCCACAATCGACCACTGATCAACTAGTATACTGATCTGCTACTATACCACGAATTATTCTACTGGGCTGGGAAATCCAGTAATCTATAGGATAATTGTTTTGCTAGTTTTTGGTCGAAATTGTTGAAAGGATTTTGATATTATTAGTGAGCCATCACTTGGCGAAAGTCAAGAAAAAAGGCTTGATTCAATATTAAAATTTCTTAACAATTTTAATACTTGCTCTTAACAGGAGACGCAATTTTCAATTTTCTTAACTTTATTATGTTTTTTTTTTACTGCAAAATTTTGTAAATAGAGTTTAAAATGAAAATACAAGCATAATAAATTTTTCCTAAAATTAAGCATTCTGTAAAACTGCTTTACAATTTTCCAAGAAAAATCATAAAGTCTTTTAAAACACTTCTCTATGCATGTAAACAATATTTGCAAAAATAGAGTACCTCATACAGGCGTGTGCTACTCTTATTCACCTCTTCTTTTTCTCCACCCGGAAATAGGTTAAATTAAGTGGAAAATTTTGCTTTTTACAAGAAAATAACATACATAGCAATAATTTTAAGCAAATTAAAAATTTTCTAGGCAATTTTTGTATAAAATTTAAATAAGAAATATGAATAAAACATAATACATACAACTTTTAAAGGTAAATACTGGTTGAATATTTAAAATAAAATCAAAGCATACTTCAAGGGATAATGAAAGGAAGAATACATCAAAAAGATACAAAAATAAAATGAATAGAATTATGTTTTTTGTAGTAACAAAAAAAGAGCATTTTGAGTTTTATATGGAAAATATATATACATATCGTTGCTTCAAGTGACAAGAAAATTAATAAAAGCCTTTTTGATTGAATATAGTTACACCTACAAAATTTTACTCATAAAAAAACAAAAATTAAACTGACGTTGGAACTCCATAAGCCAAAAACTCGTGACTACACTTTTTTTTTAAATATACATGTATATTTATTAGAAAAAATTGCGTAAATGTTTGCAAACCAGCAATAAGCTGGTTGCGTATTTTTGTACTTTGGGGTATAATCTTTCATAGAAAAATTAGATTTCGCCACAATATACACAGCAAAAATTGAAGACTTCGAACTCAGTTCGAACGAATATAAACATTCCGAAAGAAATAGAAGCATCTTCAGACATTTTTATTTCTTTCTGGGTATATCCTATTCAGAGTGAATGTACAAACGAGTATCATAATTTGGAAAACATATGTACTCGTTTCCTTTTCAATAATGAATTATTTTGATTTGTTCTACTTTAATTTTATTTTCTTAAATAAAATATATTTTTCTCAAATCTTTTTAAGCAGTTGTAATTGTTTATCTTTTATATAAAAAATACATAATATAAGGAGTGAAAAATATAGTTTAATAGCAAGCAAGAATTGACATTTTTATCACTACTATTTCATTTATAAAAAAATAATATAACAACAGCTTTATGGTTAAAAAAATGATTCCAAAACATCTTAGATACATTACGAAAAAACTTTTATTGTTTTTTTAAGTTCAATCTAAAATTTGTCTAATAAAAATGTAAAAGTTTAATATTTATTTTGCTTCTTCTGTTCAAGAATATTTATTAAGTGTACTTGTGGTCTTTGGGATTTAAGCTGACGATATGCAAATGAAAGTAAATCAAAAGAATATTAAGTATTTATTTATGTAGGCTTTATGGGAAATATTCATACATAAAAATATGCTTTAATGGTTTTGTTTCAAAGCTGTGCTTTTGAAAATCTACTTTTAGAATTATAAGAATGTTGAAACATTTTTGAATCGGCTTAAAACCATTTAAACTATTTATCAGAAATAAAAATTTACACAATTTGAATGTCTAAGGCTTCCACGCCTTTTTAATTTTTTTATAAGGAAGTTTGCGAAAATGTGCATATTTAAGGCATTTCTTTGAACTTCTTTTAACACACCCAAATACAAAATGATGAAAACATATATTCGCTTCTCCTAAAAGTATGCCAAAGATATTTTGGCGTTAATTTGTGTCTATTTGAAACGTCAGTTTCAAATTTTTACTTGAGAAATAAATTTAAAATGAAAATTTATTAATGTAAACACATGAATGCAACGTGTTTTCTTGGCGATTATGATCTGTTGGCTACAAAAGCAACCCTTGTTTTTTTATCACCTCTAGTTTGAGAAATTAAGTGACGTTTTTAAATTTGCATAGCTCCACCATTTCTTGTAAATTTAGCCATATATTTAACTAACGCTTCTGCTAATCATGCAATATTCGATTACATATTAGTCCACATGAGAACTATTATCGTTAGACTGCGATCATATTGGTATATATTTCAAAATATGTTGCAGTGGTGAAATTATTCAATCATAAAATGTCACTGTATCTCAAAAAGTAGAAATACTAAGGAAATAAGCGCTTAATATTTTTGCAATTAGCAGCCTTCTTGAAAAAAAATACATGATTTATGATTTACTATTTTCACATTTATTTGCAAATATGTCCTATAACTAAAATTAAAGTAAGGTAATAAGTAAAGTAAGAAAATAATAATGACTATGATGGACTACGTACCTTTTTTATTATCCTAATATCTTGCATCAGGCTTCTCTTTAAGTATAATGAGCCCAAAAATGAAGATATTTCCAATTAAAAAAAAACAAATTTTGCTAAAGATTTCCTAATAATCTGGTTTGAGCAGCAGCGGCATGTACGAGTACATGGACACTTGGTCACACATTGTTTTTAAATTTCTAAGTATTTTAAAGAAGCTTAAAATTTAGATTATTAGATTACCAATTTACAAAAATCACGTCACAAATTTAAACTAAATGGTTTATTAAATATTGCGGTTTGTGGAGACGCCACTTTAACAGTGTTTTGATTGTCGTGGCATACCTCAATATTATACATTACATTTTTATTTGTTTCCATAAAATACAATTGGTATAAATATATTTTCAGCAAAGTTTTTAAGCGCCTTAATATAAAGGGCAGACATCTGCTACACTCCTTCCACAAAGAAACACAAACTCGCATGTATTGCCCTATACTTCAAATTATATTTTGAATTTGATTCAAGGCATACAGAAGACGGTGAAGAGGTTCAGCGATGTTAGTGATTGTGTAGCCTAATGAAATGTGCTAAAAAGTCGTTATTGAGACTCGATTCCTTTTTATGAACAACTCATTATGGGAAAATAATGTCAGATAACTCAAATATAAATTTATTTCTCTTGTTTAAATAATTAATTAATAATAATTTTTTCATCACTACAACATGAAAATATTAATGTCAAATAGTGCTCAACGAAATTTAGCCAGAGCTGGTATTTAGCACCCATTATTAACAATTTTTTTGTCTCAGTGTACTTGCGGACTTCCATCCCAAAGTAATGTGGTTCATAGGATCTTTTAGATGACACCTGCAACTTCCTTCTCACAGATTTTAGCTTTAATTTATTTAAAGTTATTTTTTCATATTTTTGCTTTTTGAATACATTTTAATTATACGTGACGTATGATTAATATTAATTTAACTTTAATTTGAAAAAATATGCAAATTATGTATCAAATGCAAAACTTGCTTAAAATATGTAAAACTAAAACATAATTTGAGAATCTCATTTGCATATGCAATTATGTGAAGACTTTTTTATTTTCATACCCTTTGCCAAAAGCAGAAATATAGTGAGTTTGTTATAATGTACGTAACATTTGCAGCATTCATTTGCGACTTTAAAAATTATTTAACTATATTGTTTGTGTCTCACTGATTTATTTGGCACTTACTTTAGATTTGTAAGTCTAGTAATGAGGCGATATTCTAAAGTCAACAAGGAAAACTCATCATTATTTCTAACCTTAACAGCAGAACATATATATAACAATGTTGTATTAAGAGGAATGAATATACACCCTCTCTTTATCTCTTTGCCATAGTCAGACACCAAGTTCTTTAAGATGATTTTTCTTTCTTAACCCTTTGTTTTCTGCTTAATTCAAAGTGTTTGAATTTGTTGCCAGTCAAATGACCAGACCAACGAACAGACAGACTGGCGAGCATATGTATGAACGGGCAATTGAGCAAAAACAATACAGCTGTTATTATACTCCGTGGGCACGAATTCCTTAAAAACTAATGTGAAACAAATTCGAGTATCAAATAAAAGTTGAAATTTCTTAGATCTTTTGATAATTCAAACTAACATACAGGCATTTCTGAGTGAAACTGTAGCAAGGCTTTCTGATGAGTAAAATGTTCACCCTTCTGAGGCGTAAATAATTTTACTAGTCCTGGTCAGAAGAATTTTAGACAAAAGTATTAACTTTGCTTGCACAAAATATAGTGTGAATCGAAATCAAATTAAGCCATTATGTCTAGCAAATAACCCAGTAAAGAAAGTTAAGAAAGTTTCAAAAGGCACTGACATTATGAAAGTATTTCCAATGATTTTAGCACTGCCTTATTATTTAACCTTTGTGTCAACAGTAAAAAACAATACGCGCGTCAACAGCAGCGTACCCGGGTATGCACATACATTTTGTATGGGAATCCCAAATTATGGGAATCAGCAAGTAATGGCCCAGTACGGAGAACGCAAAATCTGTTGATTGTAGATACATTCAGGTTGATACTCTCCGATGAAATGTGCGACATCATTATTCGGGAGACAAACAAGAAAGCAAACCAATGCTATGAACGTGATAATAACTTAAACCCAACTAAAGGCCAACATACATGAAAAGCTTTGACAAAAAGTAAGTTCGATGCGTATTTGGGCTTCTTGTGCTAAGTGGCATAACGCACTCTGGTTACGTCCATACAAAAGACTTGTGGAAAACAACCTCGCATCCTTTATATCCCGCAGCCATGAGCGTGGACGGTTTTGGTCAATAAGCCGCTTTATACGATTCGACAATGGAAACACACGCCAACAACGTAAAGAAACAGACAAATCGGCAGCCATAGCGGACATACTTTTAATGCTAAACGATAATCTACGCAGTAATTATGTAGCAGGTAAATCGAACAACCCTAATATATATGTACTTGTATACAAATGGTATATAAGTGCAAATGAAAGCAAACAGGTGTTTGTTAAAATATTTCAAATGCTGTGTTTCATTCCCAGACTATTTTTTTATTTTTATCTTTAACCAGCAAAATAACAAATTAAAAACACCGATTGGTTTTGCTAAAAAAAAACATCATGAAAAAAGATAATTATTTTTTTTTCTTTTTTGCTAAATCGTCATTTCGAATGATTTGCTTTTGTTTTACACAATAAACTAGAAATCCTCATGTTTAAATCATATTTAATATCCTGAAGCTACTTGGAAAATTTACTCGTTAACAACATGTGTTTTGCTTGTGCGCTTTATTGGTAACAGCTTTGTGGCCACAAACCTCTCCCACCAGTTTGATTGGATGTTTTAACAGTCGGAACGAACGTGTTGCCAAAATTCATTCGTGCTTTGTAGGTGATACAAAGAATATTTTATGGCAGAGAAAACGTAAAATATGTTGAATGGGGTAAGAGTCTGTTACTAAAATTTGTTTTTGCAAGCGAGTTAAAGAAATGTTGTAGTCACACTAAAAGAAGTCAGATAAAAAAATTTGCTAAAAACTTGTTAAAAATGTATTGATTTTAAAAATTAAGTTTCTAAAATCTAAAAAATGCTTATTCGGAAATTAATGCCACAAAAATAAGAAATTTTTATCCTAGTAAAAGAAATTAAGTTAAGTGATTTACTTGTAAATACTCATTCAAAAGTCGCAAGTGGTTGTCCTAAATTTTAGTTCATGATATTCACTGCTTTAATAAAACTTTTATATAATTTTTTCCAAAAAAATTCTAAAATTTAATTTTGAATTAAGGGATGTTAGGAAAATCTACCAATAATTTAGAACTTAAGACGAAACAAACGGACAGTTTTACTCTTTTCAAATAACAGTTGAACTCGGAACTAGTTCAAGTTCACCCTTTTATAAAAAAAATAAATAATTTCACTCACTGCTTATGTATCGATATCGATAGACATTAGAGATCCTCACGAGGTGAGTTAAGTGTAATATTCCTCATCGTATTTATGGATTCAAAAATTAATAAAACCATCATTCCTCCAATGGAAAAATAGTTCATTTGGAAAACTGAATTAAGAAAATTCATGAGCTAGAATTTAAGAACATTGCTGGGTTCGAGTAAAAGTCGTAATTTAAAGAAATTCTTCTATAACTCTCCATAGCATTTACCTATCCATTCTTACTTTGAAGAAATGCAACAAGAATGCGTAGGCCAAGGCCACGCAATGAGCGGCAGAGTGGTGGCTTATTACTGAGCGTCATTTTTGAGCGGTTAGTGCGGTTAGTTGTTAAAATGCCCCTATCTAGAGAGGAAAATCGTATTCATATTTATAAGAATTTAATGCGTTTAAGAAAAAAAGACAACTTGATGTTCATCCAATAAATAAACCAGCCCGACATTATGGCGCATTTAACCATTTATACACAAATCTACAGATTTTGGCAATAATTCCGTATGTCTTTATCGGTTATATTTTTATTTTTTTAAAATTTGGTCATCTGTCTTGCCGTAATAGCGGTCTGCTTTGTACAGATGAAAAGACATTCACTTTTGCCATGTTTATATTTTGCCGCTCAGAAATTAACTAAAAATTAGGACAAGTTCTATTCCTATTCAGAAATGCCGCTTAGCCGCTCAGAAATGTCGCTCATTGCGTGGCCACTTCAGAAGTGTTCCATATGTTTTAATTTTTTTCCGCTCAGCCGCTCACCGCTTTGTCGCTCATTATGTGGCCTCGACCGAACAAAATACATGAACTAGAATTTAGGAAAATTTATTAGTGCTCAGTGTGAACAAAAATTTAAATTTATTTAAATATCGAATATTTTAAAAATTGCTAAAATTAAGTGAATTTTTGTAGGAAATAAGCAAATTTATATTGATATTAAGAGAAATATGTTTACTAACAAAGCAGACACTTTTTCTAATTCTCAGTAAAAACGGCGCTCATGCCTACGACAACCATTTGGAACTGTAATTGAGTAAATTTTCTTACACTTTAGTTAATTTTTTTAATGATGTTTTTAGGAGGATTCTACCGTAACCCTGGCTCACATCAACAATATGCACTGCGCGCAGCAGTCTAGAATGTCTGCGACATTTCATACAGCCTAATTAAGCAACAGAGTTATTAAGTTTTCATATAAATTTTAGAAAATAGTTTATGATTTCGAATAATATTACATAATTATTAAAAATTATAATATTTTTCTTGGCTCACTTCTACTTTTTTTCTTCTCTCATCACAAATTTCTTTTCATTTATTATGATTGAGATCTTGTAACTGCTAGCAATTCGAAATTATCCTCATAGACTTTTATTGCAATATTTATTAAAATTAAAGCCTCAGGATGTTTCATTTTAAATAAAATTAATTTGCATCTCACAGGAAAATACATCAAGTGCAGGAGTATAATTTACAAAACCATACAAAAATATATTAAAGTGATTATTTAAAGTTTGTTTTAATAATAAAATTTTATCAACTCAATTAAATCCTCTCGCCAGCAATATAACATAGCGTCACCTTAAATATAAAAGGGTACAAAAGGGTATTTTTATTTTACAGAAAAAAACTTAGTTCACAGCTACTCTCTGTAGCGTCGTTATTATTTTATTTGCTTGCGTGGCTGATGACGAGGTAGACGAGTTGACTCTTAAACATATTATAATGAAATAATATTTCCACGTCTGAGTGCCAGCCCAGTCGGCAAGAATATAACAAAAATAAATTATGTGAAAACAGGTTACAAGCATAATAGATAACATAGCGATAAGCATTTAAAGCATTTCCAAGAAATCAGTTTTTCATAACATCTTCAACATGAATTCAGATTCAACGAATAGGATCCTTAATAGCGAACCTCTTGCAATGAAAAGCCAATTTTGAAATCATTGGAAAAGATTTGAATTTTATCTACTTCCGGATTGCAAGTTGTGAATCTAATTGGCTCATACGCTTAACTTTTACACTTGTCCCTTGAAAGGAAAACGTTTTATAAATAGAATCAATCAATTATAAATTAAAGGAAGCAAACTATTTGTCCATTTTTATCTTTACATTTTATATCCCAATATTTTGAAGAGCTTCGAAAAGACCCAAACAGCTATACGACATCCAAAAAAATATGGTCTCATTATTCAATTCAGTTAAAAGTTAATTGGAAATTGGAAGCTACTTTTTTGTACAATTATTTCTTTTTTTTATCATAAACGTTCTGGCAGCAAGCTCGTATCCATAACGATCGTAGGGTATTTTAAGAAAAAATTAAAATTACATGTAATTAATAATTGTGCATTTTCTTTTCCTGTTTTGTATTTGTGTAGAGTTCTAATTTAAATCCTGACATAAAACACTTGTTAGCACTTGAGTAAACAATAATGTAGTCAGTCTATTTCCCAGAGTACACAAGTGTTTCTAATAATAAAAACCATCTGTAGATAATTTTTCTAATTTCAACTCTTTAATTTGTTACATACGATGTAATTAAAATTATGTCATTTACATTATATGTTTTGGTTTTTAACTGGAAGCCACAGTAAAATTTTAGGATATTATATTAATGTATGTACATAGATATCTCTCATTTGCTACAAGAATATCCCATCTCAAAAAAAAACTCCTTTCACAGGAAACTAGTTCAAAGTTTTAAATTTACACTCAACCTGCTGGAAAATTCAAATTATATTCTCTACGTGAAAGATGTTTGTATGAAATCAAAAATGGTCTTTTGAGATAACACGTTCTGGCTACAAATGGGCGTTATATAATACATAACGTGTAAATATGCGTGTGTATGTGTGTGCATGTGTGCGTATGTGTTTGTGTAATTGGTAATTAAACTGTGCATGTATCTGGTAAAGCAGTTTGAATGTGTTATTGGTTTAATAATTTCTTTCATATCCTCCAATAGAATGTTCTTGCCGACACTCCAGCCATAACATGTCTTATAACAACAAATTTTTTATTGCAGGACACTTGATAATAGTCATTAATGTTATTGTGTTCATTGAGATGGTGAAATCTTATGATAAGTACCTGGACTGTTATTATACATAAGGGCAGGTATCACTTATTGCTGTAAGTTTCTGTTGTAAATTTTGCGGGATATACAATAAAGCAAGTTTACAAGACCAAAATTAGGAGCATATGTGCTACGTAAATGCTTATAGTACCAACTGGAGATGCAGAAATAATTTATAAAAAAATATTATTTGTTGTGTAAACACTGATTGTTGTTTTAGTTGATGGAAAAAATCTCCACTAATGACTATGGTATCCCTCCAATAGGCAATATATGTAAAAACTTCTGTGCCTTCTGCTTTTTGCTTTTTCTACCACCGTGCAAAAGTTTTTTTAAAACACATTGTTTTAATGGGACGTGAAATCCAGAAAGAACTCCATAATAGGCTCAAAACTTTAACTTTTCTATAGTTCCTCTTTAGCCTTGTGAAATTTTGTTGAAAGTGGACGGCTCCCTTAGAAACTGCAATGTTGCAGTTCGTATCAGTTTCCCCACCGTGCGCCGGAATTTATTTTGTATGAATTTTCTAGAAACATATAAAAACTTGTGCATATTTATTTAAAAGAGTAACATTTCCTATTTCCCCTATACTTTTTAGGAAATGGCTACACTTGCCGAAAAGCTTACGTCTTGAATTTGTTTTGCCAGCAAAATTCAAACTAAAAAGCTCAGCTGTTTCAGTTTCAGAGAATTTAAGTTGATTAAAGACTCAGGCAGCGAAGCTCTAAGGAGCAAGTAGCAAAAAAAGGATGGTATAATAATAGAAATATTTCAGCCTTGAACAGCTGGAAATATAGCGAAATTGTTTTTTCTTTTTTCATGAGCTAGTTCAAAGAACAATTATCTAAGAAACACATACAGTTCTCTCGCAGCACAGTATTCTTTAACTGGAAAATTTCGCTATAGCTGTTTTTATAATAATTAATTGGCTTATTCAAGTTAGCGATTACTACAACTGTGATTTTCTTAATTTAGTATGGGGCACATATATTGACAGCCGATAAAAATTAAATTTTGAGTTTTTCCAAGGCCAATAACATTAGAGGTGGTGATATGTAATTTCGTCTGCGAGCCTTTAGGATTGTCGCTCTAATTTTTTTTTTTTTTTTTTGGAAAATATTTACGATACCGGTAACGCATTTTCCTGGTTACAGTTCCACAATTTCTTGCCCTTAGAAGCAAATATTTGATTGCTAACTTGTTGTTTTTCACAATTATTTAGCCCTAGTTCGCCACAATTTTTAGTTTTATGGCTTCGGACAACTGCAACCTAATTTTGTTTTATAGTTTTAGTTATCATTGCGCTCTAGAAAATTTAATGCACAATATTTACAAGAGTAGTTCGCAATAAAGAGAAAGAGTTGTGTGCCTGCTAACAAAATTTGCGTATTCTCATGGTCTTTGTAAAATAACTTGTTAAGAATAGGAGTTTCCTATTTTTTTGAATCAGTATCTTCAATAAAACATTCTCTGGAAGAATAAAAAATTACAACATTATGTATGGTAAAGTAGGCCCTCAACCAGGCCCATCAAAAATAAAGACTTTAAGGTCTTATCGCACCAACATCAAAATGTTTAATTGCAAATTCTCTTATATGGGCATGCACTTATTTTTAAATCAAATACAAATTTAAACAATTTCGAAACCATCTGATAAACGAAAGCAATTAAACATGGTTTATATTCAACATCGATTTCAATACGAAATTATTATCACTTACATACTTGTATGCGTATGTGTGTACGCATATGACTCATGTGGCTTACGTATGTATGTTTGTATGTACGCATGTGTGTATTACATGTGCAATTTATTGTTATGATAATTACTAAAGTTAATACAATAATAACGCTCTTGGCTAGATAATAATAATGAATTCTTTCCACTTGTCTAAACATAAATTCGAGCATATTGAAAGATATATGTTTAAAAAAAATTAGAAATTGCTTATATAATTCTAACAATACAGACAATATTTAAAATAAAAATCTATTTCTGTAACGAGTCCTTCATTCTTAAATCATCACAAGGAGATGATTTTATTAATTCAACTATTACTAAATAAAATCTTCCGAGAAGGCTGCAACAAATTAAAAATTAATTATTCCAATCAAAAATTTACTTGTAAAAGAGAAAAAATTGTACTTTAAAATTTATTAAAGAGAGTTTAGAAAATTCAATTAATTCCAAAACGAAAAATTAATTAATTAGTACTTTTAATTTTTAATCTTTTATTAAAAAAAATACTTAATCGCATTGAAAGGAAAATTGATAATACGATTTGACGCCGGCAAGCCAGATTTCGCAGGCGCAAATCACATATTGACCATGTTGCTATTTTAAGATTAATCATAGAACAAACAAACGAGATGCAAGAATCACTCTACATTGTTTTTATTGACTTCCAGAAGGCTTTCGATTTAATTAGTCACCAAAGCATATAGGAAGCAATGGGCAGAAAAAGCGTTCCTGACAAGATCTGTAACCTTGTCAAGGCATAGTATCAGCATTTTTAATGCATTCTTTCTATGTGTATGTTAAGTTTGGAGTGAGGGAAGTATATGTCTTATCGACATTACTGTTCCTCATAGTCATTTTTTTTTTTTTTTTTTTTTGCTAGTATGAATTTATTGTATCTTCAAACTGAACTAACAATAAGTGTTCAAATCTTAAGTGTAAATATTATAATTAGGCCCAACCAGTGTCGGACATAAACTTAGTGATAGTAATTAATAATACATAAATGTGTTAAGCACAAAAATATTCAAAAAATTCAATCTGAAGTGTGGCGTATTAAGGCCGTAGTATCCCTCTTTTTTAAGCGGATGAGTCCAGGAAAGTTCAAGATGTTACGAGCAAGGGGATTAGGATGGAACTCGAGTTTCGTTAAATATTTGCCTGCATATTTTGCAATTTCAGCGGTCACAAGTGGCATATTTAAATCACGATGTAAAATTGAATTTTTCATGTACCAAGGAGCCGATGTTATTAACCTTAAAATTTTGTTTTGCATTCGTTGTATTCTCTCTACATTGGAAGCTGAAGCAGTGCCCCATAGCTGAATTCCGTAACACCATATGGGTTTCAAAAGCGACTTGTATATTAAAAGTTTACAATCTAGACTGAGGGTAGAATTTCTACCAATCAGCCAATGTATCTGGGTTAATTTAAGCTTCATTTGTGTTAGCTTAGAGTCTATGTGGTGTTTCCATGTAAGCCGTCGGTCAAGATGTATACCAAGGTATTTCACCTGTGAATGTTGAGGAACAACTTGATTGTTGATTCGAATGGGGGAACAAGTGTCTCTTCGTAGGGTAAATGTGACATGAACACACTTTTGTTCATTTACTTTTATTCTCCATAAGTTCAACCACAGTTCCAACAGCTTAATATGTTCCTGAAGATAACGGGATGCCTCGTGAGGGTTTTCATGCATACTAAGGCAGGCTGTATCATCGGCAAATGTAGAGGTGAGGATATTACTGCTCAGAGGCATATCACAGGTATAAATTAAATACAAAAGTGGCCCCAGTATACTCCCCTGTGGCACCCCAGATGAGATAGTTTCGGGCACACTCATGAAGTCTCCTTCCACGACAGTGAACTTCCGGGCAAGAATGTAACTTTCCAATAGATTCACAATGTTCATTGGTAGATATGTCTTCAATTTCAAAATCAGGCCCTCATGCCACACTTTATCAAATGCCTGAGAAACATCAATAAAGAGGGAAGAACAATACTTCTTTTCTTCAAATGTTCTTCTTATGAAATGAACCAATCTATGAGTTTGTTCAATGGTGCTATGCTGACTTCTAAAACCAAATTGGTGGTCCGGTATGCATCCATTATCAGCTAGAATTGGGGACAATTTTGTCATGAGCAGTTTTTCGAAGAGTTTTGAAATTGTTGACAGCAAACTTATTGGCCTATATGACTCAGCCTTAGTAAGATCTTTGCCCGCCTTTGGAATCATTTTGACCATGGCAAGTTTCCAGCTGTGTGGATAATACTCCAGTCGCAAAATGCCATTAAAAATAAACAACAGGATTCTAATAGCAATACGAGGCAACTTCATCAGCATCTTGTTACTAATTCCATCAATACCCGGGGCCTTCTTTGGGTTGGTTTCAGCAATTAGTTTATTTACATCACGCATCTTAAACTTTATGGGTCGAGGGGGTAGAGCAACTACACTCGGCAAATCAACACCACCAGTACATGAGTTTGGGGTAAATACGTGTTTTAAATGCTCAGCAAATATGTTACCTTTTTCAGTATTGGTTCTTGCCCAACCTCCGGTAGAAGTGCGCAAGGGTGGTTTAGACTCAACGGGTGTTTTAAGCTTTTTAGCAGCGCGCCACAAAGAGTAATTAGATGCTGCTGTGACATCGAGACCTTCCAGATAGTTCTTAAGAGAAGCAGATTTTTCAGATGCAAGCAACTCTTGGAGTCGTTTAGTGCATTCTCTAAGTCTGATTTTATGTTGTGGTGATCTGTGCTGTTGCCATTCCCTTCTAGCTCTTCTTTTTTCACATACGAGACGTTCAATATCCGCAGAATAGATTCTATTAAACCCAGTCTGCGGATGGGAGGTAGTGGCATGTTTAGCAGCCTGTTTAATATTCTCGGTAAGATTGGCAATGTTGAATTCGATATCATCGGGAGTTCTAAGCCTGATGTTCTCCGTACAATGACTACTGAGATATTTTTTGAACCCCAGCCAATTAACCTTATTTATCAACTTCGCATATGGGAGAGGTAAGTCACTTCTTAGTGGGCTACAAATTGTAACGATCGTGGGGGAGTGATCAGAGGAGAGATCATGAGAAGCTTCAATATGAATTAGATCCCTAGATATATTTTTCATGACGCCAAAGTCTATAACATCCGGAATTTTTTGTATATCAGTAGGCCAGTAAGTGGGCTCCCCACTAGAAATGACATCCAAACCCATTTTTGAAATTGTGTTGAACAATGCTCGACCTCTAGGTGTAATAAGACGCGATCCCCAGAACGTATGTTTTGCATTGTAGTCCCCAGCTGCTACGAAACAAGGTCCAAGAGTTTTGTAAAAATCCTCGTATTGATCCTCAGTGATTGAAAATCTGGGAGGGGAGTAAACTGATGATATTACGAGATTTGAACAGAAATTTTCGATGCAAATATTTGTTGCTTGTAGATGGTCTTCACAAGTGTTCTCAAGAATATAGTGCTTTAATCTTGACTTTATTAGAATTGCTGATCCTCCGCATGCTCTTCCTCTCGGGTCCTTTGTATCATATAAGGTGTAGCCACTCATTTTAAAAAGGCTTCTCGAAGTCAAATGAGTCTCAGATACCAACATTATATCAATATTTTTTACCGTGACGAAGTGCTCAAGTTCATATTTGTGTTGGCGAATGCCGTTTGCGTTCCAGAAACATACTTTTAACGTGTTCATGGCTTGTTAACTAATGCTAGAAGTAGTGTGTTTTGCATTCGCAGCATTTCTTGCATCATGCTAGTCATATTTGTTGTAAAGTTGTTTATTGTTTGCACCAAATTGTCAATAGTAGCTTCAAGGCGATTGAAATTAAAGCTTGCATTTGCATTTGTTGTACTAGTTGGTGGTGACACTTTTTGCACTGGAACTGAATTGATCTTCACAGCGTCAGCATACGATACTTGTGTAGAAATTGGTTGGGCCATAGGAGGATAAGCAGCGGAGTACGTATTTCCTGTTTGCGCTGGAGTTACTTTAGGCTTTTGGCTCATAGCTTGTTTAACAAAAGAGAACACAGGACATCCCCTGTAGTTAGCAGTGTGATTACCTCCACAATTACTGCACTTTTTTTCCTTCTGGTCCTTCGACTTATTGCAAATAGCAGTATTGTGTAATTCACCGCACACAACACAAACACTAGGTAATTTACAGTAAGTTTTCGTATGGCCATATTCTTGGCAATTATGGCACTGTACGGGACCAGAACGCTTGTGTGGTTCTTCAACTGTGATTTTTCGGTATAATAGATATTTTAAATTGTAAATGGGATGGGTCTCATTTTTCTTCAGTATTACATCATTTGGCTCCAGTTCAACGCGAAATAGGGGTTGGGGGATCTTCTCCCTGTTTATTATGTTAGAGACATTCTTTACCTTAAATCCCTGGAGGGTGAGAGCATCTTTTATTTCAGCAGGGACAACGTAAGAATCAATGCCCTTCAGTACGACCTGTAGGCCTTTAGCGCTCTTAAGCTGGAATGTGTAAAAACTTGTTTTATTTTTTTCCAATTCAGTAACCATTTTGCGGAAGTCTTTTTCATTATATATTTGAACCTTTGTTTCGTCAATGTTACCACGTTTTATTGGAACAATGTGAAATGCCTTTTCACCAATGACCGAGATTAGTTTTTTTATAAGTGTGTTAGAATTTTTTTGCCTAAGATAGATTGGTGGTGGTTTCGAGGTTTTTTTCAAGGATTCTTCGGGTTTGTCGCTGTCGTCTTGCAATATTTTGAAACGGTTTTGACGGTTAGCTGCGTCGATATCCCTGGATATCTTGGGAACAGATGATATCTTTGAAGAATTTGGGCTTCGCCCGCGCTTTACCACTGTAATATATCTGTCCATTCCGACAGGCACCTTAGGTTTTTGACTACTGTTGTCTGTAGTGATAACTTGGTTAAGTGAAGAACACGAGCCCGGAGCGGATAATGGCGCTGATTTAAATAAAGAAGTACTAGGCAGCGGTAATGATAGAGAATCACTACTTGGCATCGGAGTAAACGAATTTGATCGCTCACGTAAAATTGGCTTTGCCGTTAGAAAAAGACTATCATCAATTTTTTTATTTTTATTGTTTGCATTAAGAGCTTCAGAACTCACAGTAAAATAGGCATTTCTGCCGTTAGAACTCACTTCACAATTTTTTGTTTTTGAGGTACTCATGCAGAGTATTCCTCAGTCACTTTGTTTACGGTTGTTTTTTTTTTGTTTTTGTTGTTTCAGATTATATGAAAAATGTTATTAGTGCAAATAAAGCAAATTACACAAAAAACCCGTACTTATTACGAATCAGTACTTATTACGAATATTTTTTTTGTTTGTATTTTTGTTTGTTTAGTATGTAAAAATAACTCCGCTAACACGTCTGTTCACTACGAAGGTTCAACAACATAGTCATTGATGAAATTTTAATCGGAGCAATTGACAACAACTCTCATCGTGGAGTATTGTGGCACCAACTACGCAACAACACATGAAAGACATAGTATGTGCTGATGACTTTGTCTTAATATCTAAATGCCAATCTGATGTTCAAAGTAAAATAAACGACATCGGTACTATATCGAGTAAATATTGCCGTAAGATTAATGCTGGCAAAACCAAATCGCTTATTTTAAATATAGAACACACAGAGAATCACTTACTCTGTATGGCCAGAAAATCGAATCTGTCACAGAATTCACCTACCTAGGCAGCCAAATTACACCAGACGTACACGTGTTGATATATCACATAGAATTAAGAAGACCAAAATTGCTTTTGCTGCCCAATATAAGACTTGGAAAAGTAATCAAATCAGCACCAAAACAAAACTACGTCTCTTCAAAAGCAGCGTCCTCTCTGTGTTGCTTTATAAATGCGAAACTTGGCTAACGTCTGTTGAAATCAGCAACAAGCTGCAGACATTTGTGAATAGATCTCTGCGTTATATTCTACGCATATGGCAGGCTCACAACATGGTATCAAATGCGGCGTTATACCGTAGGGGCAAAATAAAACGTATTGCTATTGAAATTCGTAAAAGAAAATGAAGATGGATAAGCCATGTGCTACGTATGCGTTTTTTTTAAATAATAATTAACATTATAAGACTGTTTGTACTAGTGTCGATAGTTTCTTCCATTGTCACGTCATCATTAGTTATATCCTGGCAAAATTCACCACTGAACATTCTATGACAAAGTTTAGTGTCAATCTGTTGTATTGTTTGAATAAGTGGACAAATAAGTGACAAATAAATGTATGACCTGGACTTGTCCCTAATACATATTATTACAGGCGTTAATCAAATTGAATAATTACCTCGAGCTCAATTATATTTAGTAGAAGAATATTTTATAGCGATGCCCCAGATTTATAAGATTTTATTTAAGTTTTTAAAAATTTGCATTTAAAAAATTTTTACAAAATTTAAATAAACTTCATGAATCATCCATTCATATATACATACAAAGAAAATTATAAATATTACGATCAGCGGTGACCAGTGATGAGACTTGTAATTTTTCATTTATTAAAAAGTTTGCAGCATTTACGCACATGAGAGGAAACAAATAATTAGAAATTAGAAATATGTTCAAATACTGTAGAAAAATATATAAAATTGTATATAATTGATTATCCGTTTATCAGCTAGCCGACTAACGGTTCACAGTTTGAACACCCTACTACGAATTAATACAATCCCTACATTTTAAAAACAATGCGTGTCTACTTATAAGAGCTTTAAATGTAGATTTATTTTATTAGTCTAATAAAATTTACCCCCTTTCTTTTTTCAAAAGCCAACAAATATTTCACATATCGTTAACGTAACTGTTTGCTAATGATACCTCAACTCTTATTACATTTAAAACATAAAGAAAAACAAAGACAAATCGTTCAAACAAATAACTTTAACATTCCCACTTTAAAGCTTCCACAAAATGTTTGTTAATACATACATACAGAGAAAGACATTGTCTGTCTTTTAAGCCACATCAAATACATAAACAAAACTATAAAAATGTTTCCGTTTCTTTCAAGTCTCATTTGTTACAAAACAAACCTTTTCTTTATTTCAATTTTACTATGGAAAAGTCAAAAGGGAAGAACATTAAACAGATTTTTCATTTCAAGTGTCAGTTTTTGGTATGTAAAGCATCATGTTGTACATTTACAGTCGAACACACATACATTTCAACACGCACACGAATACTTAAAACGGTGAAACAAAAACTCACACACACTTATAACACTTGAAATTGTGCAAATACTTGAGAATCAGGCATGGAAAATAAAAATCTAAAAAAATTACTTTCCAAGTGGTATTATTGGACACTAATAGCGTGTTCTTTTGTGGAATAGAGGGACAAGATTTTTATTTTCGATTGCAATATAAAATCAGTTTTACATTATGACTTGAAAAGTTTTAGCAATTTATAGCAATACATGATCTCTTGCAGTAAGTTTTTACAATCTAATGAAAATTAAATTGATATTTTTCTCTTTGGAAGAGTAAAATGTTTTATAATACCTCTAAATTGTTTACCTATTTATAACAATTTTAATTAAAATATTATTTAAGCTTAATGGCTAAATAATTTCAAATTTAAATATCGACATTTCGATACTCATAGAGTATCATATTTTATACTTTTCTCGCTATATATCGAGAAATATGCTTTTACTTTCTCCTGATAAGTGAAAGGATATTTATAAGACCTTTCCAAGATGACTTGCTGTTTGTTATGAAAGTATTTGTAGCAAAACTTATATTTCAAACACGCTATTAAAGTATTTTGTATATGCCTTTAATATTTATTTCGGGAAAATATATTAAAAAAATCATATACCATATTTTTTTAATAATTTCCAAAAAAAAAAATACTATATTTACTAAATTTAACACTATCCAATCGGTTGTTAACTTGGACAACTGTAAGGAGTTTCTGGATCGATTGAAGGTGCCAACAACCCTTTCAACCGAAGGAGGTTTCAGCGGAATCAATTTATAAATTTTTATAAAAAAAATGCTGCTTACATTTGAGACGCTCAGAAATTTATGTTACACTTACGAGATGGGATTTTTAACGTTTTCGTTTTTTTTAAATATTGAAAAATTTATGGGTTTTTCCAGAAAATGGGAGAGAAAATCAAAAGGATTTTTGATTTTTGTTTAATATAAATTTGTGTTTTCTTCAACATATACGTTTGAATGATATTTTCTTTCGCAAGAAGTGTAACAGGCTACAAATTTAAGGAAAAAATTTAAAAATATTTTTCAGAATTACTTTGAAACCGTGTATCATATAAATTAAATATTAGAAAGTGCTAAGACTACTTAAAATTTATAATTTTTTTACGTACTTCTTAATATGATTGGGCGAGTGGTTACGAGTATCAAACTATGATCAAATATGTAGAGCAACCAATTCAAAATTTACATTTTTGGGAAAAGCTTAATAACTTTACTTTATTACGAATAAAATCAAGAACAAAAGCCTGCATATTTTTTATCACTTCTTTCAGAATAACTTCGAAAAAGTTTTACATATAAAAAATTATATTTTCATTACTTACAAGAAATTGAAATTGTATTTATTTAAATAAGTTTTATAATAAAATTGAAAGCATGCTCCTTAAGCTATAATAAAATGGATGTAGCGAACTCTTTAAAAAAATCTAAAATTTAACAAACAAAATTAAAAAAAAACATCCTCAAATTTTAAAATTTCGATTAAGCTTTACTATTTTTCTCAATGACAACTGAATACGGGAATTATCAGCATATTGTAATGTATAGTTTCCATCACTGAAATTTACCATGGCTAATTGTAGTTTCCTTAATTTCGTACTATTCCTTATAAATGACACCTATTTCATGCTTTTTTTCTGCTTAATGTCAATTATTGTTAGCAAATCGTCAAGAGCTCTTTTTTTAAATTCGAAACATGTTATTGTGATATTTTGTTAATAAAAATTTATTTTAGTAACCAATTTTCCATTCCTGTTGTTAATTTAATTGTATTTTGGCATGCCTTTAGCACTTTTTCTTTCTGTCATTTTCTTCTCTCATATAAATAATATATTATTTCAGAAACTGCTATCCGCACGGTGGAACGTTTAGTAAAATTACATGTTAAATTTTAATGCTTCTGAAGGGAATTTATAAAATCATAGAATATACTAGCAGACTGAATATTTTATATGTTTCAAGGCCATACAAGGGTCTTTAGGATTTTATTGCACTTTTAACATGTCAAAGTTCAACACAAAAGTAAAATTATCACCATCAGGCAGTAAGAGCAGCTTAAATAAATCGACATCAATACCTCTTGCAGCTTAATTCACGTCTTACGCTTGAATATGGGTTTTCGTGGATCTATGAAAAAGCAGCGATTGGTAACAGCAAGCGTGAATCATTTTCTACTATAAAATTTTATTCAAATAACAAACAAAAACCAAAAACCAATTTGCAAAATATGAAGAAAATATCGCTTTTGTAAGGAAACACAGACGAATTCGGAAAATAGAGTTTATATTTTTTTTAAGGTTAACAACCATTTTTGTTATTTTGTTAACTTAAGGTACAATGCGAGTTTTTGCTTTCTATATCTAA
Organism: Germaria angustata; assembly: GCA_963681545.1. Lineage (NCBI taxonomy): Eukaryota > Metazoa > Arthropoda > Insecta > Diptera > Tachinidae > Germaria > Germaria angustata. The sequence goes on along the minus strand of OY812999.1, from coordinate 91,900,673 downwards.
AGAGGATAATGAGGAATACTTTTGCTTCAGTGATTTTAATATTTGCATTTGTTGAGATATGACTATATTGCATTGAAAGATGACTATAGTTAAAGGCCATATTAAGACTTCTGATTAAGTTTAGGAATCTGTTTCTTTTTCATATATAAAGAAAATATTCAAGTACATTTTTCTCTCCCTAACTTTAAAAAATTGTTTTACTATTTCTTTCGAAATAGTAAAACAATGTTGCATCAAAGTAGCGATATGTAAAAAGCTCATACTAAATAGCTTATATATTTATGTTTATTTATGTCCATATAGTTTTTTTTTTCTCACGGATATAGTTAGCCCCACTTTCAAGCATATGTGCATCAGTTTATTCGAGTGTCTGTTCTCTTATAATAAAAAGACTCTCGTGCCAAATTAAGTGTTAATTTTATTATATGTAATTACAACCGCTTTTTGTTTCTGTAATTATTATATATATTTTTTCTCTTTTCAAGACAGACTTGATGATATTTTGATAAATGTCAAGTGTTGATAACTTGATGCTGCTTTTTGGTAAGTATTATTAGTGTATTCTTGTTGTTATTGCTGACATTGCTGGCGTAAGTACTGATGGAAAATATAACAGCTTTTTTTTATTTAAGGAAAGGAAACTAAAATGTTACACATTTAATTAAATACTTTCGGAAAAGGAGAATATAATGTGTATTTCTTTTTTCTATTTTCATATACTTTTGTAGTTTGAAGATTAAAAAAAACATAATTCATTAATAACTAATTACACATTTAATTATCCAGGCAGCATTCGATCATGTACCAAAGAAAATTAACAAATATAGCGCGACAGTTTTTTTTATATGTATGAGCCTTTAATTAAAATAGTTTTAGAAATATAATAGGGGAATTCACACCGAGTCTGTTAATCCGGTAATTTGTTAGTTGGTAATTTGTTAAAACACTTTACTGTGAACACACTTTTTGTTCTATCTCAGTAGTGCGGTAACTTTTGCTACAAAACAGATGATTTAAATTTATTAAAAAGCAAAAATGTCTCGAGAAAGTGCAAAAACAAAAATAGTAAAAAATTTAATTGAAAATTCTTTGTTACCGAGTAACAAGAAAATTACCAAGCTTGCCAGACTAGTACTTTGTTACTCGGCAGTTCGATAATTTGTTAATTTTACAAAAACAAAATACACGTAAAAAACTATCGAATAACGACTAACGAATTAACAAGGCCGGTGTGAATAACCCTAATATTTTATAGATAAGTTTTTAATATTTTTCTTTTCATTTTACGTATTTCTTTGAAATGTATTATTTGTTGCACTAAAAATGCTTAGTCTGTTTCAATTTCGAGAATTATAAGGATCAGCTAATTATACTACCAGAATGGAGTACAAGCCATAAGGAAGAATAGGAGAAAGAGAAATAAATAATATATAAATGGGAATTTTTTAATGATATCGTTGTTAAAAATACAAGAAACATTTGCTTCTTGCATTCTTTCTTCGTACAAAAATCGTGCCAACTAGTTGATATTCCTCAATAGCAGCAGCCATCTAAAATGTAACCAAAAAGGGACACATGAACGTTTTTAAAGTGGTCTATCTCCCATGGTGAAATGCCGATTTGTAACTTTTAAGTCTGGAGATGATTTATTTATTTTTATCTATTGGTAATTGATTGTTTTAAATTTAGGTAACTTTAAGGTATGAACTAAAGTGAACCGAAAACTATTGCTTTCAATAAGATCTTCGAATAAATTATTTTAAGCAGATTGGAACCAATGAACGCTATGGAATGCAATGTCAAAAATTATTTTCAATAACTTTTTCAAATTAGATTGGTCATTTTCTCATTATTTGAAGACTTGTATCCCTTTGATTTATATACATTGAACTTGCGAATATTTTAATAAATTTTTTAACTAAAAATCCAATAAAAAAAGATAAATTTTTATCAAATTAAGTTTTAAGACGACAATATTAAATTCATAAATAATAGGCCAACTAAAAGCTTTTTTTGTAATTTTTAACATATTTCAGCATATTTTTCAACAAAATCTAGTATATTTTAGCGGTTGCTTTCTAACAATGTTGCATCTGATTTTTCATCGAAATGTGCAGACTGAGTGCAAGGATATCATAAGGAAAATACCATATTGTAATAGAGTGTTTATTACATCTTCTAACAAAAAAAAAACCAGTTAGAGTTGGCTCTTATACGAGGTCTGTTCAATAAAAAAGTTGAATTTTAAAATTGCTCGGGCTACGTGCAATCGATTAGCGATTTCTATTTATGTTCGGCGTTTTTCTGCTGTTGAAAAAAATGAATCAAAGAATGTGCCTGAAATTTTGTGTTAAAATGGAATAAAGTGCTCAAAAGCACGTGAAATGTTGAGAGTGGCATACACGTATGATGATTGTAGTCTGAGTCAGAAAAATTTTTACATGTGGTACAAGCTTTTCAAAGAAGGTGGAAAAGATGCGAACGACGACACTTAACCTGGAAGCTCTGGAAGGATCGTCAAAACACTATTAAAGAAGGTGAGGATTTCGGTATATCGGCCAACTCATGCCATAAATTTTTTTTACAAATTTTGGGCATGAAGCATGTGGCAGCAAAGCCCGTTCTAAAATTGCTGTATGGTTATGATATCGAAACTAAAGTCCCATCGTCCCAATGCAAGAGCCAATCAGACCCAAGACCAAAAAAAGGACGCCAAATTCAGCCAATTGTAAAGGTTTTCCTCACTGTTTTCTTCTATTACCATGGCGTAGTGCAACATTAGCTCTTGCCACATGCGATTAATAAGTAGTATTATCTTGAAGTTATGCGCCGCTTGCAAGAAGCAATACGAAAAAAAAATTATGGAATTGTGTAAAAACAATTCATGGATTTTGCATCACGATAATGCACCTGCTCACTCTTCATTGCTTGTTCGTAATTTTTTGCCCAAAAAGAATAACGTAATCATGCCTCCAGATTTGACACCCTGTGACTTTCTCCTGTTGCCAAAATTGAAGAGACCTATGAAAGGATGGCATTTGGAAATGATCGCTGATAGAGCTCAAGTCCATATCAAAAATTTAATATCAAATTTGCTTTGAGGATAGGAAAAAATGATGGCCAAAGTGGGAATACTTTGAAGGGAATAAAACAGAAATTGTTAAATAAATGAAATTTTTTGAGAAAAATGAAATTTCATTTTTTCTATTGAACAGACCTCGTATGTTCCACTCCTACCGAAAGGGTTAAATAATTTAAACGGATTTCGAATAATCAAAGAGCAATAATAACATTTTTGTCTTAATATCCATTTAATTCTATTGCAAAAATGTAATTTACTGTGCACAAAATACTGAATTAATTAAAATATAATTAATTAAAATATTTTTGCTTTTGTTTAATTTGTTTAGTTTTTATATTAACTTGCTTTAAAGTCTTTAATATATTTTAATATCTTTAATATAATTTCATTGAAGTTTGCTATTAAATATTTACTCTCAAATAAACAAAAACTGGACCTCACATTTTAAAATAAGCATTTAATAATATTAATTAGGTTTTCTATATATTGCTTTCGTTCCACTGAAGGCGACATTTAGTTAAGAATATGAACTAGTTTTCTACATATAATGAAGATCAAAATCCACTTACCGTTATTAACTGAACTTGCAGCAGATGATGTTGCACCAACGGCAGCTACAGCTGGTATATATATTATATGCCACAGCAGCATTAAAGACCAACTGATGCCCACAAATATGTGATACATTAAGCATCTTTGGCACACACAGTTTCTATACATTTTTCTTAAACAAACACTTAAATTATATTTTGCAATTTAATTTTAAATCTTGTAATTTTAAAGTTAATTTAACTTTTACACTCTTTTATATCTACATATGAAAACTGTTTGATTTGTTACATGTACGAGTACGTAAAGTAGCATTAACATTTAACTTTTATTTGATTGGTTGCCATGGAGCCAGATTTGGAGAGATTGAAGTGAAAACTTAAATACACTTTGGGACTATAACATTTTAATTGATTTATTATTTTATTAATTTTAATAATGGCTCAGCTTTTGTGCAATGATTGTTAAATGGTGAAACTATGATTTTTAATATTTTTAATTAATATTATTTTGATATTTTTCCCACTCAGTTATTATTATATTTACAAGCAATTGTGTTATTTTAGTATAGAAAGTTTTATGGCAGTTTGTTTTATACCATGATATCAGTAATTTTAACCATAATATATTTCGCCTAGTATATGTTTGGGATTTAATAATTCTTTGAAGTGGTTTTTTTCTCAAATTGTACAATGTTATTATCAATTTAGTATTATTAGTAAATGCCAGACTAAAGTATCGTTCGTGTAAAATAGTCTTTTTATTAATTTATTATGAATTTTTCAAGCCGTGCTTTTTCTTTGAAAAGTGGCCTGCTGTGTCATGCATTAATTTATACATTCATTGCAACACCATCTGTTTGTTGGGCTTAATGTTGTTCATGGCAGTGTTTCCTGATTTTATTGTTGTCTTTAATCTGCAAAAAAGTAGGAAAAAGTTAATTTAATATTATTTAATTATTTATTAATAAAATTATATTATTGCTTTAACAATAAACCTTGATAATGGTTTTTGCGTTTATGGAATTTTTAATTGAGGAATTTTTCATATATATGTATATGAAAACAAATTTAATTTTAATAACTACAAAAAATTTTTTAATTGACATGCATTAAACACATTGCAATTGGCCATCGCCATGCTGTTCCGCATTTCATGAAATTTTAAAAATGTAGATTAAACTGTCGTTCTTTTAGCTTGAAGTTAGAATATATTTTATGAATAATATCCTCAATGGATTCTTGCCGTGAAAAATATCAAATAATTTTATAATGATATTTTCTATTGCGAAATATTATAGAATATTACAAAATATATACAAAATCTTGTGTGTGAGGATAAATTTAAATTTAAGTAGCAGAGACAAGAACCAATTTCTTTAATAGTGCTCCTTTTTCGGTTAACAGAGCGCTGTTAGCCACTTAACAGTCATGGATAGTCAAGAAATGTGGATAATCTAGGAACTGGAACCGGACAACATATGGAACAGGTGCTCCAGAGTATACATGTTGGACGCAAAATAAAAAGACATGTAAAAAACGTTCAAAACAATACAAAAAAGCAATTATAAAAATAGAAACTTTCCCGAAGAGATAATTGGTCTTAATGGAAAAATAGAGAGTTATTGGTATATCCCACTATTAGGTGGTATTTTTGAAATAAATTTGAGATTTTAGAAAAATGAATTTGAAAAAAGTCATATTTTTTTAACAATTTCTTGAGAAGATTGATAACAATTTAGAAAAAATAGAGAGTTAAAGGTATATCCCACTATATAGGTAGTGTGGCAGTCCGCATCCTTTGTCAACAGTACAATCAATGGTAACCAAAGGCTGTCAAGTTGTATACAAGTTGTAAGAAAAATAAAATAGATTCTTGTGAGGAGTATAATTTTGTGATTTTCATATATAATCGAACTATTATATTATATTTGAAGGTTTTTTTATAAGCATATTCATACTTCTATGTGTATCTTCGTTTATAATTATTTCCTCCATTGAAAACCAATATGTTTTCAAAATCAAGATAGTGTTTAAAATTGAGCAATGTTTTCTGTAAATATTTCTCATCCCTATAAATTCGGTTGGATCTATAGTATGTCATCCAAGTCTATTCCTTAATATATTCCTAGTGGTACTTATACATACTCTATTGCATATTTCATTATTCTTACAAGGTATTTTTTTAAACTACTTTAGATACTGGCGATTTCTTGTATCAATTCTTTATTTTACTTTATCGCATGTCAACTGTCTTAAGTTTTTCATGCGCTATTCTATATTTCTTATTACCATATTTATCTAATTTTTCTAACCAATCTCATGTTTTCGACAAACAATTCAATGATTTAAAACTGTCTAGTTACAAGTTGTGTTTGACATATTTTTCAAATATTCATTCTACAGCATTTTTTCTCAAAAATTATATTTATTAGTTAATAATACAGTATTTGTCGCTATAACGTTCTTTATCCTGTACACAAATTTCATATTACCATTTTGTCTAGTGAGAAAAGAGTATTTGTAATTTCTCCATTGAGTTGCAAGTAGCTTTTTCAGTTATGATATTTTTTTAAGCAAACGACCGACACACTCATATCGTCGCTAATCGGTCCTACTAAAATCTTACAATAGAGCATTTTTTTATGTTGTTCATCTTAAATATTTTAAATACTTTTTTTAGGAGATATGACATTTTCTCCATGTTCTAAGAAAATATTAATTGGAACATCTCCGGTCGTTAAGGAAGTGGAGCTATTATATTGACTAGGAGATATTTTTGGAGAAACCATGTTAAGGTCATGCCTATTTGCATTTTTATGAAAATGTTTTGATTTTAATTTGCCTATTCCTTCTAGTTTCTTTGCCAAGTATCACTGCCAGTTTTGTGCTTATTTCAACCATTATACCATAAAAAATTTCTAGTTTTTAAATACTGGCATATTCTTTAGCTTTAGCAAAATTAATTTTATGAAATTTTGTTTCAGCATCATTTGGAAGAAATACATTTTTTATTTTAATTCATAATTAATTAAAAAATATGAATCAAATGTACCAGCATTTGGAGTTATAAGCATTGAGATCTATAGTTATGACACTTCTTGAATAATTTTCTTTGGACTCTGAAAGAGGTGCTACAGCATTCCTTTCTTTTTAAAACATACAAAGTAAACTATGCCGTATAATAAATACGAAGTAGAAGACTTTTTGTCTAATTCTCAAAACAATCATACGCCTGAGTGCTTCTAAAGATTTCAGTTCTTCTTCAGCAGCTCTAATATGTGAATAGAAACAACATTTCTATCAAGAGATAAATATTTATGGGTCTTAAAATAGAAGCGTACAGCTTACGACTATATAAAAAAAAATTATGTATACGAGTACATATATTATTAAAAATGGAAACAACAATCAGTCATAAAAATATTTTTTGTATAAGGAAATTCATAACAAAATATATTTTAAATACTGCAGGAACTGAAAACTCTTTAGAGTTCATACATTCTTGTAAAACTTGTCATTTTATTGCCATTCCATAGAATTAGAACAATGGATGTAATTTTAAAGGAATTATAACTTAAGAACAAGTTTCACCCGACAATCTCTACCAGGAAATATTAAAGCAGAATATGTAAACTAAAGCTCTCCGCTAAAGCTCTACTCATGGAAGAAGTTGCACAAAATGTATGAAGCACTGGAAATAAAAAACCTTTTATATTTAAAAACTGACCCTAGCGCATAAAAATTTAACTAACATAATCAAACCGTACGCTTTATTTTAAAATACAATATGAATCCCGAGTGTTCTACATAAACTATTAAATAGTTTATAGTGCGCACTATAATCGCACTTATCTTCACACATGTACACATATACATATAGTTCCGACGTTCTTTGATGTTTGTCTTGAATAATCATGTCAATATGCTTTGCCCCATATACAAACTTTTACATCTTCATTAATTTGTCACGACATTGAAAAATCAAAGCAAATACGTTCGAACTAAATGTACAGAAAGAAATACAAGCTTTTTTCTTACAACCGTAAATTTTTATTACTGTCATTTGATTTTTATTTCAAACACTATATTTTCTTTAATTTGTCCTTTTTCGTAGTTTTCTAATGTAAATTGTCATGCAATATTACATTTTTACAATAAATCCACTTTTCTATACAGACATGAGGAGGACTCTTTTCAACAATTTTATGACCTTCTTTTTTGTATGATTCATGATGAAAACAATTTTGTCAAACATGTAAGTTTTGATTTTGTGCAATAGAAACAAAACAACCACTTGAATTGCTAGAGACATTAATTGAAATAATATTTTGTAACAACAACTTAATACGGCACACTTCTCCACAAAAGGTGGCTTGTAAAGTCCAAGGACAAGAGCTTTAAAAGTTGACTCTTTTAAGGACACGTTTCTGAAATAAAATTTACCATCTAATTTATGTCATTTTAAATGTCTTCATATAAAAGGAAATTTTTTTAAGTAATTTTAATTAAAGTTGGTCTTTGTAAAATTTACTTGCTTGAAAAATTTATTGTTTTTTAAACTATTTTTTACAAAATATTTTTTAATATTTTATTAACTATTAGATTTTCAAAATTTTCTTTTGAAACAAGTCATATCTGATTTTTTTAGTATATTCTTATTTGCTTTACCAATGGGAAATTTGTGACACTTACCTTTAATTTTTTATGGAGACTCTTTTTAAACAAGTGCCTTATTTTAAAACAAAGTTTCTTGAAAGTCCTCTTTAATATTTAATTTAAAAATAACCACTCTTAAAAGCGATCCTTCCTAACAGATAATTACCATACTATTAATAAAAGCAAGTTTTTGTAAATGGGTTTTTGGTATTTCCAAAGGATATTTAGTAAATGGTTCGTTTTAAAATAGATACTTTTCCTAAAGCACACAACTACATAAATACTTTTCCAAGTGGAGGTTTCCAAAAGGTGTTTGTACCAAAAACGATTTTTAGAAGACCTTTTCTTTCGAGATTGTTTGGGAATTATTTTCATCAAAAGACACTTTTTAATGCTAATTTTTCCAAATAGACTTTTTTTAAGTATAGTAATTTTAATTTAAAGAAAGTATCATTTTCTAGGACTTACTTTTTCTAAAAGCTATCTTTCTTAAAAGTTACTATTTCTAATAGGTACTTTTTACAAAAGATAATTTTGTCAAAAGGTACTTTTTCTACAAGGAACTTTTTCTGAATTAAACTTTTTCTTCAAATGCTTTATCTAAAGAAGATGTTTTATGTAAAATGTAATTTTTCTAAAAATTACTGTCTTCAAAATGCAATTTTTCTACACGGTACCTTTTCGAAAAGATACCTTTTTAAAAGGAGAGGTACTTTTTAGAGATATTTTTAGAGGTATTTTTTTCTTAAAGATATTTTTCCCTAAAAGGTTAAGGTACTTTTTCTCAAAGGCACTTTTCCTAAAAGGTACTTTTTCTAAAATGTATTTTTCTAATAGGTACTTCTTCTAAAAGGTACTTTTTCTAAATGGTACTTTTTCCAATTAATACTCTTTCTGAAAGGTACCTTTTCTATAATGTACTTATTCTAAGGGGTGCTTTTTCTAATAGGTAATTTTTTTAAACGTATTTTTTCTCAGAGGTACTTTTCTAAGAGGCACCTTTTCAAAAGATACGTTTTCTTAACGGTACCTTTTTTAAAAGATACGTCTAAAAGGTCTTTTTTACAAGGTACTTTTTTCTAAAATTTACTTTCAGTATATCTAAACAGTACTTTTTCTCAAAGGTTTTCGTTCTAAAGGGTACCTTAACTAATAAGTGCTGTTTCCAAAGCGTACTTTTTTTATTCCTTAATTTTTTTTACGGTAAAGGGTTTTTCAAGAATTGTAAGAAGTTCACGTATCCACGTTTACAAAATAATTACCATAACTCATGTTTAGTTTTAAATATTATTATTTTTTTTTTTGTTACTCATTAACAAACACAAACTGCAAAGAGAGTTGGCTTATCTGCAGAGTTTCGTGCATGAAGCATAGGTTTCATATAGTCCAGAATTTATGTATTAATTTCCCAGGAACTTCACTTCTTCTTACTTAAATCACAAATTTTTAAATTTTAGCTCTTGTGCCGTACGTTTTCACTTTTGTTTTAAAAAGTGCACATTTTATATAGTTTTTTAGCTTCAGCAGTATTTCATGCCCCACAACCGATTTATATGTACATCAAAGAGTTAGAAGTTTAGTTGCGTGTATTGTTACAGCAATTTTTTCAACTCTTAACACATTTTTCTAACACAATGTTGGCAATAAAACCACAAAGTCATATAATTCATGACTTTTAGACAAAACTTTTGTACGTTAGTTTTTCACACCCATATGAATGTAAGAGTTACAAAGCGTATACACATACACACACACACAAACACACAAAACCATGTATAGAAATAAATATTAACTTAAAAGCAGAGTAAAAGTCACTCTCTGATGACTTACATTCATAAGATACCAGCAAATGTAAATACAAACGTATCTCGCATTCATTCAAACATGCAATTGTGATGACAAATGTCTTTTGACACCGTAAAATGGAGAATACAAGCCTCAGGATTTTTTATAAACTGCATGAAAACAACAAAAACATATATACATTCAAAGAAATACAAAATTTTTTTAGTAAAGTATAATACGGGAGAGGTTAGAGAGCAGAAAAAAAGCGCCAAGTTAATGCAGTTTCACAGGTATAAAGGAAGGTAATTCCATTGCATTAGAGCACTAAAATGAATAAATAAATGTACATACAGTACACTTTACTGGTGACAGTATGTATCGTCGCCTAAAATACAAACCGTCATAATAGCAACGAACAAAATTTTATTAAGTTTTTGAACGAAATATGCAAATCGTCCATTTCTGAAGAAAGTTTGGAAATTTTTGTCCTTCACAGAAGAAAAAAGAAAGTATTCATTACTCATTAATTGAAATTTCACTAGGAAAAACCATACTTTTTTAAGAGCTTAAATCGTGTTAAATAAAAATGTAAAACCCTAATTATTCGCAATTAAAAGTTAAAAGAAAAAACGGGAATAAAAGGTCATATAAATAACTTAATTTGTCAGTTTCAGAATAGTTCACTTAAAAAGAGAGTACTTACGAGACCAATTTTTCGTATACGAGTAGTAATAAATGCAAAAGAACGTTTAGATATTGTCCAGAAATTTAGGTGCTTTGTAATATTTTATTGCTATAATAAATTATATAAAATGTGTTTTTACAACGTTCTATGTTTTAGGTTACGATATGGTTATACACATATAAATATACATCAGGTGTATAAATAGTAAAAGCCTGGCATAGTTAAAAAAAAAGTACTTTAGATAAAGAAGCATTTTGCTATAAGTTCAGAAAACCAGAGTCTACATTTGATTTGTGAGAAAAAGCTTTGCAGCTTTTTATACAAGATATTGTCATTTTGAATTTTTTGAAATTAAAGTTTGTTCTTTAATTTGTTAACATGTTGCTATTTATTAATTCATTTAATTTCAGTTGTGCCCTTTTTTGTAGAAAAACTTATTGAAGTCTGCAAAGTATTAAAGAAATTAATATCTTTATCAAGAACTTAATTTGGAAGTTTTGATGTCATAAGTCTTAAGGATTTAAGAGTCATAGAAAAATTCTTAGAACATATTTCTATTTGCACTATTTAATGTAATTGAATATCATCTATTAAATTAAAATACTAAGCAGCTTAGAAATACCTGTGGGTTTCACACAAATTATAATTTTTAATACACTTTTAGCTCTTCAAACTGCCATTTTCTTTATTTTATGATCAATTTCTTAAATTTTTTTCTACAGAAAATATATCCGAATGTACAAAAGTTAAAAAAACAAGATAAAATATTCTAGAAAAAAGTTTAATAACCTTGACTTTATAATATAAACTTGCACCCAGCATAATACCAAAAGCCAAAAATAAATATGCCAAATTTTATAGAATATGCAAATAATGTAAAAACAGTAAAAAGAGAATAACAACCACAAACATAATTCCCAAACTTATGTACGTTTTGCTGTAAACTCTATAATACTCTTAACGTGTTTTTGTACCGGGAAAAAACAATCGAGCCAAACTCAGTGCTAAATGTTGCATACAAAATACTAGACAGTACTTGCAATCTAAAACAACAGCGAGTAAATATGAACATGTGAGAAAATACTTTATTAAGTTTAATAGAAAAAATATAAGTTCCTTAACATTCGATGAATTGTAGAAACTAAATGAATGGTAGAACCGAAACGGTTTTAGGCAATAACCCATTAGTAGTTTATATTTATATTATATCATAATAATGATCAAAATATGTGCACGGACTCGAAACGTCCTTATTGTTTTTATTTTTTTTTCAAATAAGTTTCACCATTCAACTCTGAGTTACTGAAATTTTAACACAATTGGACCTCAGCATACAAAATCAGAAATGGAGATAACAATCGGATATAATCCTATTTCAGTATATGTAGTACAATTGTTTAAGACAAAAACAAGGATATTGAAATTTATTTAATAAAAGAATGGATGATACGCAGTTGGTTGTAACAGACAAGTAGAAGTGAACATTAAAAAATAATCAAATATCACATTCTCTTTATGTCTATTGCTAAAAAAATTAACACGCAAAACTCATATTCAAATAAAGTAAAAGCAATTAGTTATCAAGATAAAAGACTGCACTGGCTTCTTGCATTAAAAATCAAATGCTTATAAAATAAAATATTTTTGTACAAAACCATTTTAAAACATGTTTGGTATAATGATATATAGCCATGGATAACAGTCACCAACACAAATGTTGCGATCAACAGTAAAAGCTCCATAACTTGTACCAAATAATACTAACCAGCGTATTTCAAATGTGAAAAAAAGAAATTAGCAGATTAGCGACATCGATATAGAAATATTAGGCCAACCTAGTAATCCATTAAGTATTGGTTTCCTCGAAATTACAGACGAAATTAGAACTTAAAGTATGCGGTGCCTTATTTCTGACTTAACTTTAAAAAATTAGCTCCTCATATTATGTATGTCAAGTTTTATTAAATCAAATTTACTTATTATTCTTAAGCACACAGATCGTATATAAAGAATTATATTACAAAAATTAAAGAAATATGAAGCTATTGCTCCTCTGAACAGCTCTAAATTCCCAACTTAATCCATGCAGCCGTTTCAAAACTATGATTGAATATATTTGATTTTTGTACCAACTTCAAAATTCTTGAGCGTATAAGCAATTTTAATTGCCATACGTCTATTTAATTACTTATTTAAAAAGTACTGCATACTTTTTTGGATTTTGAGAGTATTGTAGCTCAATGCGTATGAGTAACGTATGAACACGCTACATTATCATACTTAATTTTTGTTGCATATTGATGCCAATTGGAAACATATTGAAACTCCGGATGTGATCATAAAATTATACATATTATCAAAAAACTTTAAAATGTCCCTGTGAAAAAAAATGAAGGAACCATTCAACAAATGAGTTTGTTCTTAAAAAAATCTTCATAAAGTTGAATTCATTACATCTAGAGTAAAAAACTTTGGTATTGGAAGTAGTTTTTCATGAAATAATAATTGTTAATCGTAGAACTACTCATAATTTCCTTCAATTTATAATCATTGACGTTACTACTTTAACATACGAAAGATAAAATTAGGAATATCGAAATTTTATTTTATAAAAAAGCATACAACTCTTTTCTTGCTCTGTCTTATAGAATAACGATACTTAATATTTTTTTAAGCACCTTATCCTAAAATAGTGTCACATTTTTTCCAAATTGATCATAACATAGATTTTTCATAAGCCAAATAAAAAAATTTACACTTTTTTCAGAAAAGAAATCTTCACGAACTAGTGAGCTTCTATTCTTTACACCGGTAAGTGAATTTACATCGGAAATAAAATTTCTTTTCTTAGCATATTTAACAAAAGTTCCTGTTGATAGCACTTCTTGGAATGACAAGCCCTTATTAATATCACTGGAAATATTTTATATTGACATCTATTTTCAAGGATATCGTTTTCCACTACACAGAGTAGCTTTCCTAAAAATGAGGGTTTGTTAGTTTTTGTTGTTCTCACTAAAGTTTAGCATATGATTTATATTCTTGCTCTTAAAATCTGTAAGATAAATTATCGCATAATTTGTTAGGAATTTATTAAGCATTTTCTGATCTTGGCCCTGATCTTGAGATCCTCAATATTTATGTGATTCCTACGTTTGTTGTGCTTTCAATTTTCTAATCATTAATATCAGCATTTTGTTGCATTTTCCTATATGTCAGTTGAAGCAGACAATGTTGAATAACTTTATTTTGTCTTTGATATCCAGCTTATTTGAAATCCATCCGTTCCCCTCAATATCTAAATTGTCAAGCCTACTGCGATCGCGATTTATATAACTTCGCTTTTCCTAATATAAATTGTCAAAATTAATGATGGTAATACCATTTTTGATATATACACGAATATGTATATGTATGAAATTAAGGTTTTTTGAAAAATAAGAAACTTTTTTATCAAAAATATAGTTCTACTAAAAAGAATCAACATATCAACAGACTGACCTTCGTAGACTAGTAGGTAGTGTACTAGACTCGTAGTGCGAAGGTCCCAGGTTCGAATCCTGCCAGGTTCGAATCCTGGCAGTTTGTGTCTGATAATTAAAGGGAGCGCACAACAAGCTTTCACTGGCTTAAGTGTATGTCGTATGACATGGGCTATCACACCCCTCCAAACAACCTAACCTAACCTAACCTATCAATAGATTTATTGTTTACTGGAAAGTAGTTTCTTAATTTGTAGAAGTAGCATCATAAAGACATTTGATTTTTCTCACAATGCTTCTAATTACAGAGCTGGTAATCATTTTGTAGTTTGTGAGAATATATTAAAAATAATTAGTAGCTACAAACAAACAAATTTGCATTTGTGATAGTATATATTTCCAAAAAATCAAGTATACATAGACTCGTATATATATATATATATATATATATATATATATATATATATATATATATATATATATACATGTACATCTACATCTACATACAATTATGCCTATAATAAATAACTCATCTAACATTTATGCTTTATATCCTATTTGTAAACCTCTAAATCCTTAAAACTAATGAAATTAATTCTTGTGTACTTTATGTTCAACAGAACAATGACAACAAGTTAAATAAAAACTTGAGAAACAAAAAGGACTAAACTAACCTTGAGCACCCTTGTTACAATAAACACAAACTCAAGGAGATGAATCTCAACCTTTGCTACGTCAACGATGTTTCTCTTAGGTTTTCTATTTAATAATTTTTTGTTTCTCTATTTTACAACAACTAAAATAACAAACCATCTGTAGCAATAACAGTTGACTTTATGTCTTTTATAAAAAATTTTTGAGGCGTATATAAAGTTAAGCGAAATTTAGTTTGGGCTTAGGCTGCTTTTTTCAGATTTCGTTTTAGACTGAAGCAAATAAAACAGAGAGATTTTAAAAATAAATAAATAGAGGATATAAACAAAGTCAACTAGAAAATTTTAATTAACAAAAATTTATGTGCTCACATGAATAAAAAATATATATTTAAGAAAACCCAATAATTTTTTACGACTTTTAGCATATCTTGATAAAAGTTTTACATTTTCTCCACTAGCCTGTGCAATTGATTGTTGTATTCTCTATGACTAATAACTATTTCTTTATCTTTACATAAATCAATTACTTTACTTCAGTTTATGATTAAAACAATTACTTTTAGATTGAAAAAAACACGAATTGTGATTTTTGCAAATTTGTTTCCTTCTAGCCCTGGTGAATATTTTATCGTTGTTTGGTATAAAGCTAATTTTTGCAACAAAAAAAAAAAAGAAAACAAGAAATTGTATTTTTTTTCGTTTTCAGCTTTTTCTTAAAAGAAAATAAAACTCGTACTTACTGCGGTTAATTACATCTATTTTCAGTTGCAAGAATGATAATTACACGTAAGGAAATATAAAAGAAAGTAAATAATTAATAGGAAAAAAGATAAATTAAAGAAGAATGACAGGAAAGGATAATAGAAAACAATCCAGGTTACTTCTTGAGTTGATGAATAGATATAAATGACCAAAAAAGCCCGAGAAATTATGTTTTTTTTATTAAATAATATTTATTAAAAAATAAAAAATTTTACATTCATATAGATATTCGAACTCCTTTAAAACCATCTTAAATCTAGTAAACGAGTATATCCCAGTTAATATTAGTTTTTGACTTTTTCATTTATGTTCTAAAAAAAATTTTAATTCTTATTTTTTTATATAATTATATTATAATTTATATTTTAATATTTTTTTTTAATATATGTATATACAATTTTTTTAATGTTGGTCTTACGCCCATTTCTCTGAATTTCATCAAATATTCACGAGCGAATTCCTCAACCACAACTACATTCAAAATATCGACAGCCCAAAATTAATATAAATATGAAATTTTGCGAACATGATTTGAGAATTTCTGTATGATTTTATGATTTAATACCGTCATAAGTGCTGCTTCGAAATACAAGAAGCAAACACAATTTTCAGTACACCTAAGAAGAAAAAGTATAAATCTTGTAGGGATTTTCTCTCTATATATGAAATTACAAAATGATATATGCACATGTACTTTTACAACAATAAAGTATCGCAAAGGAGAAATTTCAACCAATCAATCAATAAATCATTTTTTAAACTATTTAAATATGGTACATACATACAATCAGGCGAATGTAAGTTCATCTTCTTTAAAGGAAAACACAACTACGAAATGATGCGTTAATGCACACTTACATCCAAAGCTGGGAATGGGGGAATCATTGAGTAAATTTAATCACACAATTGAACAAAGAAGTGTTTTTCATTCAATACATCTGAATGACACAAATTACGCGAGTCTTTTTTCTTTCTCTTAATTTATCAATTATTGTATCTCTCTTACAAATTGAATTGAAAAATTTTAACTCTCTACTGATTAGTTTTTTAAATCCAGCCGATGATAACGAAAAACTTAGACTCTACATTTTTCATTCTCATCTCTCGCCCTCGAGCATTGATGTTCAATTTTCTAAAAATAGAGAAAGATGTAAACCCTTTTCCAATTCAAATAGAAAAAAGGAATTTAGTGTCCTTCAATAAGCACACAATCGTGTAAATAACTTTTTAATGAACTTTTTTTCAATTATAGCGATAAACAATTTTTTGGTATAAATTTATTTCAAAAATATTTTACATTTCTTTAGGAAACAAAACTCCATTAAAGTAAGAATATGCCCCCTTCCCAGCCGATCGTATTTTTAACGTGTATCGGTTGTATCTCTTTTTCGGTTAGGTTGATTGGAGGTGTGATAGCCATGTCTTACGACATACACTTAAGCCAGTGAAGGCTTGTTGTGCGCTCCCTTTAATTATCAGACATAAACTGCCAGAGTTCTGCGGCAGGATTCGAACCTGGGACCTTCGCACTACGAGTCTAGTACACTACGTACTAGTCAACGAAGGTCAGTTTGTATCTCTTTTTAATAATATAACTTTTATATAACAAAATTTAGGTAAAATCAGGGAGAACAATTTGTTATAAGTGTTCTGCAGTCATGAATTATTACATCTGAAGCCAGTCTCTAATCCATTTCTAGCATATATTTTACTCCTAGAAATGTTGAAGTAGCTTCTTCTATAATAAATATTTCGGGCGGCCACTTTGTCCATCCGATTCTTACCAAAATTGCTGTTAAATCAAACTGCAGGCTACAGTATCATTTATGGAGCGATTTTGGGGAAAATAAGGGAGTTATGTGATAAAGAATGTTTTGGTGGGGGGAGGGAGCAAATTGTCCGTTCGATTTTCGAAACAAAAGTATAGAGCCAACCTGCAAGCAAACACTTTCAAACAAAAAATTATTTTGAAAATCGGTCCTTAAATGAAGAAGTTAAGCGATAGGGTGAGCAAATTCCCTGTCCGATTTTCAAAAAAAAAATCATAGGACCAAGCAAAATCTTTCAAACAAAATTTTTAAAAATCGGTTTACATATGTTTTTGCGTATAAAAATATTAAAAATTTAACAAAGACACATGCATTGATAACATCCTTCATTGTTGAAGTCGGTTAAAAAGGACTTTTGTTGTTTTTTTAAGTGATAGATAAGGCGGTTTATCGCCTTTTTTATCCAAAATAATGAGAAATAGG
The DNA here is from genome assembly GCA_963681545.1 of Germaria angustata. Lineage (NCBI taxonomy): Eukaryota > Metazoa > Arthropoda > Insecta > Diptera > Tachinidae > Germaria > Germaria angustata. The sequence goes on along the minus strand of OY812999.1, from coordinate 91,882,762 downwards.
TGAAAAATGTGTATGTGGGAGGGGTTCTGGCGTTTAATTTTATTTAAAAATTACAAAAAATTAGTCTTAGTTGTTTTTTGGAAAATGTTGCAGTAGTAGATTTTAGTCCTTTTTTAAAAATTTGGAGATATGGGCACAAAATAAATATTGGTGAGCGAAAAAAATATTGGAGGGGACTTCTGACATTTGATTAAAGTTTTATTTAGGAACTATGATTAAAAAAAGGATTTTGGTTGTTTTTTTTTTTCAAAAATTATACAGAGAAAGGATTGGAGCTGACAATTTAGCCATTTTCTAGCTAAATTTTAAACATTTTGATACGGTCGATACGGTCGATATCTTGAAAACTAAGCAAGTTATGACCAAAATGGTAACCAGTTCTACTACTGCCTCTTCCCGTTCACTTTTCAGTAGAACTGGTTACCATTTTGGTCATAACTTGCTTAGTTTTCAAGATATCGACTTGATTTCTTTTGCGTTGGATAGATAAACGTATTGGCTTTAATTCGAATTGTTTTATGATGACCTAACTTCCTACCAACTTTCGATACTTTGAACTGGGGCTTTCCTATACTCAATAACTCGAACTATTTGAATAGGATTCTGTTCGTGTATTGAAAATAAGATGGAATTATTTATGTAAAACTTTTCTGTTGCCCCTTAAGTTTGGAATCGAGAGTCAACTGTAGACGGCGGAATATATAATACATATGTATATAAATACACATTTATGTATTTAGGCATTTAAAAATTTATCATTTTATTAGTCGTGGTAGTAAAATTAAATTTTTGTAATGAAACATGAATTTTGTCTTGACTTTTATATCATCGGTTCAAAAATGTACTACCAATATATGAGTATCCAAGTACACAAACAAAAATTACAGTTATAATATTATTAAAATAGTTCTTCTTTTGTACAAAATAAAACGGAAACAATTTGTTGGGACCACCCTACTATATTATTTCCCGTACTGGTAAAATGTAAACATTTTTATGAGTACAACGTCTACTTTAACACAAATATTCTCAACATGCTCCATGGGAGTATTGTGGAGTTTATCGCATATTATACAACCATAGTAAAGTTAATAGTTGTTGTTGTTGTTGCTGTTGCTGTTGCTGTTGCTGCCACTTTATCAAACTCCTCGTACGCATACGAAGTAAAACCGCTAAAGACGTGCACTTGAGTGCGCACTATATTCATTCGAGTTATAATTTTTGTGATTACTGAGCAAAGTCCCCAGTGAGTTCAAGCATACATAAACATACTTACATATATACGCGTATGTGTGTACAAAACAAATCAAACATACACCAAGTAATTATAGCTAAAAATAAAACTAATAAGAACCCCATTATATTATTTTACTTCTTTATTTTGATTTAAATTATCTGTGGATCTGATTTTTTCTATTGTTATTTTATAAAATTTGTTGTCTGTTTAGCATTAAAAAAAAACAAACATGACGGACGGGCTTCGTCTAAAAAATTTAGGGGAATTTATGAAAAAAAGTGATACAATTGCATTTATTCAAAAATAAAAGCAAAATAATTGATAGAAGCAGAAATTAACGTAAAATGAAAGTAAGATCGGGCAAAAGAAATTATTATGCAAACAAAACCCAATAAGATGAACAAAACACTTTTGTTTAATTTCCTGAAGCACATGCAAACAAATTTAAAGCGACGATAATTGAAATTATTAAAAAAAAAACATGTGAATATGAATATTCCCTTGGGTATACGTACATATGGTTGTATTTATGCACGGCCGACCCTCGATAATTCGAATTTGAGTTGAAAACTATAGGAGTTCAAGTAATCAAAAGGAATGTCAAAAAATTCCAATAAAGAATTGACTAACTTTTAATTTTACTACACAATGTTCTCGACTCTACACGTTTACCAACGGCAACTAATGAAAAATATAAAACAAACGCCAGTTCTGAGCATCTTCCTCATCTTTTTGGCTTATCAGCCGCACATATAGCCACATCGAAGCAATTTAACAGAGAGAGTTATAAAATGTTAATGGGCGCTAAATGCTATTTGTATATTTAAATTTCTCAACTCATATATATTGCTATCAAAAAATGATCACTGGTTTCACTCCGCTTTTCGAAAACCAAGCTTTCACTACGTCTCTAGGAAGCTATTCTGACTATTTTTGTGATGATGATGTCCGTATAACCAAATGTATGAAAGCTTGCAAGAACATATGTAAGTGTATGTGTGTATCTCCAAAAATCATTTGCTATTTATTGCTTTATTTACAGTTTTCAAGGTAAAGTATCAAGAAATTTAAATTAAGAAGAGTAAACTTATCGAGAGCTGACTGTACGTGAGTCTGTATAAAAACACATAAACACACAACTTATAAGATCCACTGTCAATCATTCTATACCTTTGATAGTGTGAAATTTAACCAAACAGCAGCAGCATATTTTGCTTACAAAAACATATTAAATATGAATCAAATTATAATCGAAATTCGAAAGAATCTTGCTATATTTGCATTAAGATATTTAAGCATATAATCAAAACTTCCAAAGCTCCAAGAACCAAGCTGTTCCGAACAAAAAGAAAATTAATTAAGCCGCGAAAAAAATTCCTAATAACCTAAAAAAAATTATGGTAACTTATAACTAAGACTTCAAATAATTTTCGAAAGGTTGCAAACACTTAAATTGCTGAAACGACCAATCGTTTCTAATTAAATTTGTACCGAAAAAATACAAGCCTACAAATAATTTTGAATTGTTTTCGGAAATCGATTGAAATCGGCTCCATATTTTTAATCACAGTTATATATTATTGAAAAGATCTTTTGATATAGACATGAATTATGACCTGCGTCAACCTCCAAATAGTAGCGATCAAAAATATATGAATCAAAGAATGAAGGCAGAACTTGAATACTAATCAACAATTCGGAATAATTTTTTTACCTGCAAAGTCATATTAAATTATTTTAAACTTCCTTTAGTATTTTAGAATATGTACCGATAGACAAAAACTTTTTATTTTATTTCCACACAACAAGAACAACACAAGCCTTATGAATTTTATAAAAAAATATATAAAAAAACGCTATTCTCACATCTAATATTTTTAGTTTAAAGAAATTATTATTTATTTTTTAAACATATATACTTTTAACTATATTTCGCATTTTTAATAATCCTTTATTATAAAGCATGAGAATTTTTTTGCGAATTTAAATGCACATTTTTAATTAAAATTTTTTATTTAACTTGTATAAATTTTAAGAACAACATTTTTTTATTTAAATTTAGATGTTTATATAGTTGCCGTTTTCTTGCCGTCTTTAGCCACACGAATTAATTTTCCTTATGTGACTAGAAACATTATAATTTTCTTTCAGATTTTGAATAACACGTCCGTTTCCGTTTGGTATTAAAATCTATTTTACCGTTCTTAAACAACCACGTTCGACAGCGTTCGTTTTATTACTAAAACGTTTTTTATTTGCCATCAGAGGAAGTATTTTTCTTCATCGTCATCGTCTAAAATGTAGCAAATACATATACATATATATATATATATATATATATATATATATATATATATATATATATATATATATATATATATATATATATATATATATATATATATATATATATATATATACAAATACATAGGAATACGAGTACGTACTTACACGTACAATTTTACAGACAATTTTTTTCCTGTCTTCTTTCCATGTTCACATGCGAACACATGTAGATACTTGTGTATGTGTGTGTATATACGTGTGTGTGCATTTTTTTCTAAAGCCACATTGGCATTATTAACATCAGATGTTAAATGTAAAAATATAACTGCAAATACAATAAAAGGGACCAACAACAACGTAAACAACTTCTCAGCATGGACCAAAAATCAAAACAACAAACATCAAATACAAAAACTACTCCTATTATAGCCATGTAAAGCCACTCAGAGACACACGCACACACGCACACATTCAAAAGTTTTTGGCAATAACAGTACTTTTCTCTGTTAATAATTGTGATTTAAGCTCTTTGAGAAAGAGCGGAGAGTACGCGTGCATTAAGTATGACATGTATGCAAGTGGGTGTGTGTGTGTGTGTGGGGGGGGGGGGGGGCATTAGCATATTTGCCTGTTACTTATAGTAAACTGTTTATAATGCCGCCTATTGTTCAAAGAAACACGTGCATTTTATAGTAATAAAATATTGTTTTATGTGAAATACAAGTCATAGAAATTAAGAGAGCATTAGGCTCTTGGCATATGAAATAAAAGAGCACGCAGAACATGCACTGTTAAGATGCCAATAACTAAATTTAATGAATGAAAAATTACATATAAGGTCGATCGAGAATATTTACTCTAGTAGGCCATATTAATAGAAACTTAACCATTTTTTTCTTTGGAAGCCACTATAAAGAACAGTCTTTTGATAACTTAATATTTGGTCTAAGCCATGGGCGTAAATAGGCCTGTCTCGTAGGAGATTTTGCACCACCTTCCCTTCTACCTTGCTTAACTAAAGCTGTTATTTTAACCAATACAGTTCGAAAACTAATATAAAGTTAAATTTAGGCTAGGTAAGGTAACGCATACCACCAGTTATTTCCAAAATATAACTGACCCTTTTGGGTCCTGGTAGGGCCCATTGTGTTGCCACGGCGGAAGAAAAGCGCTAGGAAGATATATAATTGAAGCTTATATCCCCTCATTAGACTTGGTATCAAATCGCAAGGACGAACGAATAAAAGAGTTTATCCCTCTTAAGACATATCCTGACATCTCTGTCAAATTTCGCAACAACGGGGTGCATATGTGATACACTATCTCTTTATAGAAAGCGGTGCAATGACAACTTCACACTAGCAGAACGGAACAGTACTATTTTCGCTGGTGGCCATACAATTATTGTCAGCGTCTATTTTTTGTTAATTATTAGGTAGCTGCTAGTATTTATTAACATCAACTACGAGTATTTAACACATATCTGTATGAAGACAGAGTACTAGAATAAATGTGTCATGTGTTTTTGACAACAATAAAAATTTTTAAGCTAAAAAATCTTCAAACCGACGTTTTCAGTATTAAGCTACAAGTAAGAGTAGAAAGGCAAAAAGCTAAATAGGAAATACAGAGGAATCTCGTACTAATATACATACATACTATAATAGGGAGAGTCCTCAAAAATTGTACAAAGCTTTTAGTCATCTTTGCAGTGGTTTGAAATGTCACAATAGATAATGCATATTTATATTAATATTTAAATTCTTTCAAACTTTTTATAGCCTATTTTTGAATTCCATTAAATTTCCAATTGATATTCGAGCTTTTATTTCAAAAATCTCTAAATTTTGTTGGCAATTATTTTGGAAATTATCCATGTTTTAAATTAGTTCATTTATTTGTGCTTAATTGATTTAATTCGTAAGTACTCCTGACTTTCTTTGTCTAAATTAGTAAATATTATTTATAGTTAAGAAAGAATAAAGTAATTTATTTATTTTTTGTGAGCTTTGAGCTAAATTAATTGCTTGACATTTCTTTGATATTCACGCTCAAGAACGTAGGAAGTTCAAAAACTTCAGCGAAACCTCTACGAGTATATTCAGACATATAGAGCAGCTCAAAGCCTTTTTTATGTTAATAGCAAAAGCCAAAACAGTTCACAATCATTTTCTTCTCTGTTTGTCAACCGATTCTCACTTTAACCAAATCCAGGAAAAATGTATGTCTTATTGAAATCGATTAGGTGCAGAGTTATGTTTTTCTTCCGGCAGTGCTTGTTTAATTTTTTTTTTAATTTAACAAACACAAACTGCGAAGCTACTTGGCTTATCTGCAGAGAACACCCGGAGTCTGCGGCAGGAGTCGAACCTGCGGCCTTCGGACTACCAGTCTAGTACACTAGCTACTAGTCTACGAAGGCACTGAATTTGGAACGATTTCTCTCATCCCATGTCAAATTTGAGTATTGGCCGGACCGGTTTTGGCTATCTGACATCTTAATATTCTTTTTCTTACTGTTACTTTACAAACAAAATTTGACATTGAATGAGGAAAAATCTTTTCAAGATCGGTTAGTTCTTTGGAACTTATAACTACTTGTAGCAAACATTACAGATTGGTCCTCAAAGTACAAAAAACAAACAATTCTGGGAAAGAATACGTTCGAATTTCGGCTACTAGGTGTCTAACCTGTTTACATAAATACATTTATAATTAAAACTGGTACTTAATTTTTTTGATTTACTTATTTGTAGCCAATAAAATTTTAAGAAAATTATTAATTACAAAAATTTTAAGAAAGACACGATAAAGAACCACAACGAAATTTAAAGAGTAATGCTGGTTTTAAGCGACATATTTTTTACGTCTAACTTTTACTCTACGATCCTGTCAAAATTGTCTATTTGTAGTCGTTTTCTGACATTATCCCTGAATGTTTGCCACAACAGTTCTTATGCACAATTTTAGCATCTCGTTCACAATAAATAATTCAAATACTTATGTATGTCCAGTTGGCCACAAGAAATTTATAAAGTCGCCTTTTACTTTTTAGTAATTTTGTATGCCTTTCATAATATTTTGAAATGCTAAAACCGCTGATTTAGATCAAACTGTGTCATCTAACTTTGCAACTGAGTTTTATAGAAGCAATGTTTTAATTATATCACATGCCATTTGAACAATTTTCAAAATTAATTCTTTTAAAATAACGTTTTTTCAATTGATGAAATCCCAACTTGACGAAGGCGTCAAAATTCCCCCTAATTCGTAAAAATTATGCTTTAAAAAGAAAGCTCCATTCATATCCATATAAAAATATATGCAACAATACATTTTAAGCTCTTGCAACTACTCTCTCGCTCTCTTTCTCTTCCTCTTCTCCCACTCTCTCTCTCTCTCTCTATATATATATACCGTTTAAGAATTATTGTAATTTTTCACCTCCTTTATTTTGTTCGGGTGTGGTATATAAGAGTTTATACTAATAGAGCTTTTTGTATCCTTTCTAGTCCAATTAAACATACATATACATATATTGCCTTTCTTTTTTATTCACATATATGTATATGTATTTGTAAAAGTATTTTATATAACTTTGCTAGAGATGGTGCCATCGCTCCGCTGACATATTTTTACAAACACACAAAAATTTAAACAAGGAAGCTTTAATTTTTTATAACAACAGAAAACGCAAATACGAGTACAAGTGTAATATATTGTAAAAATATACATAAATTTTTTAACCAATCAACGGTGTGTATTGGGCTTTTATTAATAATTTGTTCCTTTCATTTATTTCTATAATTTTATTACTTCCTCTGCAATGACAAGACAACAAAAAACTTAATATAAACAGCAAGCGATCTAAAAGCTCATCGACAGGCAATATTTTGTTTTAAAAAATAAGTAGGTATATGTACATGTACGTACATTTATATATGTACAAATAAAAAATTTAGGCTAAACAAACCCACAATAAATGACTGAGGAAGGCGCATGTATGACTTTTTGTTTTTGTTTCAAGTCTTTACACGAAGAAACACCCCAATGGCTTTTGAATTGAGAAGGCTGAATTTTTTCTTAAGTATTTATTGTGAAGCTATAAGATTTTTTACGATTTTAATAGAACAAGAAGAAAATAAAGTAATATTAAGTCAGAAACGCCTTGAGCTTTAAAAGCCTAAGTAGCAAAAAAAAAAGAAATAAAAATTGTTACACACAGTCCGGTTTTTTTAATTGGTTCCAATAAATAATAATAATAGGAAGAAATGAAAAGCAAAAACAGTTTGAAAGGTATGTGATGAAAAATACAGATACAGATAATTGGAAATTATACTAAAGCAGGATGAAAAAAATATTAATTGCCCACATATGACTATACAGAGACCCTGTATCAAACAAAGAGTCAAATTTAATAAAACCCGACTTCAATAAGAACTGCCAATCGCACAGTTCATAAAACCAAAGCAATAATAGGCTGGTTTAAAACTCGATATAATCCATTTCTAGTTTATATTTTACTCCTAGAAAATATTTAAATACCTGCTTTAATATAAATTTTTTTAGAAAAAGGCCACAAATGGCGGAGGTATGTTATAATCATTATTTCGTACGGCAATTATGTCCGTTCGATTCACATTTAAATTAAACTAAGCAAGCTACACTTTCAAATAAAAATGTGTTTTTCGAAATCTGTCCGTAAGTGGGAGAAGCTACTTGGCTTGTCTGCAAAAACACCTGTAGTCTGCGGCAGGGGTCGAACTTTTGACCTTCGGACTACTAGTCTAGTGCACTAGTTACTAGTCCAGGAAGGGAATATTCAATATTTCCGGAGAACAAACAGAAAAAATTATGAAGTGATTATATGATAACCTACAACAAATGTTGAAAATCTATTCACACATGATAAAGTTATGCCTGTAAAAACATTAAAAAAATACATACGAATTGATAACTTCCTCCATTTTTGCAGTCGGTTAAAGAATGGGAAACATTATATTGCCAGATTGCAATTCGCCATAATTTGTGAAATGTGATGGTGAATTGTCAAATTTAAATCCATGTTACTTTCATATGTTATTTTTCGTATTTTATTTACTTTGTTCTATTCTGTTGTTTTATTGTTTATTTTATTAATTATCATTTATTTTATTTATTTATTTGATCTTTTTCTCTTAATTTATTTACTTCTGTGACATTATTATTACCTAGGTTGAGTTGAACAGGCTGCCAGCTAGTCTAAGACATGAACTGTACTGCTTCCGTTCTGGCTGGTTTCTTTATGCTGCCTGATAAGAAGGGACGTAAGCTCTTCAGCCCAAGTCATCTTGTTTGATCCCTCTAATAAAGCAATCTGATATTTCTGTCGGCCTCTGTCGCATGGGGCTGCCCATATCTGTCGTCCTCTCTTGAGAGAGCTTGCACATAAATAACTCGATTTACTAGCATGAACCCCGATACAGCAGTGTACAGTCAAAACCGCCAAAAAATTTGCATACTTGGTCCATAGAGATCTACCCCAATCGGTAGCGGTTTTTGGATTGTTCATTCACAGCTTTAGGTGGCTCATTCGAAGCAGTATATCTGGACATACTTTCATGCCTCCTTACGCGGACTAGTGCTAGGTGTGAATGTTTCGCTATCTCATTAAGATGTACTCGACTGTAAAAAAATTTTACTCTCACAACCATTTTCTGTGTACTCTGTGTCTGGAATCGCATGCGCGCTGACTGTCAAATATTCCATGAGAAAATTATATTCCCCAGTTCGAATTCCAATCCAGGGGGGCTACTCTCTATTGCGATGCGTATGCGATGCCTAAGAAAAATTGTACATAATCGGATAATTGGTACCCTTTATTGAGTTTACGCGCATCTGATTTTTTCACTTTCGCAAATCTGGCATCAACGCACTCTGTAATTGTCAAAATCGTTCGTTAAAACCAAATATCTTGCGCTAACAAAACATCGAACGCATCGAACTAGCTTACGCATCGCAACAGAGAGTAACCCCCCAGTCACGTATCTGATGATACCTCCTTCTCAGCCGAGTTTGTCCTCTATAAATCAGAATGTTAAGTGCCTGTGGACTTGAATGGTACCCAGGATTCTTTGTGTAATGTATTGTCACATGTTGGAAAAAGTACTTTTGACCAATATAAAGGACCTTCCATTTTGCAGTTTATATTTTTAATTGTCCTTCAGAAGTTGTTGGCAAGTTGCACGATATTGTAGTACGTCCAAATCGTAATGTACTGTTATCGAAATAACTTAATTTCGCAGGATACCAGCAGCTAATTTTTTTTTAAATTTGATTCCTTATATATGTAAATACACTAGTCCCTAATATATGTTCGCGGTTTCATCATTTTGTTTTGAATTGTTTTTTTTTTTCGTTGCAGGCAGTGAGGTAAGAAGGGTTTCGGGGTTCTCAACGATTTTCTGTTCCACATCACCACTATGCAAATATGTAACTTTTTGGCCAAGAAAAACACTACCATGTTTACATGATTTGACGCCCTCTGTGACTATTTCCTCATCCAAAAATTTAAGAGAAGGAAATTTGCAAAAAATTTAAGAAGTTATTGGAATTAATTATGTTTGTTTATTTTTGCTTATCTTTTATCCAATATAGTATTATTTTCTAGTAATACTTTAAGTTGTAACATTTAAGATTGAAAAATTAATTTTGTGTATCTTGTAACATTGGGAGGGATCATCAATAAACAATAAAGACCTTATGGTCGAAAAAATTCAGATTAAACCCAAAAGTTCTTAAAATAAATGCTGCGAATATTGTATTAAACGCTTAAAAGGGTTAGTTTTCGAAGATGAAAAAATTAATATCAAGGTGTATATTCTAGTATATCTCCTATGGTAAATAAACCCAGATCAGCCAAGAATAGCGTTTTTTGCGTTAGGATATAGACACGTTAACCTCTGGCCGTGCACAAGAACTCAGATTTTCAATGGAAATGTCTTGGCCAGACAAAAGAGGACGAGATCAATTGCATCGTAGGCCTTTAGCTCATATTATCAATTAATTTTTGCTGGCAGTTTTCAAATAAATTTATAATTTAAATTAAATATTTTTCGCGTTTTTGGTAGTAGCAATTAAAAACTAAGTAAAGTATTATTAAATTATCAATTAAATTTTTCTTAATGACACATTTTTAGTGAAACATCACCAATACACTCTTACAGCCAGGGTATACTGGTGTGGTATAATTACGGCGTTTCCGTTGCTTACAAAAGAGTAGCAAATTTTGCTCTTGCAAAGAGAGAAAAGATGGAATTTTTTATTTTTTAATAATCGTAAGTTTACAATTATTATGAAAGAGGCTGAAGTTCTGTTAAAAAAGTGTCATATTTTTTTAAATCCTCATTTATTTATATTTAATAACAACTTGTCAGTTTCTGTAGCCGGTTGAAATAACTCCCAGTTATATTGTTGTTATTCCTAATAACGTCATAGTTTCGTACTGAAGGTTTTTAAGTAATTAAAAAGTTTATTGAATCAATTAAAATAATTTTTTTTCTAATAATATATCTATATCTTTGTCCTTTTCATAACAATTTTAATTAAAATATTATTTACGCTTAAGGGTTTTTTTTAATTATAATAGATTTTTTTCGTTAAGGGATTTATTAAGAAGAAATTACAATATATTTTCTGTATATAATTGTTATATAAGTATACGAGCAATGCCTTGTAAATTTTTTTTAGTTCTTGAGACTAATATCCATAGATACGTAAAAGATGTAGGAGATTATATCCAAAATTAATCTTGGGATCAATACTTTATACGCATATAAAATTCATATAAACTTTGAATTGTGTGTAGAGGAGTATCCTTTTCCAAAATCCTTCTTGCAGCAATATGAACAACGTATATTCCATCTGGATGTAGTCGTTAGAGTCTCTGAGAAGACACCTTACATCCACACCATATTGGTGGAGGCGGAAGAGATAAAGATTTAAAGTTTGATGCCAATTCTTGTTTACTTCCGTTTTGGTTGACTTATGATACACTAGGCTGTTATTAAGTTCAAAAGGTGTAAAAATTGGTTAAAATCGTAAGAGCTTGTCAGAAAAGCTTTTGGAGCTTAAAGAGTCTCCAGCCCAATAAAAGGATTTCAAGGACTTTTACAGTTTTAACATCTAAAATGATTTTGTAAAACTTTTTAAACGAAAAGCTTAAACTGAACCACAATTATCGAATACCAACCCCTTAATTTGAAGAAGAAACAAAGAATAAAAGCTTCAACGCAACAAAAAAGAAGAACAGAAAAACAGCCGTGAAAAAGATTTTTGACGTTTCGCTTTATCAAAGTTACTTAAATTGACAGAGAGAATGAATGAAATTGACAGAATTTACGAGTATAAGTACAAATAACCGCCATAGTTAGACAGGAGTCATAGAAGAAATGCCATACGTCATTGAGTCCAAATGAACGCAACGAAACGGCAAATAATTTTGATATAAAAAATATCAGAGGAAGTGGAGAAATACAAAGAAATTATTGCAAGTGAACAGTAGACGTACAAATAAATTTACTTGCATAAGTAAACAAAGGAAATTCTAATTGAAATAATGATTTATGCAACAAAATGTCGTGAATAAATCACACAAAATGCCAAATAAATTAAAAATCTGTAAAATAATTAAAGAAGAGAAAAGACGAAATTCCGTATGTGCAACATGGACAACCTCGTTGAAAAGTGAAAGTTTTATTTATACCAATAAAACATAAAGGAACAATCCTTGACCTATTGTGGTGTGTGTATGTGTTTTTTTTTTACGGAAATCGTTGCTCCTGTTTTCCTTTGATTTTTCCTATTTGTATACATACTTTTTGATCAATTGAAGTTTATTTTATTGTGTTATATACAAATTTTGTTTTAAATCAAGGTTATCCAGACAAAAAATGAATAATAAGTATGTGTGTACGGAAAATGAAAAAACAAATTATGGCCCTTCATAAGTTTGATGTATGGGTTCAAAGAATTTTGTAAATATGCATTTCCAAGCGTATGGAAAGTGTAGACAAAAGTTCATTAATGCCAGCAAGACAAAAAATAATAGCTTAAGTTTTATAAGTGTATTATTTTAATGTAATATATAAATATTTTGGAGATAAGCAAGGAAAATCCAACAAAATTACTATAGTATGGGTTCCTGTCTGGGTACAAGTTCTACAAATAAAGCCAACTCGAATACCAATACGCCGACTTTAGTATCAGCATGTTTAGGGTACGTATAATATATTGTAATCTCGTAGCATATGTAAATAATACGAAAGTATTGAGTCCTTAAAACTCATGAAATCCTGTTGAACAGAATGGTCTACTGCAGCTAGGATTGTTAGGGTCAGAGAATTAAAAGAAAATTCAAGTGGCTCGTGCTTAAGTCGAGTCAAACCGGTGTCGAAAGTACGGTAAGTATGGTTTTTCTTAAACCAAGTACGGAACGCTTGACTCAAGAATGGATTCGAGGTCGACTTTATGCAAAAACAAAAGACTACGTTCAAGATAAATTTATTTGATTTAATTTATAAATGGACTTAGACTAGATTTTTGGCTTATAATCCAAGCGAAAACAGCCGGCGTGATTTTTTTCAATTTCAATCCTGGAAGAATCTTGACTTAACTATTTCTAGGAATTAAGTTTCTATATCGATTAAATTTTTTATTTGTATTCTTATTTTCTTCATACTATTCATACATCGCATGTTTATAAGCAGAAACATTTACTATATCATTCATAACAAAATTTAAGATATTGACAATATAAAGTCAACATACCCATAAAATTGCTGAGAGTTTTCGTATCTGATATGAGAATTCCATTACAATAACCCAATGAAAATACATGAACAAAACAAGAGATGAAGCCAGAAACGATAAATTACAGATTACTCTGATTATAGAGAGGAAATATGGAAGGCGATCAAGAGAGAAAGGGAAGGTGGATAGTGAGAGGGAGAGAGGCACAGGTCGGAAGGTACACGGAGACAAACGAATAACAAAGAGAGAGTGACACCAATTACATCGGGAGGTATACATAGGAACACAACCGCAGGAATAATTTGAGGGTGCTGTGGGCTGAAGTAGTTAGCGCGTTCACTACAAAGCAATTTACAACTGGTTCGTATATCCTGTTCAAGACAAGTCATTAAAAAATTAACATCATGAATTTTTCTGAATTACTTAGTGTGGTGTTGTTTTAATTATTGTTGGACTGTTTAAGTGATGAAGGCATAATACTGGTCACATAACACTAAGTAACAGCGATTGGGATACTCTCACGCTAATGCTTACTATATCAAGCGCCCTCCTTCGTCGGTAATAATAGCAAGAACCGTCAGCGAAGTAAAACAATTCATAAAATTGCTATACACATATAGCTTAAGAGACTTTAATGCGTCTACTTAATATCAGAGTCGCTGCAACCCTGCTATATAAAAATAAAAAATAAAATTAAATAATAATAATAATAAAAAAAAACAATGCGGAATAGCCGAGTTGTAACACAGAAATCAAGTTTTCTCTCTCTCTCTCTCTCTCTCTGTCTTCTAGTTTCACCACCTGTTCTCTCTAACCTATCCCTTTCACAAAAGAAGTAACCCCTTAAGTTAAGTATTAGGAATTACTTGCCTGAGTGTAACTTCTTTAAAAAAAAAAGAACAACAGGAACACGATTTAGTAAGGAAAAGAGCACTGAAGACGGCGCGTAGTCGAAACGGGTCCGGTCCCGTTAACAAACCAAATTTAAGGTGGAAATCCAGTTTCAAATTTAACGTAACACGACTCTCAATTCCAGGATAGATAGATAGAGTTATTCTTAAATTTGTAACGATTTTTACTAAAAGTTAGAAAAAAAAACTTAATTTTGGAACAAGTGATTTCTCCCCTTGAATGTATTAGACGTTTATTCAGGATCATTTATCCTGGAATACTTTTATGTATACTTTTTTGACAAATTTTTTACAACACTAATTATAATCGGCATTTCACACCTAACAGTTTTTAAAAAATCCAAGTTTTCTTTTAAAATTAAACAAGGAAGTACAGAAAAACTTCTTATGCAACTCTTCTTTCACACACAAAAATTCCTTTTCAAAATACCCTTAAAAAGTTTATTTTATATAAGCGAAAGAAGAATAGCATCTTATTGAAAAAAACTTTGCGTTTTTTACCTGATCCAAGTTTAAAAGAATATAGTTTAGAATATAGTTATTTTAAACTGGCTAATACCTTGCGAATTTTCCCCAAAGATTGTTTTCATTAAAATCGAAAATTCTCTTGTATACGAGGTGACACACCCCCTTTAAATATTCATGTAAATTTTCTAATTTAAGAAAGTGGAAACAATTCGTTTGCAAGGTTTTATCGCGATCAGATAAGCGGATTAAATGCGATTAGATTAGAACAAAAAAATAATTATTACTTCTTAGACATAAAATTTAGCTAAAACTATTTTAAAATAATTAAGTTTGGTCCGCAGCATCAACAGAAAAATCAATTTAGATTAAGAAAAAACTAGAGTAAAAGTTATTTTCGAATGCAACTATTTCCGAAACAAAAAATAATATTCTACGCACATGCGCACGTATTCATGTTGTAAATGAATTTTAGGGGTCAACTAATATTATCGGAATATTCAACTAGCTTAATATGTTTAAGAAAAGTATATTAACATAAGAATTAATTAACATAATTGCTGTTAGACAATGCACTATCCTAATTTTAAATTTAATTTGTATTAAATTCAATGATTTTTTATTGTCGTTTTAGCAATTCGCATTTCATGTGAATGTCTACTGAAACCATATTTAATGTAATTAAATGTAAAATAAAAACTAAATTAGAAATACATACACACTTTTATTGTAAGACCCTCTTCTTAAAACCCCTTTTGCAAGTACACACTTCAAAAAACACAAATTGTGTTAGACACACAGACACAAACACACACACAAACTCAAACTATAAACTCCCAACAAATGGCAATTGAATCTTTAGTATCAACATTAAATAAAAACACAAAAAACATAATAAGAGAAATTAACTTAAAAGGTTCTCCAATATGTGAATAGAAAAAGTCTATAAAGGTTTTTTCCTCCATATAAGAAGAAGGTTAAAATTCAAAGTGATTGACTGGGAGCTATTATGTCAACACAAGGCAACAGCAAAAGAGAATATAAAAAAATAAAGTATACGCCGGCAAAAAAAATTCGAAAGAAAAACATTTTTGTCGTGTAAATTCGTAGAGACCAAAATGAATTTACCATTGAAATGCTGCGGAGAAAGGTGTATCTCATAAAAATAACACCATAATATAACAAACAAGCTTCCTACAAGGAATCCTAGCAAAGGGGCCTAAGCAAGCACATACATATATGTACTAACATTTTGAAATTTTACGTGGAAATCTCGTTTCATAAAGGCAAAAACTTTCCCTCTCTTTTGCACTGTCTTATGGGTAGTCCGCATGGAAAAGCTTCTACCATTGGACCACTTGACATATTAGGTATATGATATGTTCAGCAGATTTATATAAAATACTATGAGGAATACTATTGTTAAACATCCCAATCGTCTAAAACTTTAACGTGTGGATTTCGAAAAATTCCTTTCAAAAAACTTATCTCAAAGTAAATGCTTTCATTGTATAAGCGTTTTATGGCATCAAATATGTTACAAGAACTAAATTGGTACGAAAGTGAAATTCGGAATATTCTCAGTTTTTCTAGAAAGCAGACAAATTTAATAAATTTTAAATTTTTTGTGTTTTCGCTTGATTTTTTTATTTATTTATTATTATTACTTTTTTTTTTAAATCAGAATTCAAGAAAAGCGGCATTTAACAAGCAAATTAAATTAAATAATTATTGTTTTTATTTTTATTCCGGCTCTAGGTCATATATTAAATAAAACTTCTTTTTTTGTTTTATTTAAATTTTATTTTTTTTTATTCCATATTTCGATCACCATCGGTTCTCTTCTTCAGGAATTTAAGTAAAGCAAACTTTATTATATTTTATAAGGCAAATTACATGTGATAGTTATCAAAGAACAAATTACAACAAAGACAAATGTGTAAATCATTCTGACAAACACTAGCAGAACGGAACAACATGCTGTTTTCGAAAGCCGCTACACTTTCATCATCAGCGTTCTTGTGTTTGGTCCACTTCTGTGGTGTCAGTTGATGTATATTTCAGCTATTCATACAAACCTTCACTGTAAATGTAATACGAGAATTGTTTTTGATTCATCGTATCACAATTTGTGAAAAGTTTTTTTTTTTTTTTTTTTTTTTTTTGTAATGAAGAGCTCAAATTACACCTCACTAACTTACAACAGTCTTACCATTGTTATCCATTGTTATTCATTACAAAAAAAAAAAAAAAAAAAAAAAAAAAAAAAAAAAAAAAACTTCACAAATTGTGATACGATGAATCAAAAACAATTCTCGTATTACATTTACAGTGAAGGTTTGTATGAATAGCTGAAATATACATCAACTGACACCACAGAAGTGGACCAAACACAAGAACGCTGATGATGAAAGTGTAGCGGCTTTCGAAAACAGCATGTTGTTCCGTTCTGCTAGTGTTTGTCAGAATGATTTACACATTTGTCTTTGTTGTAATTTGTTCTTTGATAACTATCACATGTAATTTGCCTTATAAAATATAATAAAGTTTGCTTTACTTAAATTCCTGAAGAAGAGAACCGATGGTGATCGAAATATGGAATAAAAAAAATAAAATTTAAATAAAACAAAAAAAGAAGTTTTATTTAATATATGACCTAGAGCCGGAATAAAAATAAAAACAAAAATTACATATCATTAGGTCGGAAAAATTAACAAATATATACTTAACTAACGGAAGGCACGCCGAAGAACATCAATATGAAATTAATAAAATATACATACTTATAGTAACAAACCAAACAAGTTTGTCATAAGTAAAAAATAAAATAAGCAAATTAAAAAATAAACATGTGTATGGTTGGTAAAGAATAAATAACAATGGTAAGACTGTTGTAAGTTAGTGAGGTGTAATTTGAGCTCTTCATTACAAAAAAAAAAAAAAAAAAAAAAAAAAAAAAAAAAAAAAACTTTTCACAAATTGTGATACGATGAATCAAAAACAATTCTCGTATTACATTTACAGTGAAGGTTTGTATGAATAGCTGAAATATACATCAACTGACACCACAGAAGTGGACCAAACACAAGAACGCTGATGATGAAAGTGTAGCGGCTTTCGAAAACAGCATGTTGTTCCGTTCTGCTAGTGTTTGTCAGAATGATTTACACATTTGTCTTTGTTGTAATTTGTTCTTTGATAACTATCACATGTAATTTGCCTTATAAAATATAATAAAGTTTGCTTTACTTAAATTCCTGAAGAAGAGAACCGATGGTGATCGAAATATGGAATAAAAAAAATAAAATTTAAATAAAACAAAAAAAGAAGTTTTATTTAATATATGAC
The DNA here is from genome assembly GCA_963681545.1 of Germaria angustata. NCBI lineage: Eukaryota > Metazoa > Arthropoda > Insecta > Diptera > Tachinidae > Germaria > Germaria angustata. The sequence continues at coordinate 91,864,726 of OY812999.1, read as the reverse complement.
CTAGAGCCGGAATAAAAATAAAAACAAAAATTACATATCATTAGGTCGGAAAAATTAACAAATATATACTTAAATAATTATTAATAAATTTTCATTACCAATTTTACTCCACAAAAAAATCAAAATGATATTTTTATAATGTATTTGTGTTGGACACATAATAAAAATATTTTCGACCCACTTTTAAGGGAAAGAAATAAATATTTTTTCAACTTTTAGCCTGCGAAAACTGAAAAATTAAAATAAATACGTAGGAATTAAGAAAGTATCAGCTTTCACTTCGACATACATTCTGCAGTATGGATGATACAAATATATATTCGACCTGTAATCCGCTACTTGAACATAAGTTAAAAATACTTTCTGACTAAATCCTCTAAAAACTGATCTATTAATAGATATTTAAAGATTATTTTGGAAGTTGCTAATATAATATCTGCTAAGCTGTTCGTTTAATGCAGTAGGAAATGTACGAGTACTTAAGTATATTCACATTCATTTTGTTTAATCCATTTTCATATTTCATTTTACTATTTAAATTGTTGCATACTTTTTGGGTTATAACTACTTAAAAATTAAAGTACGTAGTACGAGAACTAAAAAGAAAACAAGATTTATGTGTTTTTCCAACACTTTTGCACTTTTCTGTTTTTACTATTATTGTATTTTACGTTTTACCACTAGAAAATATTGAAGAAGTTTTTCTTTGTAAAATTTTTTTCCATATATAAAAATTTTTGGCGTGTGCTAGAATATATAATACAAGTGGTAAAACATTATTTAAAGACTTTCTATTTTTGTTTTACATTTTACACTAACCGTTCAGAGTTTGCAATTTCTTTACATCGATTCCTTAGCATAATTTTAGGAAAATTAAAAAAATTTATATTTGCTTTTAATATATATATATATATATATATATATATATATATATATATATATATATATATATATATATATATATATATATATATATATATAGAGCCATGATAACCGACTATTTTGTTCCCGAATTGGATGGCATGAATGTGGATGAGTTGTGGTTCCAACAAGACGGCGCTACATGCCACACAGCGCACGTCACAATCGATTTATTGAAGGAAACATTCGATGAGCGCATAATTTCGCGGAATGGACCTGTCAATTGGCCACCAAGATCGTGTGATTTGACACCATTGGATTATTTTCTTTGGGGATATGTGAAGTCGTTCGTCTACGCCAACAAACCAGAAACGTTAGGGGACTTGGAAGCCAACATTCGTGGCGTTATTGCCAACATACGGCCCCATATGCTCGAAAAAGTGGTTGAAAATTGGACCTGTAGAATTGGCTTTATTCGAGCCAGCCGCGGCTGCCACATGCCCGAAATCATATTTAAACGTTAATGGCATAAAATTATCCTTCCAATAAAGCCAAATTGATGGACATTAAAAAGATTTTCTTGTGTTTTATTTCAATTCGAAGTTCTATACCTCTAAAAAAAAACACCCTGTATATATATATATATATATATATATATATATATATATATATATATATATATATATATATATATATATATATATATATATATATATAATGCGTGTAAGTGTTTTTTGTGTGTGTATGTGTATGTATGCGTGTGTGTGAATAATATATAAAGACATAAAATTAAATTTATATTTCAATACTGTTTTATTTTTAACCCAATGTCACTTTTCTTAATTCAAATTCCTTTGTGTCATAGTTTAGGGCGAATATTCATACTGCCATACTGCTATATATTTTTATTTTAATATTGAGCGTTTGTTTTTTTGTCACATTCAATTATTTTGCAAAAAGTGTTCGTGGCATATTTTAAGGGGCTGTAACAGAGTTTTTGTAGTATATTTCTGTAGTTTTCATGCCTTCCTAGAGAATTTAAATTTGTTTAAGTTGTATTTTTGAGAGAAAAAACTCTAAGTAGTTGTGGCCATTGTTTTCGCTATTACTGGCTCAAGTACTTTTAAAAATGAAACTAAAAAAATACTATTTATTTTTCAACATTTATATAAGGGACTTGCTTGAGTTACCTGGCGTACAATCAGGGGTTGAGGTGCTTGTGTTAATAGTAGCAGTAATAATATAGAAAAATACGTCTCGTTTATTACGATTTTATTGCCAATACATAATATCGAATATATTTTGTTTCTTTTTTATTTAACACAAACTTTATTTAAATACTACAGTTTCTTGGGTATAAAGCATGTTATTTTTCTAAAAAAAAAATATTTCACTAATCTTTCTAAAACTGTAGCATATTTTTGCGTGCCATTCAAACATGTCAAAACATTTTAATATGTATGAACATTTAAATAATAACGTTCTGCGTTTTTATGCATAACATATCAATATTAAAAGGAAGAAAATATTTTATAAAATTTTACAATTCATTCAACTGAGTAATGAATAAACAAAAATTTTAGCTTTCAGAGCAATATATGTATGTGTACGTTTTTATTACTTACATAAAAAATTGACTTAGTTAAAATCATGATAATATTTCCTATGCTAATGATGTCCTTTTTAATGATTGTAAAAATTCCACAGTACTCGTAAAATTTTGTAATCTACAGGATAACGAAAAAAGCTTCATTATTATCGCAAAATAATAATTACCTTTGTTAGAAAAAGAATAAAATTAAAATCCAAAGTTTTCTAAAATCGAATATCAGATCTCGATCGTAAAAAACTGTTTTGACTACTTCCGCGATGATGTGCAAAGACCTGTGTAAAAGATCGGCCGCACCAATCTCGTGTAAATATGAATCAATTCAGTGTAGCAGATTTTGAAATTTTTTGAAAACAATTGTTTGAAAATTTTGTTTTTCTAGTAAATTTCATTATAACGTTCCTAATACTCTTCACCTAAAAAAACACCATAAATTGTTTCAACTTTCAAATAAATACATTGATAACATGAAAAATACAAGATAACTCCGAAAATTCTTGTCTGATCGATTTAACATATTCGGTAATTTTTTAAAAATTTAAAGATTTCCTTCAAACGGCTCCTATTTGTTATCAATCGGTTTATTTGTTCAGGTCCTAAATTTTGTAAAGGAGTACTTTTTTCTCAGTACCTTCAAATATTTTTATTTAATACTTGATAGATTGACATCCGTAAATTTTATCTAAGTTGGCTAATTTTTTTACCCATCCCAATTCCTTGTTTTACTTAAAAGCTATAAATTTTCCGAAACACATTCGCTGAAAATATAAACTTAAGACACACAACTTGGATTCAGGGTTTGTTCTCTTTACAATAACTCTGAAAACAATAGGGGAATTGTCATTATAACTGCCTTTCTTATTGTAGCAGGCGGTTTTAAGTTAGTGCATACTTTAAGTTGCATAAAATATTTTAATGACTAGCATAACATTATACTTCAAATTATGTATTTTTACCGAAATTATTTTCTATAATTCTAAAATCTAGAGAAAAAACTTTATTTAAAAAATTTCTTCTGTGTTGCTTTGTGGCCTCGTTTTAGGCGTTAATTAAAATATTTTGTGCATGACAATTTTTACACATTTCTTTAGCCTTCAACCATTTTGGTAAATTTATGATGTCCAATTTGTTAGTTAGTTCCCTGCAATATTTTTTATGGTCACCATTTTGCTATAGAGTTATTCAAAACAGCTGTTGCATGCTTATTGTACTTATTTAAGGTTTTGAAAATAAATATATGTTTGAATAGAAAGCAAAAACATGCTTCATGGCTTAATAATATATTTGTAAAGTGCACAAAGTTTTTATTTTATTTCCTCTTTTCATATGAAGCATATTGTTCAGCCAACCATTAATTTGGCACACATTTATGTGTCTGTTTTCCTTTTATTTATGGCTTTAAGCGCGCAATTTCTCCCTATTTAAGAACTAATGCAGGTTTTTTTTTCTTAAATGTAGAGGTAGCTTAAAAAAATAATAAAAAGCATTTCTTTTCATTGTCCTTTTATTTAATCCATGTATATTTTAGTAAAAAATTCATTTAAATTCGTTCATTTATATTTGTTGGCTAATAAAATCAAAAATTTACTCCATTATGCTTAAATGGGTCGAAATACACAGCGTTATGTTGCATGTACATACAAGTATATTTATGCTCTATAAATTTAGTGGGATAGCAAACTATCTTGGTTATAAATCTAGATAAAATGTTTTTGATAAATATGGGCTTTAACCCTTTAACTACCAACATTTTTTTGACATGTCAAAGAAAACAAATGCGAAAAAAAGTAAAAGTGAAAATTCTTTAGATTTTCAATTTCAAATCCACTACAAAATGTAATAATTCTGGGAAAAAAACCAGATCCAATACGAACAGCCAATCGAACATCAATAATTATATATTAGTTTTAAACCCGAAAAATTGTATTTTTAACCATGACGGAGAATTGGTACGAAAGTAAAATGAACACATTTCTCAATTTGGTACGTTTAGGTCTTGCTCCTTCGAATTACTATTTTTTAATATTTTCAGACTTAACATTACGCTTCTGCATAAACAAATAGACCTTAAAAAATTACTCTTCAATTTCACTTCAAAATATAAAAATCAATATTCTATACTCAGCCTTGTTTCGAAATCGATTCATTTGTCAATTCACAACATTTCCTTTTACTTCTTGGGCTTAAAAATTTTTTTACAATAAAATTTACAATTTTTTACATATTTGAGCATAAAGCTAAACATTTTAACACGAAGTAAACGAAAAAATACGCAGAAAATATTTCGTACCATTTGATTTTGATATAAATATGTATTTTGAAACATCATTTTAATTTCTCTATTTTGAAATGGAACGGACAACATAATTCGAATGTACTTTTTAGTTCTTAGTCTAGATTAGCAGGCTATTAGGTTCGTTATTTATTTTAGTTAGGAATGAATTAATCATAAGAGTTGCGTTTCCAGTAGGAACAAGAACACTGAAGATGGCCCATAGCCGAGACCGGTCTGTTTACAAACCAAATTTACCATGGATTAGCGCATAATCATTGCAAATATATACGAATTAATCTTAGTATTCCAAGGTCAATAAGGAAAACAACTTTACTGTAATTCAAACCTACACAGCAGAACATGGCGGCGCTGTTCTCAGAGACCGTTTGTTTTCTAGGAAATAAAAAAATTTATTCATTTTCTTAAAACTTCGGTTACTATTGCACATCTACTTGAAAACTTTCAACATGAAAAAATTCATTGCTACACCCGAAAGCAAGTAAGATTCTTGTGTCAGAAATATTTTTTTTGTAATTCGAAAGCTAAAAAGTTGCGAATTAATATATGAGTAAATTTTAAATTTCATAATAATTCTATCACGTAATGGATTATTTTTCCACAGAAAAGTCTTTGTTTTCATATATTGATTTCTCCTAAGGATATGTACAATAGTGTTGTACGCAAAGGCAATGAATGGGCTGAAATAGAACATAGAAGCTGAAATTCAAGAATTTGATAATTCATTTCGATAAGAGGACTATTTGTTTTATTATTATTTTTTTTTTGTTTTTGGCTCAAGTAAATAATATATGTAGTTCTTATACTTTTGTATGGAACTTACTTATATCTGTTTGGTGGTAAGTGAACTACTCGTACCCCAAGTCACATTTTATAAATGCCTTTTTTATACTGTTTTATTCAGGATTTTTCCCATTCAGAAGCAAATCTAATATAGTTTTCAATATTGAGAAATTTAAAATGACATCAAATCCATAGTGTTTAGAGAACATGAATCGAAAAGAATTTCTTTAGTACAATATTCAATGGTAACTCTTAAGGACCCATGATAAGTTACGAAATTTTTCAGTTGTTGAGATTAAATTTTTCTATGCTAATTTTGGGGCATTTACTTTCCAGTAGCAATTCGCCCTCACATTATGAATAGTCCAATTCCGAAGCTAGGCGCAAGTGTTCTAGGTGATGACATCCTTTTATGTACCGCTGTCGCCTTTTGTCTCTTTTTTTTCTCTTTTTCCATCACACATGCTTCTTGCTTCCCAAGCGTATGGCGACCATATACCTCGACCATATCCTCGATGATAGACCCACATCCTATTTCTAAACGGCGATACTGATTTTGTATTCTTGCCGCCTTTAAATCTCTTTGAAGCTGGCAGACTTTATCGTAGTTGTAGCATTTGGCCCATGTTTTGCTCTACTTAGGAGACATTGTTTCTAATTTTACTTCTATGATTGCGTTGTTTGCACTACTTTCTCTACTGGCCATGATATCTGCACTCTGTAATCTTGACTGTATCCTGCGACAGTACAAAGTTAACCCTATATTATTTTTGAGAGATACTAGAACTTTTGTTCTTGGACTTAGTGCTGCATGTTTCAAAAGACATTTCACTACTACTCACAATCTTTATGGGAGGTAAAGAAGACCAAGTTCTTTTAAGCAAGTAACCATAACATTATATAAAGTGGCGTTATTATAATATAATATTAAAGTTATATAATATATTCGGGTTAAGGTTAAGATATATTGCATAAAAATTGCATCACAATTTGTGAGTGTAAATTGATTGACAACAATTCTGAAGCCATAAGAATGTATCAAAGTATGCAAATTCTATTGCAACTAAAAACTATTGCCTATGTTAAGGTATTTATTCCATAACTATGAAATGTTCATTAATGCAAAATATCACTACTTATAATATCTTTTAATAATCCGCCCACTTATAAAACTATTGATTACTTGCGGCCTTCCATCCTTCATTTTATAGTGTATTTCTTTAAAAGCCACCACAACCAATTAAGAAAATAGCATAGTTTTATGCCTTATTTATTTATAGACTATTTCAGCTTATTTCGATTTTACATCTTATTGGTGTTCCCAAACCAATTGCAAAATGATAAGCAATATAAATTAAACACATGATCCAGCCTTTTTCCTATTGATTAGCTGCTTTGCCAGAAATTGTTTTGCAACTAATCCCGCATGAAACACTATTTGTTCGTTGTTTTTACTAAGACCGCAAGCAATAGTCACATATCATGCATAAGACTATCCTATGAACTAGGCCAACACAAACTTGAGTCAGTACAAAGAAAATCCGATTTCTTTTCATTTTAAATTATGTATGTACTAGTACTTGAGTTTTGCAGAAGAAGCTGCAACTGAGCGTCTTTATTTTATTTTATATTCCCTATCAACTGCAAAGTATTCATAGACGCAAATGAAAATCGTTAAAAAGGAAAGAAATGATTTTGGCTTTTAACCCAATTGCATATAAAAATAAAGGTGAGTGAAATTTCTTCAGGACAAAATTGAATCTGAATGGAAGCATAATTGTTTTAAGCCAAATCACGCCTTAGTTTTACAACGTTAATATTGTTTTTAATATTATTGACAGAAAATTATATTTTGATGTGATGAAAAAAGGAATAGAGCTAAATATTAGATTTATATCTAGGAAATGAGCAGTAATGGAAAATGTATTATCATATAACAAAGAGTGTAATTTCACAAATAAACTCAGCGATTTCTTTTAACGAGTAATCGTGCTTATGTTATAAATTAAGTTCAGCCAAAAAGCTGTGGTCCAAAATATTATCGACTGTATCCTGATATACTCCGTACTTTTGTGGCTTCGGTAATATTCGATTCGCCCATATGGCCCCAACGGGCCCTGTACAAGCCTTTGCTATGGAGTGGGACCCTTACTGATTATATTTGGTAGAATTCAGTTTGAAAGTGCAACAGAAATTTAATTTATGAATAAAAGGATATGTGGGAGGTAAGCATTTCCTTGCATCGAATTTATCAAAAACTAAAACTATGAAGCTTAAGCGCATGATTGAAGAAGTATTTTTGAATACAAGGACATATTGGAGGTACGCATGTCCTTGTATCGAATGAACTAAAATTCTCACAAAGGTAATGACGACACTTTCAGAAGCATCTAAAAACGTATTGATGTAGTTCTAGAACCTTTTCAAAGTTTTTGTTGTAGTGTAATCAACAATGAAGCAAAAATTAAATTTTTCAAATGGGAGGTAGAAATATTCTTGCCAATTGTATATTTTATATATTACTTAATAGACGGATATAAGCACGTCTTTGATCCGAGTTAATTGGTTTTTCTGACAAAACTTGAAAAAATTTTGATTAGTTATTGACAATTCTCTCTGCATAATTTTAATTTATGATATAAATAAGGACATGCGTTAAGGAGGCATGCCCTTGACCTTCATGAAACGAAAATTTTACTAGAGCTTAAGAGCGTCATTTTGGAAACTTTTACTAATTATTGCTGCATTCTGGTCACAAATGTAGAAAAACTAAACTCAGATATGTCCCTGCAACGGCTGAAATCAGATTTCTCAAAAATCTGAAATGCATTATTAGGGAAATACTTTTAGCGCATTTTGAACAGAAATCTTATCACGACAACTACTTATAAGTCCTCATACCTTTTTCAAATTTTCTTCAAAATAATAATGTGCTTAATTTTTATATCTACCAATTAATTTCAACTGTCTACGATAATTTCTCTAATTTTATCAAAGCAATATTTAAGCTCAAATCCCTCTTAGACGCCGTCACAGATTGTCAAAATTTATAATTTAAAAAAATTTAACCATTTACTTTGGAATTAATCGTTTACATAGACCAGTAACTTTAGAATTAATCGTTTAGGAAAAATCGTTTGTCCTTATGGGTTTAAATATGCGTAGTTATGCTACGGGTATATTTTAGAAGCTTCACGATTCGAGTATTCGGTTACTTTTAAGATAGTTCAATTGTTTTTTTTATAAATAATTATTTGATTAAGCAAATCCTATAGAAAAAAACTTTAGTTCATTCATTGATTTTACACAGCAAGCGAATATTTCTTGATTTATATCAAAATGAAATTTAGATTCCATTTTGTCTGAATTTTATATTTTCGGTTGAATCCAAATTTTTAACTAGCAAATAACTGTTAAACTTACATCACTACAATTTCTATAAAAGCGTCCACTCCTTTTCCTACCGCTCTAAGGAACACATATGTGCATACACACACAAATGTACATACAATACATATTTGCCTTAAAATAACTTACGTTGGATTTCTCCAACAATATGGAAGCAAAAATTGTGTATGAAAGAAATTAAGAATTTTCGCTGAAAGATAAATACTACAAAACATGCAACTGAAAAATGTGTACATACAATGTACTTAACCACAAATATGATGAGGTCAACAGCCTAAAAGTATGCACTCACATTCAATTTACCTTAAGGCAAACTGACATTTTCATGTTTTAAATAAGAAAAGTAAGGGGAAAAAACTGTGCAAATGTCTAGGGTATACAATAGAAAAAAAGGTAAATAAACTATGTACTTATACGTAGATAAAGAAAAACAATTTCCTTTCTTTTGTCAATGTTTCTTTTCACTTTGTTTGTTTGTTTATGTCTTTCCAATACATACAAATAGCGTATTATTAAAAAAATGCATCAATCTGTTTGTTCTACTTTTAGGCGTCAATCAACAGATGATCAGGATTCGGACTTAATTTCAAATCTAAGTGAAACCAAGAGAAAACACAATATTATATTTCGTATATGGAATTTTAAAAGGAAGGTATGTATATGCATACATACATATGTGTGTATATAATCAAATATTAAATAATTATTTGCCTAATATATTATTCTTGGTTTGGCTGGGTTTGCGAGTTAGAAAAAATCTTCACACTATTTGGATAGATTTTGGCAGCATCAGGATACCAATTATGCCAAATTAGATAATGGAAATCAATACGAAAGGTAAGATTGAACCCATTTACAGACGAAGGAGTTAACAAAAAATTTATATATATGCAATCAGTTTTAAGAATAATGGTCCTGGCATTGAAAGTTAATTAAACTAAAGTGATTTTATTAATATCTCACGTAACTAAAAGTTATTGATAAAAAACATATTTATTAAATTCAATATTCGAGATATTCTTTAAAAGAATTATTTCAAAAGTTGTATTGTTTGTTGTTGAGTTATGCCTGCCTTTTATTGGACCTGGTCAAAATAATCAGTATTCTTTAGCCGAATCGTGCATAAAGTTGTGAGAAAAATGAAAAGATTGAAGTCAATTATAATTGTTTGTTACATTGTGTTTGTATAAAAGTTTTCTAAAACTTTTAAATTTATATGTTTTATAAATTACAAATAGAATAATTTTATTGAATTCTTTTTGGATTCTCATATAGTATTTGTAATTTTGGTATAAGTATATGAGTTTGAATACTTTTCAAACATTTTTTGACCAAAGGGTACTGTTGATGTGACTAGTGCCAACGACAAACAATAAATTTTAAAAAATCAATCCATTATGTCTACAAGCAAAGTATGTTTCTTGTACGAAATTAAATCTATTCTAATTATGTATGATTAAAATCGAAAGCATTAATCACAAATAGTCACTCTTTTTACATTCTGACCAAATTATTTTACGAGTATTATTTATTCAACCCTTGTTTATAAATTAGTTAGCGAGCTATCTTTATAAAAAACAAGCATTTGTTTGTCTTCTTTAGTGATATACATGTACATATATAACGACTTACATTCAGTATTTTATCAAACTAAAACTGTGAAGCCACTTTGGTTTGCCTGCAAAACACAGAAACCATTTGACGGGAGTGAAACCCATTGGTTGAAAACAGAAGGTGGTCCTCTCAAGCTGTTTATTGAATTTAATATTATAAAAATATTTTAGATCTATTTACAGTTGACGAAAAATATATTGATGATGGATTTTATTCTTCTTGAGATTAAATTAGTCACTGCTTTTTTTGAAGAAAATGATACCCAATGAGTATCGAAATATCGATAATTACAAATAATATATTTTAACCACTAAATAATACCTTGAGCTTAAATAATATTTTATTACTTATTCAACTGACCTTCGTAGACTAGTAGCTAGTGTACTAGACTCGTAGTGCGAAGCTGCTAGGTTCGAATCCTGCCGCAGAACTCTGGCAGTTTGTGTCTGATAATTAAAAGGGAGCGCACAACAAGCCTTCACTGGCTTAAGTGTATGTCGTATGACATGGGCTATCACACCCCTCCAATCAAACTAACCTAACCTAACATAAATAATATTTTAATCAAAAATTTTTTATCTTTATTATTTCTTTGACTTAAATTGACTGTGTGCGTGTATATTGCATGGACAGTATTATATTCTCCTTCTAAGAGACATATTTCTAACAACATTTTATTGAGAGAATATTATAGCAAATAAATAGCAAACACAACATTTCCGAAACTTTTACATTATTGAATACAAAAAATACTCAAAAAGATAAATTTGCTACACTAAGATAAGAATAGACAATATTAGACGATTGATTTTGAGTTCACTTGCAAACTGTATGCATATTGCAAGAAATGTAAGATTAGCTCTTTTAACACTTCCTAGAGCTTTAAGCGGATCGAACACTCCAATGAAGTAATACATGCACCGTTAGTAGCAACGGAAAAGGGTGATTTTACTGACGCGGCTTATAACGTAGCTGGCGATTAACGCACACCAATAGGTTGGGCCACGGATAGATAAATAGATAAGTTGATAGGCAAAAATATAGTTAGATTGATTTTGAATAAAATTTGCAGTTTTCATTGGCGAATAAGGCGTCATTTCAACTAAAGGTTAAAAATACCAGACCTATAAGATTACATCAATTTCTTTTAATTTGTTGATTATGATTACCACAACTATATTTTTCAATCAGCAGCAATAGCATTAAGTATATACTGTTATAAATATATATATTATATATATATATATATATATATATATATATATATATATATATATCTTGCTCATATGCTACATACAAACATTCCCTGGTTTTCAGTTCAAAAATGTGATATTCTTTTTTCAGTTATTCCGATATACAATTACAAAATTTGGACGTCAACAATCTGATTTTTACATCCGGCCATACCAAAGAAACAGCTGTAAATTGTATATCCAGCCGAATACCCAGCTCAAGAGCCAGTTCTTCCATCGATCTAGAGTGGGAACATGAATACAGTCAATTAAGACACTACAACCAGCAGCTGCTCAAGCAAAGATCTGTCATGCAATCTCAACAAAATTACAGGCAATTGAACATCTTAGCGAGTGTGATTAGAGATGAGACATCGGCCGATGAATCCTGGCAATGTATGAATCAAGATGAGGACCAATCTATGGCCTCGTTAGGCTCCCAAGGGCCTAACACCGGCTCGTTTTGCGCAACGAACAAAAGTAAAGAACATTCAAGTGTCAAAGAGGGTTTGATTAAATCCAACAGCCGTATAATAAGAACTAGTTCCATAACACGAAACTCTTCACATAACTCCTGGTCACACATATCCACCCCAGAATCATTGGAATGGGATATCGATGAGGATCAGCAGCAGCAACTAAAAATGGAGGATGACAATTTGGACCATGAAACCTTAAAGCTGTTGCATCAAATAGAACAGTTGAAAAATCGTGTATTATACGAGACAGGGGAGGGTTTAAATGATATTCTGGATAATGGAAATTTGGATTATGTGCAAAATAAAAAAGTACCAACAACAGGCACATTAAACAGTAAAAATTGTTTCCAATTGGGAGATAGTGATGAAGAAAATGGCAATTGCAGTTGATTAGGTAACATTTCCAAGGAATAAGACAACAGAATTAGAAATTATTGCTTTTTTAAGCCAAAATAATGAAAACTCTGATACATAAAAAATTTATTGTTAAATCGTAATAACAGAAAGGAATAGGAAATATTAAAACTCCCCCAGAATCAAATATACAAGTGCCTCGTACCAGATAACAACAGATCTTTAATTATATTATTTTTCTAAACGGAAATTATTTATAATTTATTTCTTAGGAGCTTCTTTAACTTATGCAGTGTTTTGGCAAATGATACGATCATGGTCGGTCTAGAAATACACGGATCTTAACTTGTTGGAAGTTTGACAAAATTAGCTAGTCTTGATTTCACAATAAGATGTCCAGTGTTTTCAAGCAAAAAAGTATCATACATCGCCTGAAAGTAGTAGAAATAAAATAGAGGTACCACTTATAAGAATCGTTTGAATCTTACGTGATCATGCATGATCGTCAGTAGCTTTTTCCATAAAATGTTTCAGTGTCAAACATTTCATCCACAGAAATTTTAAATTACACTCCAGACATATTATTTCTTCAGTATCAATTAATGAGCTTTCAATTATGGTAGTTAGTAGCTCTAATTTTTTAAATTTAAAAAAAACTTAAAAAAAAATTTTTTAAAAAGGATTAACACAAAAGCTGAAATAATTGCTTGGTACAAGATCTTTTTTCTAGTTTCAGCGATCTCTTGCTACAGCCAAAAATTTTATTTTAATATTTTTTTATTTCAACTATTTTTTTTTACTTATAACTAATAAAGTAAATGTATCGAAATAAATACGAATTCACTTATATAATTTTTTATTACACTTTACTCTCCATAATTTACATACACTTCACATATCCTTACAAATCAGAAAGTAACAATTCTTTAAAAACACATCTACTTAAAACAGAATTCAGATTTAACAAACACTAAAAATTCAAAACAAAATAACATACATTTAGGGGCTTTTACGACAAGTTAACTATAGTAGGACCGTTTCTTTACAGAAGACAAGTCAAACTTTGAGAATTTTTAAATTCTTAAAAATCACATTTTTTGAAACACAACAAAGAAGACATTAACAACTAATATTGTTATTATTATATAAGTTATATAAAATGTAAAGAAAGATTTAAATATATTAAAGAAATATTGTTTATATACAGATAGAAACTATTTATGAAAAAGAAATCTGCAATAAACAAAATACCGTAAAAATGTTTGACATAATTTTTTTAGAAAGTATTGCAGCAGGAATAATTAGGAAGAGCTCATGCAGTGAGAATGTTCATGGACTTATAATTAAACGTACTCATTGAGCATATGTGCACAAATGTCATACCACTAATAAGGAAAATATTTGTTCACATCGTAACCAGACTTATCATCAATAGATCTGGTTGCGAGTCCGTTCATTTAGCTCTTGAACGATTAAAAATACTGCCAAAAACTCATATTGTATAATTTTTTTATTTGTAGTCTTTAGTTGCATGCGGTACTGTGTTTTAAGAAATTGTCAAAACTTTTAAGATTTTAGCGGGGGCAAAACCGTCAAGATTTTCGAAAGAAATTTTCATGCAAAAGTTAAAAAAACCATTTTGTGGAAAAAAAACAATTTTTTCACAAAGTGACAGTGACTACTACTACTACTACTTTGAAATTAATTCTGGTCAACCATTGTGGTTATTTCGGGCAAATCAATCCGATTTTAATCGAAATAACAGGGAAATGATCAATGGCAAACTCATATACATACATACATATATATATATATATATATATATATATATATATATATATATATATATATATATATATATATATATATATATATATATATATATATATAGTTATTTGTTTTGTTACAATCAACTTTAAAATATTTTTTGTTTTGTTTATACTATGTAATATTTTCTGTGAAGCATTTTGACGATTTTTTTTTCTTGAAAATTTCACCCCCCATTTAACCGAAAACTACGCTTTTCAGTAACAACCAGTAACATACTACGTTCATACACACGACTTATTTGCAAAATGAAAATACTGCAAATAATAAATTTTGCCGCATAAGCTGTTCGTTCTCAAATGCATCATTGTGCTGCATAAAAATAATATTAGCTGAAGCAGTAAGCCAAAAATATATTAAATATGGAATATATAAAATAGTCACATAATATAAGAGCATCCATTTGATTTGAATCGGTATAGTAAAGAAAGTTTACATTTCTAATGCAGGGCAGCGATGCAATTAGAAACGGGGTCTTAATTTTCTATTTGTGAATAATTAACTCACGAAACCAATTTTTGATTAATGACACTATTTGCAAATAAGGTTTAACACATTTCCACACGTTTTACCGTTCTTAGTGTTTTCATCGATTTGGCACACTTATTACTATATGATAGAGCAAAAATAAATTATTTACTAAACAATTAATTTCACGAAAAAATTAATTTAAATGTCTCTGAAAACAAATATGCTTAAAATAAAAATTCAAAATGGTTGCTTTCATCTTTATATTTTTAGCCACTACTTTTTTGATCATACATATATTTGCCATTAACGGAAATACTAAACGGTTATATTTTCACCATCCAATATAATTTCCTTATCTGACGTGACTTACACGTGTAAACAGTGAATTAGTTATGCCCCGATTATCGTTTGCAACACTTAAATGTTGTGTTATTTCAGCTACAACACAACATTAATTTATTTTTTGATTACGGTTCACAACATCTAGGTGTTGTTTATGTCACAGAATTGCATTTTATTTGTAGTACATATTTCCGTAAAAATACATACATACCTGCATGCCAAAAACTGTTGGAAACAGATTAAAGAAGCGTGTATTTTGTTAGAAATGTATAAAAGAACAACAAAAAAACAAACAAAAATCGCACGTATCCGAAAAAGAATTCGAGACAGTTCAACTCCATTGGAACTACCATATATAGAATAAGTATGTATAATTTTTATAAAACCAAAAATTATTACAATATCTTAATTACAATAACATAATATATAGTTTTATAAAAATTTTCCCCAAAAACAAGAATGGTTTCTTATTTTTGATACAAAAACTGAGCACTTTTCTAAAAACTATCTCTGCCATTCTTTAGTAATTCTAATTGGCTGTCCCAAGGCATTTAATTGTTCAGTAAAATGATCCCATTTGTCCTTGAGCTGTATTTTGTTATATCCAAAAGGCAGCTTGCCTCGGCCAATATCTGTATTAATTTGCTAAGAAATATTTATAATCAATTATTTCTTACAAGTATGTATGTTTTGCAAAATAAATTTTATATGCATACTTAAATTTTTCTTTATCTATTTTCGATTTTCAACTTAATGTTAATAATGTTAATGTTAATAAAACAACACCTAATGAGATGTTGTAGACTACTGACAGTGCGAACAACACATAAATACACATGTTGTAAACGATAATCGATGTTAACGAACACAGACAACTCAAAGTACAACAGTACTGACAGCTGACAGTTGTAAACCATAATCGCATTTTTAAAAATACAACGTTAAAGTAACAACTGTGGTAAACGATAATCGCGGCATTAATTGCAAATATGTAGTTTTATTTGTGATTAATCAACGTATGAACGTAGTAGCAATTGGTAAAAGATTTTTGTAAATGAAAGACCTACTGATATCAGCGGTTTATGTCTATGCTAACAACTTTTGCAAAAGTGTTGACCAGCACCAATGACAGCAGTGTAGTTGTTGTATTTACTATCAGTTGGAAATCAGCATTTTTCTTATAACGAGAGGTGAATTACATTAAGTACCATCTAATGTAACTTTTGAGATAGAAAAGCTTAAAAGGAATACAAAGTGTTTAGGGAGTGAGAACACAAAGTGAACTATTTTTGTTAAAAATGTTAATCTAAAGTTCTGTAGAGAGATATGGAACCATTTACTCTTTTAAACGTTCCAAGATTTTGTTTTTAGTTTCCAAGGAAATTGCTTATCTCTTCGTAATATTTTGTCATAAAAATGGTATACGATTGTATTGCTTATAAAATTTTTTATAAACCCAGAAAACGAGACAATGGGCAAACATTTTCATGTAAATTTAAGAAAAATCTTAAATTATCTGTTTAATCTAGTATCAAATGACGAAACTCAAGTCGTAAGTTGTCCACCGCAATAAGTAATAATATATTCAGACACTTGTAAAAATAAATCAGCAAGCCACGACGCCTACAATATTGACATATCAAAAAATAATTATCAACACAAATTACACTCACAAAAAATTTCACCATCGAATCAAATAAAAATTGCAATTTGGTTTGGTTGCTATTATAACTCCATTGTAATTATTTATTTTATCCTACGAACTAAACGAACTCTTCTACAGATAACAAAATAAAAATCAATTTTGATTACTAAAAAAATTTAGATATATAAAGTAAAACAAAACCAAAATCAAAAACACATGACGACTTCACCCAAGCGTGGGCTTTAATTGACAGTCTTTCACTTGCAATATCAAAATTTAATTTTATTCGTGATAGAACAGGAAATTCCTATAAAAAATATATGAGTATTATTTCATAATCGTGTAGAAAGAGTTGCGTATATGTATGTATATCTAATCCTGTTTTTTTTTAATTTCGAACTCCGAATGTTGCTTGATTTCAACGAAGTGAGAAAAAGCACTAAAAACCAATTAAAAAGTTTCCACATAAAAAATTGCTACGTTGAATTTTTTACGATATACATATGTAATTTTGTAGGTGAAATTGCGAAAAGAAAAACTGGGAAACGAAAGAAGAGAAATAAACTATCAAGGAAGGAAAACAACAGAGAAGCAACAAAATACCTTTTAACTCTTTTCGAAGTAGGTGAAGAAGAGCATAATAAAAGAAAATATGTGTATCAGCCAACATACGAGTACATGCTTTACGTAGTTATGTATGTACATATGGATGTGTGGATCAAAACGTCTCGTTTTAGAAGATGTTTTTACTACGGTAACAACTTCTATTGAAGTTGACATGACGTATTAATATGTACATAAGTATGTACTTATGTATATATGTACATACCTCTACAGATTTATTGTTTCAGAGGAAAGTATTTGTTATTTTTTTAACGATTCAATTCGTTTTTTAATAATTGAATCAAATAATATAAACAATGTGTAGGGCAAAGTATGTATATCAGTTATTTTACAAGCAAAATTTATACTGATCTGCACCGAAGTGTAGATGCCTGTTTTGATATATTATTCTCCTTGATACCTATACACTTACATATGTACATATGTATGTATGTATGTATGTATGTATGTGTCTATATGTTGATATTAATAGGAAAAATTTCTATTCTCAAATACGTGGGTACAAACATTAATTTTCTCTTGTTTTAAAATTTAAATTCAAATTCTGTTTGAAACTATTTATGTTTCAATCTTATATCTCTTAATTTATCATGTTAATGAAATACAGGTACAACTTTTATTTGTGCCATTCGTCAGAAATTGTAAAAAATTTGAAAATTTTATACCCGGAACACACATTGGAAGCACTATTAAAAATTTAATATTGAAATTTATTATTCTCCATAACTAATCGCTAAAACAATTAGATCTTTTGCAAAATACATTGTTTGTTGTGGCTTTAGCTCTTCATACGACGACAATTCATTGGTCGCTTAAGGTGAATTCACCCATTCGTTCTGAACGAAATTTTTGTTGTTGTTCCGCATTAAATTTACTCTCACTCTCAAAAAAATAGAGACGTCAAACTACATATAAAAAAAGCGTTCGGAACGTTCAGAACGAATGGGTGAATTCACCTTTAAACTTCACTGACGATTTGGTTTACCGACCAATGAAATGTCGGCATATGAAAAGCTAAAGCCACAGCAAATAAGCATTTTGCGAAAGCACTATTAAAAATTTTTAAAATTTTCGAGAAATGGGTTAAATATCACTAACATTAATTAATATGCGTTCAATAGAACATAACTAAAATCTCCTAATTCGGAAAAGACATTGAAATTTATTGGATAGAATAAAAAAATCGAAAACTTACCTCTATATATAAACATAGTATAAAGTTGATATCAGCGGTATGTGTTCTCTTCTTTCAATATTAAAGGTGAATTCACCCATTCGTTCTGAACGTTCCGAACGATTTTTTTTTATATGTAGTTTGACGTCTCTATTTTGAGAAAGAGAGTAAATTTAATGCGGAACAACAACAAAAATTTCGTTCAGAACGAATGGGTGAATTCACCTTAAGATTATAAAGTATTTTTGAATAATAACAGTTCACTAATGCGATTTAAAAACACACAAAAATGTTAATATAAGTAGGTATGTACTTATGTAAGTATGTTAACAGAACATATGTACTTAGGTATGCAGAACACACTTAGGTATGTATGTATGTATGTATGTATGTATTTATGTATGTTCATAAATATGTACATTAAAATGCACTTATATATACTTTTATGGATCAATGCACGTAAGTATATACATATGTACATACATATACATACATATGTATGTACTTATGTAAATATAAGCAATTAACATGCTATTTGAACTTCACTCAATACCTTTAATTATAAAACGGGCAATAGGTATGAACTTATGTACATACTTATTATTTTCTTAAAATATTTCACTACATATGCATACATACAGATTTTTGTATAAACTTTGTAAGAAACTTTTTCTCATATTAAATTGGTGATACAGATATAAAAACAAAAACATTTAAACTATACATAGTACATATATTTATGTGCGTATCACCCCCTTTATATCTAAATTGTTTTATGTATTAATGCATCATTCTTTAATTGATATGCTTTATATTAATATATAGGAACATACATGTGTACATACGTACATACATGCATGCTTACATACATAAATCCATGCATACCCACAACGTTTGTGTAGATGTGTGTATCACAATAAATTTGCAAACACACTAAGCACCGTTTAGCCAACAACAAACACCAAAAAACCACTTTATATTTCTTCAAAACAAAAAAAGTTACACAGCAAAAAAAAACAATATGTCGGCTGCAACAATTAATGAACATTATCTTTTGCATATTTTTCTATTTTTATATACACATGTACATAAGTACATACACACATAATTAACTAAATACTTTTAACTTTACAATTAACAATACATATTAACATTTATTTCTTCACTTATTCACTTTATGCTAAATAAATTTCAATTAATTGACGAAAGACTAAAAAACGCGACACCTCTTCCAAAAGTGAAACAACAACTGAAATGAATTTGCAAATATACATACACATGTATATGAATGTATATAATATTAAATATTGTTGCAAATGGTGATTTTAGAGTGGTGAAGAAGGTGAAGTTCAATGTTAAATTTCCCTTCATTTTCTCAGGAATTATAAGATGAATATCATTCCTCTCTTTTATTAGGTGTGTGATACACACATGAATATTCAGCTTACATTTGTGTAAACAAGCCCAAATATTTAAAGGCCATGTCACATACAACTTTTGCTTCGCGTTGCGTTACAGCTTCGCTTTGATATTTAAGTTGAAATGTACATACTTATACGAAACATGTCACATAAAACACTTTTAACGCAGCGTGACGCAAAAAGTTCGGCAACTCTCAACTTTTTGCGTGCTTTGACAATCAAAGTTATGTATGTATGTATGTATGTATGTTGGAATATGATATGAAAATGTGATGTGATATGAAAAATACTTATTTTTTTGTTTTTAAAATTTATTTCCTGTTAAAGAATAGGAGCTTGTTTTTTTAAAACTAATTTATAAAATAGTACCTATTTGCATGCTATATGTAAGTATATAGCATAAGATTATTTTATTGTAAAAAATCAGTGGCAGCGTATTATTAATAATATCTTAACTTTTTATATGAATACATACATATGTATGTACTTATGTATTTCAAAATCCAAAAAACAAATGAATTGATGACAATAAAAAGCTTTATATGCTATAGTGGTGTATTTTCAATAAACTACAATAGATGATAACAAAATAAACACACAAAAGCAAATAATATTTTGACTTAAATTTTTATAATAAAAAATAATTAGCAAAATTCATAACCACCTTTTTGGTAAACATACTATGCGCGCGTTGTGTCAAAGTTTTCATTGTGTCATACACCTTTTGCGTTACGCTTTTCTCTCAAAGTTAAAAACGTCACGCAACGCTACAAAGTTTTATGTGACACGGCCTTAAGCTTAATATTTATGTGTGTATCACACGCTTTAGAACTAAAAATTATTACTTATTGATACATCATTAATTAATTACTTCAGTTCATAGTATTATACATACATACATGCATATACATACATATATAAATCCATACATAGTCATAACCTTTGGTCAGTGATGGGAAATGAGATTTTCGTTTCGGTATCAAAAAATTTTTCTGAGAGTACTTTTTTAACCTCAAGAGTAACATATTTAATTTTTTTTTTTTAATTTTTATTAAACAGTAAAAAAATCTTTATGAAAACAAAAAGTTAACAAAAACCATAAATCAATACATAAAAAGTTCATTTTACCTATAAACAAAACATTTTTAAAATTTATTTTGTACTTTTTAAGATATACATTATACTTTAAACTAAAAAAGCCCCTAGATAAATATCGCCAATTGAATGGATTTGGATTTATTTCGAAAATAATTTTCTCTTACATTTTAAGACCATTTCAAAAAAAAACTTCCTCCATCACATTAAAGTCAAAATCATTGAGTATTGTCCTTCAAATAAGCCCAAATCTATACCAGTAGCGTTATTCACCTAGGATTTATTTCAATTTAAAGTTTTATACCTTAAAAAATACCCAATATAAAATTTTACATATTCAAAAAAAATAATAATAAATTAACAGAGGGCATAAATATACATATATGTAAATACAAATTCATTAATATAACTAAACAATCTATTTTAACTAATAGTTATGTAAAAAACAAACAATAGCTATACTAAAACAGATGAATTTAAGACGTATCACTGAGAGTATCAAATGTAACAGAGGAGTAACACGGTATTTTTTCAAATCAAATAGTATCAAAAAAGTACGATCGTAACAACTTTTCCATCACTGCCTTTGGTACAAGATGTTTGTGTCATAATAAATTTGCAAACTAAGCACTGTTTATCCAAAAACAACAACAAGATTCCACTTTATGATTCTTTAAAAAAACAACAAAGCGAAAAAAGACAAATTGTCCGCTGCAACAATTGCTACTGAACAACATATTTTTCATTGTTTAATAGTTTTGTATACACATTCTTATACACACATACATAAGTACATACATATTTAACTAAATACTTTTAACTCAATCATTAAAGAAAATAACTATTTTTTCTAAATTTATTCACTTTATGCTAAATAATTGACGAACAATTAAAAAAACACGGTACGTCTGAATGAATTTGCTAAATACATATGTATGAATGTACTTACGTACGATTAAATTTTGTTGTAAATGATTCAGATGATGGTTTTAGGATGGTGAAGAGGCTGAAGTTCATTATTAAATCTCCATTTTTTAAATATATATCCCTAAGGGAATTTTGTTTTTATTCTTAGAATTAATCTTCTATCCGAATTTAAAATCTTAGTGTCAATAAATTAATATATAGTAAGTAAGTCAATACGTTAGATATACTTGTACATACATATGTATTGTCCTCGAAAGCTATATACCATGTATATATCGTATATGTATATATCGTATGTATATGTATGAATTTAATGATTTTCTTATTCATTAAGTTATTATCTTTTTGAAATAGATAAGTACGAGCATATTGACGTTTATTAGGGACGGAGGTTTGAGGTATTATATATGTACGTTTCGCTGGTACTGAAGTGTAATCATCAGGAAACATTCAGCCAAATTTATATGTAATAAGATACTATATAAATAGACCCGTTTTCATTAATATATGATATGAGCAAGACCTTCAATACACTGTAATACAGTCGGACTCGTTTCAATGAAATCAAATATTTCGAAAAAATATTTTATGCTATTTCGAGGCAGTTTAGTTCGCGTAAGTGAAAATTCTCTGAAGTCCCAAATTTATGGTTCTTTATTCGCTTAATGACAACAATCAATTGGAGACGTTTAGATTAGATTTCCTATTCACACTTTCCTATTCCTATTCCTTTCACTATTATTTTAACTATCAGATTATTTTAAAAACACTTGGGCTGGTTTTTCACGATGTCGAAATACAATAAAACATGTATTTTCATATTGATTGTTTTATTAAATTCCCAAAAAATTCGAAGGGCACAAAAGTAATCTTATAATTTGAATTGGATGCAACTTAAGCAATAGGAACTAAATGTCACTTTGCTTTGACATTTATGATGTAGGTACTATACATAATTAGTTATCATCAGGCCATGGAGCGATACACACCTCAAGCACCTCAATTATACACTTCCAAGTAAACTTTTTATGAAAACAGAGCTCTTTTTTCATTTGTAACAAAATGGAAGCCAGTTCAAGATATGACATTACCACCTTGTAAAAAATTAAACAAAGAGGCTGAAAAAACTTTGGTATTAGTAAAAGTTACTACTCGAAATAGAGTCGATTTAAATTAATCGGATTTACAGAACAGTTTTTAAAAACTACATTAGGCCTTTCTGTTATTCAAAATTATATGATTCTTCGTTCAATTCCTGAATATGTAAATTATCCATTTGGAAAGAAAACATCTTGCAATTTAAAAACAAGTTGTCATTGACATATTACAAACAGGAGTTTTATGAAGAATTTTTAAATTCATTCCTCTTTTTTGAATTTTTTTCCAAATTCAGAAAGACAATTAATTCCAATAATGAAAATAAAATTTCATAAGAAAATTTATCATAGAGAATATAGAGGGAATTTAACATTGAACTTCACCTTTAACATTGAAGTACACCACCCTGACCACTCACTGAATATTCTATGTACAACAAACAAAACGCATTAATACATACATTTTTGGCAAATTCATTTTAGTATTCATTTCTCTTTTGTAGGGAGCTTTCGCGTTTTTTAGTCTTTCGCCAATTGATTACAAATTATTCGGTATAAATTGAATAGCTTAAGGGAAATGTGTTACTTTTAATAATTGAAAAAGTTAAAAGTATTTAATTAAACATGGTTATATGTACATACATACTTACATATGTACCTACATAATTGGTGCATAAAACTATAAAAAGATCAGTAAATCTGCATTGATTGGTGCACCTAACCAAATTGTTTTTTTCACTAACTTTTTTTCTATGATTGAATCAGCTGGTGGTTTCTTGTTGTTGTTGGATAAATGGTGTTTAGTGTGTTTGCAAATTTATTATGTTATACCCAGCAGTTCAAATGCATGAGTGTTGTATGTATTTACGCACACATTTATGTATGTTTGTCAATATTAATATGAAGGGAAGGAATGAAATAGAATAATGCATTATTATGTACATACATACATACATACTTATGTAAGTACATGAGTAAAAGTTTCTTACAATGTTTATAATAAACAAATTTATCTAATGTAAAATTTAAGAAAAAAAAATATTGCCTGTTTTGGAATTAAAGTTAATGAAGCTTAAGTGTAAAAAAAGTATATACTTATGTATACACCTATATATATATATATATATATATATATATATATATATATATATATATATATATATATATATATATATATATATATATATAATATATATATATATATATATATATATATATATATATATATATATATATATATATATATATATATACTATATATATATATACATATATATATATATATATATATATATATATATATATATATATATATATATATATATATATATATATATATATCAGCATTGGACAAAATTGTTTTACACTTGTGTTAGTGAGATAATTTGAAGGTACAGTGACAAGCAAAACGAAACACAAAGATTTTCGTATAAGGAACTAAATTAAACGAAATCGTCTACATTAATGCTGTCATGACAGTTTTTTAAGAGCAGTATATGTTTCAAAGACGTGGAACTAATTTTATTACGTTGTTTATTAAAAATTAATTTTAAGTCCGAAAATTTTTTTTCACATAAGTGGTCGGAAAAATTAAAGAATTTTGAAAGAATTTCAGAAAGTTCAGGATAGGCTAAGGCATCCAAAGTTTTCCAAAATATTAACCTGTCTATTCTCGGAGAAGCTTTTAACTCGCTTCGTGATATTACAAGTTTTGATTGTATTTTAAATTCATATTTGGTAACATCAACATTAAAAGGGTTTTCGTAAAGTTCCAGAAGTTGTTTTATGTTATTTGTATCCTCAAATCTATCTTTGAAATTGAAAAAAAGGTTTTCAAAAATATTAATATATTCGTGCTTGTTCAAAATTAGGGATGTTTTAGGAAATTCTTTGAAGTCACCTAACTTAATTTGTGATAACAAATATATTTTAGTTTCGAATTGTAAATTTTTTCGTATATATTAATTTCCTTGCCCTGTAATTCTAAATTAAAATCATTAAGAAAGCCAGTCGTATCTACCAAAAATGCTAAGTCTGTAATAAACTGATAATTTTTGAGATGATCTGATAAGCTGTTAGCAATTTTTTCCAACACTGTAATTGAAAAAAATTTATAAGCATCAAGCTAACATGTGCACTCGCCAAAGTCTGTTCATAAGAGCATAAGAAAAAAAGGGGCGTTGCTTATAAACAATTGTTTGATGAAATGTCCACCGCTGATATATATATATATATATATATATATATATATATATATATATATATATATACATATATATATATATATATATATATATATATATATATATATATATATATATATATATATATATATATATATATATATATATATATATATATATACTTATATATATATATATATATATATACATATATATATATATATATATATAAGTATATATATATATATATATATATATATATACATATATAAGTATATATATATATATATATATATATATATATATACTTATATATATATATATATATATATATATATATATATATATATATATATATATATATATATATATGTGTAAATATATATATATATATATGTATATATATATATATATGTATATATATATATGTATATATATATATATATATATATATATATATATATATGTATATATATATATATATATATATATATATATATATGTACGTAACGTTTTTTTTATGCACGTGCGCATACATTTGTACATTCATATTTACATTCTAAAGTGTATGTACATACGTACATACTATGAACATGCACACTACATACATTTGGATGAAACTATGTTCATATGTTGTGTTGATACATATAAAAAAAATTTTAATTTTTAAACCGCATTAGTGAACTATTATAATTCAGAAACACTATAATCTTAATATTGAAGGAAGGAAATATATTCCGCTGATATCACCTGAAAACTTTGTTCATAAGTATATAGAGGTAAGTTTTCGTTTATTTTTTCCTTCTTATGTTTTGTTGAATACATGTTAATGTGATATTAAAACTATTTTTCTAACATTATTTGTGCTTAAATGTGTGGTCCTTTCAGTCTTGTTATATTGCATGAATTATTTTGCAATTTTTTGCGAGTGCTAAAAATTTGATATTTTGTTTTTCTAGAAAACAAGATATTTATATGAACATACTCTCGTATGTGCACATAACTTTTAAATAAAATAATGAATCAAAGATTTTTCTTCGAAAGCTACTTTAATCTTAGTTTAAAAAATAACAGGCCGATGTGATGGATCTGAAGATAATTCAATTATTCAAATTACATACATACATATATAGATATGTTTACATGTAATGTTTTTATGTATGTTGCTACCGTCACTCTCTTCATACACACTGGCATATGATGCTAAAGGAAAAAACCAACAGAATCAATTGAAGCAGTAAATGCCTTAAGCACTGCACGTGATACACTTATATTTTTGCGGATATTTGTAGTATTTGAAAATCTTATTTTGTGTCCCAAAGAGTTTGTTAGGAACAAGCCATATTAAGCTCTACACATAGACAACAGCAGACTTCACGACTTCACGGCTTCAAATGCTGCCAACTTCAAATGCTGCTCTGAAGTCAGCTTCATAATTATTTTGAAGACAGCAACAGCATAATAATCAGCTGATGTGTATTTTAGCAATACAAATTTCAGGGATGCCGTTTATATATTTTATAATGAATAAAATTAAAGTTATTGATAAAAAATGTAATAATATCACGAAAAACTATAAAAACACATTAATTTATTTCTTTATTGTGTTTTTGTAATGTTCTTTTATGTTTAATATTAAAAAAAAAGTTTTTGTTTTTATTTTTCCAATTTATATATATAATGGCAACACTATATTTGTCTAGTGCTGCCCGTCAAAATAGAAAATAGCCTAAATTTGCAGCATCGTTTTCATTTAAATACATGCATTTTATTTTTGACATATTGCTGCTTGCTGACTGCTGTCGTCTATGTGTTTAGTGCTTTAGCGATATTATATACACGATCATCATAATAGTTTTTTCATAAGCCGGCTTTTATTCTTATTGTTTTAGAATATATGTTCATATATTCGAATAATAATTGTGCAGGTCTCTAGAGTGTAAGCCTCTCATAACTACTGGATAACCTAACCTACAGAATAAAAATCATAAATTTGAAGATTTTGATCTCACATAGTTACAGTGTGAATATGAATCGATGCGATATTGATATTATTCGAGAATGTGTTTCTCGAAAACATGTAACTTTTATATAAACTTTTTGCTGTTTAGAGATCAATCTTGAAAATCGACTGATGCGAACAGTTGTTTCCGAATATTATTTTCACATACATACATATGTACTTTTATAGTTTTGTAATTTTTCGAAACTTAGGAAACTGCTATGAATGCTGCAAGTTTTATCAAATATGTTTGTACACGAGAGAGATATCTTTTTTAAACAAAAACTGTGCATAAGACGACCTTGACATTAGCGAGATGTCCCAGAGATGACACATTCCGCTAATCGAATTTATTTTATTCAAATGCAATGAAATAATAAAATATTCTTTTATATTTTACATGTACTTATTTATGTGTGTAATTTATTATCGTAATTAATTTTAGTTCATTAAAAATATACCTTTCATTATGCAAAAAAGGCGTTCGTTGCTGATTTATTCCAAAAATAAAACTATTTGAAATATGAAGTTAAGCAAATTAAACTAAATCGGCAAATATAATTAAAACAAAATCGAAATTAAATTGAAATATAAAATTATAAGTATGGGTCATTATTTTAGAAATTGAAGCAACTCTTTTACTGTTCATAGTGAAATAATATAGAATGAGTATTTATTATGAAATTTTAAAGTATGTTATTGGAAACGTGAAAGAAAGAATACTAAATTGAAAAATATTTTCTAAAAACAATGTTCTAGGTGCTACTTAGCATAGGACATCGGGAATTACCAACATGAAAAACGATTAATTTTTAGAGCGTCTTGAAAATTAACCAAGGATTTTATTCCGTAATCTGCCAAGGAAACCAGGTTTTTCGGGTTCAGCTTGAACTTCAATTTGCTGAAGGGAGTAATAAAGAGAAAGAAGAAAATTTAAATAACAAAACTTAATTAAGATATGGTATATTACGTACTCCGGATTGTTCTATTTGCATACTATTCTGCGACGTCTGGTGAGGATGAGCAAATGTGCCACTTAGATCTTCTACTTCAACTTGTTGTTGCTGCTGATTATCACCACCCTGAGCATAAGAAGAGGAAGAAGGTGCACTGGCAGATCCAGAGAAATCTTCTACCTGCACTTGCTGACCATAATCATCTTCTATTTGCACTTGCTGTTGACCGTAGTCATCGGCACTCATTGCATCTGCTTGCATTTGGTCAGGTCCATGATGAGAATAGTCTCCAGACAGTTGTGCATTCGGTAGATTGTACTTATATTCTTTTGTACTGTAACGGCTACTGGAAGTGTAACCCCCATATCTTCCAGAATGCTGAGTGGGTTTCGATTTCATTTGGGCACTGGGAGGCGAGGGCAACACGTATTTAGAGCCAACTACTCCAGGTTCATCGTTATCCATGTTTTCATCAAATACAGTAGGGGGTTGATCACCACGATCCATGGATATAGTTGTATTCGGTGGGGCAGTGTGATTCGTGGTGCCGGGACCGTTTTGCCAGCTTTCATATCTGAAAGGCAAGCGGGCTTGACAAAGTAGATACAACCTGCGACGCCACTGTATTAATTCTTCTCCTTGCAAGCCGGTTTTGCGTTGCAAGATACCATAACGTCTGCTCTCATTGGCACTCCACTGTATACGTTCCTTGTTCGTAGCGAAATTTTTGTGCATCACGTAGACTATGAACCGTAATTCTTTGTCACGAAAATCTTGCAATTGATTGAGATCCATTTGATAGTATTGAGCTAGGCGTTGTATGCGTTCGAATTCCTGTATTTGCCAATCCTTAAGTTCCTGGGAAGTGATGCCAATATTGGCAGCCAAACTATTAAATAGAACATCTTGTTTCTGCCAATTGCGCAAATTATCCAATTTATAGCTCTTATCACGAATGAAGCTGTATAAACGATCTCTTTCTGCTTCTTGCCAAGGTTTTACATTTAGCAAGGCTGTTCTATCTAACAAACCTTCCGTGTTCATTATGTCAATTTGCACTTTTTGGAAGGGCGCTAGCTCTTCTAGAGAGCAACCGTACCTACGTGTTAGTTGTCTTTGAAATTTATCATCTTGTGCAATAAATTGCAGAAACTCTTCTTCAGTAATTACTATTTCGGAAGCAATTGCTCTTAATCTTTGTATTTCTAACTCTTTCCAGCCACTGTACTGATTACTATGATTTGACCCAATTAGATAACCTTTGATTAAACCCAAATTGCCCAATCGTTTAATTTCATTTCTTATCCAAATCTCCACTTCCTCCATGGTTATATGATATTGATCACATATTCTACTGAGGGTAGTTTGGTCCTTTAAAATCTCTTGTTCCCATTGCTCTTTGGTCTTATAAGGATTTCCGCTTATCAGATGATAAAGGCGGTCCTTCTCATATTTTTGCCAATCAGTTAAATTTTCCGTAACAATTTTTCTTTGGTTCAATAGCTTCTGAAGTTCATGTCTATACCATTCAGTGATTTGTTCTATTGTAAGATGATATTGTTGTGCCAAACGTTGCAAATATTCGCGGTCATTTATTAACTGTCTTTCTAATTCTTCAATAGACCATTGCTGTTGACGACGTAATTTGTCGTTAATCAATTGCTGCAAATGGTTTTGCTCATGGATTTCCCATTCTTTTACAATTACTTCGCCATGGATAAAACCCTGACTCACCAATTCTTGAGCAACTTGTCTCAACCAAGTTTCAATTTCCATAACACTTATATTGTATTGCCTGGAAAATTGTTCCCAGCGCATGCGCTCATTCTTCAAGTAATGCTCAAAATCTTGCCATGCCATTGGCTTAACTTGTGCAATAGCCTGTAAATGGCCTTTTGTTTGTTCTTTCCATTGCTCTTCGTCTAAAATCACACCATCGGTCCTATTTGTAGACCAGCTTTCCATTAATGTCCAGTTTACAGTGTTGTTGCTATTTATACCATTAATCATGCCTAATAATTTAAGTCTAGCACCCTCCTGTTCTAGCCAGGACTCAATTTCATCCACAGTAACTTGGTAATCGTGAGATATGCGCTTTAATCTAGCTTCGTCATGTTTGATAAAAGCATCCAATTCTTCTGTGGTGGCCGCCATATTCTGTTGTTTTAACCAGTCTTGTAAGCGTTCTCTTTCAATCTTCTGCCAATAAGATAATTGTTCAAGCTGAAGGAGTCCAGAGTTATTCAATCTTTCCAATTCATCCTTCATCCATTGCTCGATTTGTTGAACTGAAACTTTATAGTCGGTGGAGAGTTTTTGTATTCTCTCTCTATCTCTTCTCAATTGCTGTTCAAACTCTTCTCTAGATAGAACTCTTTGTTGTTGAAGGCATAAAGCAATCAAACGCTTTTGTTCATCTTCTTGCCATTTGGTTAAACTCTCAACTTGTATTTTACTGTTGGTCTTCAAATTCAGCAATTGTTCTCTCAGCCATTGTTCAATTTCGACCACACTAACGGAGTATTGCCTGGAGAGTTGTTCTATGTGATCCTTTTGCTTTTTCAATTCCACTTCAAATTGCAAATAGTTCAAGCGACTATTTTCTCTAATCAATTGCTTAAGCCTTTCTAATTCAGATACTTGCCATGCAGAGAGTTTGGCAATTTCCTTACCGGCCGCCATCCTCAATCTTAAAAGCTCATTGACCATATATTCTTCAACTTCCGTTACATTAACTCGATAAAAGTGAGCCAGCTGGTTTAAATGATCGCGATCGTTTCTTAATTTGTCTTCGAACTCTTTGGTATTCCATTCATTTTTGTGTTGATTAATGACACTGATAATGTAATCACGTTCGGCCAATTGCCAGCGTTTTAATTTTTCCAAATCAAATTTTCCCTGTTCTTTTAAGTTTTGTATGATCTTTTGAACATATTTTTCTACTTCATCGACATTGACATGATATTGTCTAGCCAAATTAACCAAGAAGCTTCTATCCTTTTTTACTTTAATTTCGAATTCCTCTGCAGTGATGCTAGATTGTTGCTGCAAGAGACTATATATCCTTTGCTGTTGTTCTTTTTGCCATTGGGTAATTTTTTCAATATTCAATATGCCTTGCTGCTGTAGCCGATTGATTTCGCTTCGTATCCATTTCTCAATTTCCTCGACTGTAGTGTGGTATTGGAAGGCAGTCTTTTGCATATGATCTCTGTCTTGTCTCAAAACTTGTTCAAACTCTTCCACTGACCACTGTTTGTTTTGTTTTAATAAAGCATCTAGGCGTTCCCTTTCAGCTATTTGCCAGGCAGTAAGGTTATTAATTTGCAATTGACCCTCATCTCGCAATCTAGCCAGCTCTTTATTTATAAATGATTCAATTTCTTCCACTTGAACTTGATAATCTCTAGCTAATTTTTCCAACAATTCACGATCCTGCCTTAATCTCTGCTCCAATTGTTCGGTGGACTGATATTGTTGTTGCGTAATATGCGTCAAATATCGCATTTCAGCTTCTTGCCAGTTAGTTAGCCTCTCTGTTGGCTTCAATAAGCCCACTGCTTTAAACTTCTGTTCCTCATTTTTAATCCATTGCTCGATTTCCTCAATTTGAACGTTGTGCTGCATTGCCAAAGCTTCTAATCTAGCACGATCCTGCAATAACCATTTATGGAACTCTTCAACGCTGAGGTCACGTTCTTTAATCATGTTAGTCAAGTTGCCCCTCCATTCTAATTGCCAGTCCTTCAGCTTTTCGAATTCTATTAAACCTTGGGCCTGCAATTTCTGTATCTCTTTCTTAATCCATTCTTCAATTTCCTCAACACGCACTTGATGTTGATGAGCTATACTATAAAGATGGGTTTGGTCCTTTTTAATTTTCTCTTCCAATTCCTTAATCGATAAGTTATTTTGTTGCACCAAATTCATAAGACGTTCACGTTCAATCTTTTGCCAGTTATTTAATTGCTCTTGGATTTGCAAAACACCTAGTGTTTTCAAGCGCTCAGCTTCCTTTCTAATCCATATTTCGATATCAGTGATTTTTACGTTGTACATTTTAGCCAAGTCAGTCAATTTTCGGCGATCGCTTAAAAGTTTACGTTCGAACTCTTCAATCGTCAATTTGTTGTTCTGAAGCAGAGCAACAATTTGATCTCTTTCAGCCTTTTGCCATTCATTTAGCTGTTCATTCTGGATCAAGCCTTGTGATTGTAAACGTTTAAGTTCTTGCTTAAGCCATTCTTCGATTTCGGATACCTGAGAATTAAAAATTAGACATAGATTATCGGCCTAGGTGTGATTACAAGACAAAAACTTACTTGAACACTGTAGGTGGCAGCCAATTGATTCCAGTGGCTTTGATCGGCTTTAATTTTTAGCTCCAAATCCTGTACAGTAGCCTTGCTTTGCTGTACAATCATAAGTAAACGGTCCCTTTCATTTTTCTGCCATTCTACCAATTCCTTTTTAATTTCATTCAGGAAACCTTCGTTCTTCAACTCACTGATTTCTTTTCTAAGCCACTCTTGAATTTCATTTACTTGCACATTATATGTACTGGCCAAACTCTGTAATCTTTGGCGATCGTTAACTATTTGCTTTTGGAATTCTTCTACAGTTAAATCGTTTTGGGCAATAATTCTCTTAAGATTTTCGTGTTCTCTTTGCTGCCATTCCTTAATACCTAATTCTATTTGCAATTCACCTTCTCTTTGCAAGCGCTCCAATTCTTGTCTTTGCCATTTTTCCAAATCTTCAATACTAACATGATATTTGTTGGCCAGAGTTTGTAAATAGAATCGATCCTTAGCCATTTGTTCATCAATATTACCCACGGAACCACGGTGACTTTTGAAAATATTTTCCAAACGAATCCTTTCAGATTTTTGCCATTCGGTAATGCGAGTCATTTCATTACCCTGCGCTGTGATTATTCCGCCCAAACGAGACAATTCTCCTTTAAGCCATTTCTCTAAATCGCCTACATTAATGCGGTATTTCTGTGACAAATCAACTAGTTTTTGTTGGTCCATTTTGATTGAGTTTTGCAATTGATCGATGGTGGCATTGTGTTGCCTAATTAATTCTTCTAAGCGTTTTTGTTCAGTGCTCAGTGTATGAAAATCGGTAGAGGGATGGCTAAACATGGAATTGTTTTGATCGTTGAAGTAGACATATAAACGGTTCAACTCTGCAACTTGCCAGTTTAATAGTTCATCAACAGTGATTCGGTATTGGGCAGCTACTTTGGATAGTTTATCAGCGTTTTCCTTTTGCCATCTCTCCAATTCATCACGTGTAAGACTGTTCTGGTGGATCAACCAGTCAAGTCGACCGCGTTCTTTCTTCATCCAGCTGGTATTATCGTTAGTTTGCTCGTGATATTGACCTAATAATACTCGATAACGTTCCAGTTCTTTGCGGTGCCATTCATGGATCTCGTCCAAACTACAGTGGTAAATTTCGGATAAAGATGAAAGCCTTTCTTCTTGTTGTCTTTGCCAAGCCTCCAACTGTTGGGGTGTTACATTATCAGAAGAATTTAAAAACCAGAAGAAACGTTCACGCTCTTTACGCTTCCATTCTTCATCACGAGGTACAGGCCATTTACCGAAAGGAAGTTCGTTATCATATACCAACTTACCATCTACCCATTTCCTGTGGCTTTGAGAACCTGAAACCGTGGTACCGTCAGCATTGGTAACAATAGTTTTATTATATTGTTTGACAGTCACAGAAGATGCAGGCCGATAACCAGACTGGTAGCCTTGAAAATCAGAGTCTAAAATTTCGCTATCAGATTTATCAGAAGTATCCACGGGTATATGTACGGAGGGCTTGTACAAATTGGAGCCACTACCCCAATTAGAATTAACATTAACAACAGGGCTGTAACCTACAACACCCGGTTCCATGTTTTGATTCGCCCAATCGTAAACGGTCTTCTTACGGGTTAAAACAGTACTTCTTCCCGGTAAATGTGCTTGACTTCCAGTACTATAAGCGGTATTCGAAGATCCGTATGAACCTGGACTGTATGCTTCTACATCAGGTGCACCATAACTACCAGAATGCGCTGGAACGGTATTGGTGGTTACAACGGTACGATTTCTTTTGACGACCGTAACATAAGGATTCTCATAAGTACCTTCGCCACCCCTCTTATGAGCTTCAGTCATATTTTGATGGACCACAATAGTCTTGCCATCTACTACATTTACTTCAGCGGGGTAATTGTAGGTTTTAATTTCATCAAAATTGGACAAATCCAAATCAAGACTTTGTTGTTGACCATAATCTAACCCGGCAATTGCATATTTCCGCAAAATATTACTTGATTTCCACTCGAAGAAATTTGGTTGAGCAATAAAACTGTAGCTAACCAAACCATTGCGCATATCATTAACTAATTGCTCGCTCTGAAGGCGACAAATTGCATCCAATTCACCGGAAGTCTTTCCCGTCAAACTAATGATGCTCTCTGAAAATTAATACAACTTAGAATTTTTCGTATATTTTCTGAGCAAACATTTATTTACCAGACCAGGGTGTATAACTAGTGCTGTAGCCAGAGGTAGAACCAGAAGACATACTACTGTATTCTTGTCTTAAACGATTGGCAAATTGTCTTATGTCATTCAAGTGATCATAAGTCCAACTGTCAAGACTGCAGCAGGAATCATAGCCGTAAGATGACGACGAGGAAGTATACTGTGAATTTCTACCAGCAGTATGGTGACAGGCACCATATGGCCCACAATCTGTGTTACCTCTACTATGAGCACTGTAACCGCTACTCCATTGTACCAAAGCCACTAGTACTACTACTAGGCTAAGGCCTTTCATTTTGGTATATCTTTTTGATTTAGTAGGAATTCGGGTAACTGAAAGAAAATTTTTAAAAAATCAACATGTATATAGTTATAAAATAACAATTATAGACACCTTCATCATATTAATTGGACTTTTAGCCCCTCTTGAATGCAAATAAAGGAGTAATAGCCCTATAAAGTCGTTTATTTTGAAAAGACGTTTGAGAGAAATTTTCAGAAAACGAGACAAACTTCGCCATAGCCGTTTAAAATTTTTTGTAAGAAAAATAATTTTGAAATATTTTTGTATTAGACTCACACATAGTGAACTCGCAATAACATGATCTATTCAATAATAACACAAAGTTTAAATAAAGCTTAAAACTTCTTGCGTTAAGGCCTTGGAGTTCGTTCGTTCATTACAATAGCGATTTCGTTATAACGTAGCAACGCAGTTATGCTGGTACATTAATGATGTATTTTGCAATGTGTGAAAACTCGTATATGGAAACGTATTATAAGAGTAAAAGAGTCATATTGCGAACGAATTGTATACAGATGCCTTTTTAGTTTTGCGGTTGAAGAGGAACCATTACAAATTATCACAATTGACTCATATTATCTAGAGTTCACTGTATGATCTGCCGAATTATTTCAATTGATAACGATGATTCCAATAAAAATTTGCAAACTTTTTTGTAATCCTTTGCTACATAAATTATATTTGTTACTTCTTTGACTCTTTAATTTTCTATTATTAAATGGAAAAAAAAACATTGGTTTGGTGGGTTTTATATACTTATATATATATATATATATATATATATATATATATATATATATATATACATTTATACAGATAAGAAAATATTTTTTATGATGAATTTTTTGTTTTAACTAGAACTACATAACAATGCGCTGAGGCACTAAGCAAAAAATTAAATTGAATGTACATATTTGAAAAGTTATCAGTATAAGTACGTAATGAAAAGTTCAAAAGGTGTTTCCAATAATTAAAAAAAGCAACAAAAATATTAAAAATTATTATTAAAATACTAAAATAGTTCACAAAAAGCATGATATAATTTTGAGGAATAAAATCAGAAAATTAACAACTCAGTTGTCAAACAACTCAAATAATTGGGGTGATATCCGGCAGCAGAAGAATAATTATTGGCATAGGAAGTTTAACTCATCCGAAGATTATTAAAATTTAAATTAAAAAAGTAACAACAAAATGCAATAAATTGTTCGCAAACATATTTCTACATAATTGAGATGGAAACGATTTTAAACAGCAGTGGCAAGACTTATAAGGGTGGCTTAAAGACACAAAAAGGTATTCACGCAAACGATATTCAATTTGTGCCACCTGTAGCAACACGCCTGCCTAGAAAACGGCATTTCGTAGACTTTGCTCTGAAAGCCCAGACTGAAACAATCACTAATAATAAATATTGTAGTCGTTCGAGGTCTGTAAGAAAATTAAGAGTGTGTAGTCTAAATATGGATTATCGTTAACATCAACTGCTGTAAATGATAAAAACATTAAAAACATATACATACATATAATATACAATGTGAGAAAAATCCATTTTTTTATTACTAAGCCTGACTGTTGACAAAATGAATAACTTAAGCAGGGAACTCCAGTCTAACACCGAATGTACGATCAATTATTCCTTACAGCAACAATTTCTTAAGAAAACATTTTTAAACCTTCATTTGAAAATATCGACAGACTCTTAATGACGCTAAATTCAGCTATAGATTTGCTGCACTCATTCTATCCCTGGACACAACAGCTTATGAAACTGGATTTGAAATTGAGATTTGTAGACTGATCTGAAATCAAATCAAAACAACTATTTTAAAAGAAAAAAATTTTATCTTTTGAATTATTATATGTTGGGGACCATTAACAGCTTCTTGATGAAATGGCATCTTTTTTATCCCTGAAAATAACAAATAATAAGACTGAGCTCGAAGCTTGAAGAAGTCAGCTGAGAATGCAGACCAAACAATCATTTTGTGAGTGATTTGGTTTATATATTTAAAGAAATCGTTAGTCGTTGCGATTAATTGTCTGTATTTCGTTGATGTTAATGGAAAACTCACCATCTCTTTGAAGAGACAAACTATAGCATTTTATAGAAATAAAACAATCTTTGTGTAACAGGTTACTTTTTATTTTGAAAAGAATTTCGCTTCTTGTAAACCACTCAAGTAAATTCAATTTCGAACATACAAGTCAAATGTATATTTTAACTGACATTCCAACAAAAAAAAGAAAATAACCGACATTAAAAAGTCTTCTGATGAGTGTTCTAAAAAGAAAACTATTTAAAGTGCGTGTATAGAAAAAATTTTATGGTAAAAGGTTACAATTTTTCCTCCAATAATATCCACACTTCGATAAATTTAAAAGAACATTTTTGATACCTTCTAGAATCGCTAATAGGGCCAAGCTCCGGTTGCATCCAAGACAAATTATTAAGAGAAAGAGATTAAAAGAAAAATCATGTGTTTAAATATAATTTTCCCGGCTTAGGAATTTTAGAGCAAATTTTTATAAACTCCAACAAATAGTCAAAAAGTATTTAACCGGTTACGATAGAATTGAATTGCCGTAGGACATATTTTCCCACTATTGTGGTGTTGAAGTAATACCAATAAAAACTTTATCTCCCTTATAAGTTCGCGCTTTTCTTTGGAAAGTTAAAAAAAAAATTTTTAACTTTTTTTAGAAATACCATCAATGTTTACTCTTGTTTTCTCCATTGGTATGACATCGAACGCACATGTGCGGTATTTTGCCCCCAGTTGTTTTTAGCAGTATTTCATCGATCAGTCCTATTCTTGTTAATTATTTTTTTTTTTATTAATGCCACTACGTGTAAATACTTAATTTGATTTCAAGAGGAGCGAAAAAGTTATTAGAAAAATATGATACAATAAATGGGTCAAATTTTTTGAAATAATTTTTATATTATTTTTATTTTTAAGTTTTTAACAATTCGTTATATGTTTTCCATACATCTTTCGCGTTCTAATACATATTTACATACATATATATGTATGTATGCAGATACATACTCGTATGAACATGAAAATTTTCAATGACATCACAATGTGTATTCTCATATACATATTTATCGGTTAGTCAGACAAAATCAAAAACATTCCCCCGATATTCCGCGTGTGTATGTAGCTTAAGTTAGTCAAACCACTGCCAACCTTATAATAATGCACTCTAATGTCATCATCTAGAATATTTCTAAAGCTCCAAAGACAATATAAAAATAAGAATGAAAATGCATTAACAACACTAGCATGTGTCAAACATTAACAAGGTATTTTATTCTATTGGCTTGTGTGTGTGGGGGGGGTTTTTTTGCCTGAAGCTAATTTTAAGATTTAATTCTTAAAAATAAATTAAAATGAATCAACATTCAAAAAATCTAATAATCTTTAAAGACTTCATCAATGATGTGTCAAACAATTTTTGTTCTCTAAAAATCTCAAGTTTATTATCATATTTAAATGTGTACATACATAAGTTTGAATATTTATAAATATATGTATATATATACAGATACACATATATATACTATATAATACATACATATTATATCCGTAATTATACATAATTGATTTGTGCACAAATATCCGCACAAATAGTTTCAATTAGTGCATATTTAAAAAATCATAAAGTTTGCATTATCTATTACAAAGCTCATTTGAGTTTTTAATTAGATTGAAGGATTTTATCTCAACATAATAATAAAAAATACTTACATACAAACATATAATTGGAAAAACATTTGAAATATTGACAATTATTGATATCAATACATTTCAATTGAGGTTAATTAAAGTTTAAAAAAAAATTTACACAAAGAGATCTAAGGAAATGACCATGGTCAAACATACCTGAACAAAAAATAAAATGGTCAGTAAAAGAATCAGTTGTTTAGCGATATCTCTACTTACTCCTACTTTATTGACAAGAATATTAAAAAAAAACTGCAACTTAAACGGAACTTCTATTGCAAACGCACTCAGTTTTTAATTCAAGGTTAATTCATTAATATAGCAATACTGTGTTTTTGCAGCAAGTTTATTTATAAATTAACTTTCTTGACAACGTTTTGACAACCAAATTTTGCTTTCATATCCATTCGATAATAGACCAACTGTATAAGCTACATAAACCAAAAAAAAAAAAAAATTATCACCCGCTTGATCATAATCTTGCAACGATCTGTAACGTAGATTGTAGGAATCCACGTTATGTGTATTAGCGTCGATGAGACTGTCTGGCGAGGGCTAATCCTCTCCCAACACAAACTACACCCCCTCGGGAATTACTTTCTTTATGCGGTTTTCTAATGCAATATACAATTTTTCTCTTCATTAAAAAGCAATAACCCCGTTCACAAATATTCTCTAGTTAAGATAATGGTTAAACGCTTACATATGTATACATATACTTACATAAACTTAAAAAAAAATATACAAAATTGAATTTACGAAGTTTTCTACGTCTACAACGACATATTTTACTGGGGCTCAATAAAAACTACAATGCTTATTAAAAAAATGCTTTACCTCATAGACCATGTCTGAAATTATCCGCTAATATCAAACAAGATTTGAGAACAGTGTTCGAGGTAATTGAAAAATATCGTTTTCGAAATTTTCGAACAGCGATTTTTATCAAACCAATTTAAATAAAATATATGGCACTCAACGCTTTCTAAATAGTACAAAATGTTGAGTGTATTCAGGAAAAGACTCTTTTCTCATAGCTATTAAAGTAGAAAATATTCGACATCTAAATTTTTTTAGAAGTTTCAGCATTTTTAGCAGCTTTCCATGTTTTGAAAAAATCACCCATCATCTATAAAATCGTTTTGACAAGAACTGTGTCACTTTACAACAACGATATCTTTGGAAGGAATTAATCGATCTCAGTGAAACTTTCGTTGATTAAACATTATATTTTTTTTCACGTATTGGGCTCGAGCTAAATGAAAGCTCAATCTTTATCTCATAAATAAATTTTTTTTAGAAATATTCATTTTCGAACATGTAGAAAATATTCCACCACTTTAAATTTTTATGACTTTTATATAAATGAGATAAAAATCTCCAGAATGTTTCAAATGGTTGATGACAGGTCAACACACATACACATATGCAACCATACGGACATCATTGCAAAAATAGTCAGAACAGCTTCCTTGGACTTGAAAACACCGAAATGTGATGAAAACTTATTCTTCGAATATAGAGTTGAAGTTAAAAAAGAAACGATTAACATGTCCTAGTTTTTAATTTATATGAGTATATTCCTATAACACTAATCCGATAAATCGGAAACATTTTAAGACTTTGATGTAAAAATCTCACATGGGGAATTGTTTAAATTTGCACTACTTCCGGATCACAATCATAAATTTTTACTTTGTTATATTTCATTATATTTCTATGATTTATGTATTTTAAAGATCACCGATTGGTAACAAATCTGTATCGAAATTATCTACATATTGGCTAAAACCCAATTTTAAATAAAATGGAAGAAATAAGTGTAATTGATATTTTTTTTTTTTTTTTTTTTTTTTTTTTTTTGAAGATGGCACAAAGCCGAAACCGGTCTGTTCATAAACCAAATTTGATGTGGGATGACGGAAAATCGTTCCAAATTCAAACAAACCCCGTCGGAAGAATATCATAAAAAAATCGTAATTGATATATTAAGTAAAGATAAATAATTTCTTTGGTGTTCATTATTAGGATTTTTTGGAATTAAATATTATAAATTTATATTTTGTACCCTGAGGAAAATACAAACTAAACCGAATACTAAATACTGTGAAATTTTACAGGACATAAAATATTTGATTTAATTTTCTTTTTTTATGATTAAAAAATAAGTTGAAGGCTAAAAAGCCTAAGAAAAACTATGACACCATACACATATAAACACATGTACGCATACAAACATATGTACAAATGTACATTTAAGTTAGCATATATGAATAAACTTGCAACTTTTTTAATATATTTTTCATGAAATATTTTATTATTTATAATATATATATATATATATATATATATATATATATATATATATATATATTGCAATCAATATTAATTTTTTCGTTTATAAAATGTATACATAAATACATACATACATATGTACATATACATACATATTTTAAGTAAATCTTTTAATGTTACTTAATAGTTTATACTTATAGATCACTAAATTTAGCTCTTCCAAACATTTCTCTCTAATTTTTCTCGCAAAAAAAATCATCAAGAAACACTCACTTTTTTAATTTATTTAATAGAATATACTG
This sequence comes from Germaria angustata, assembly GCA_963681545.1. Taxonomy (NCBI): domain Eukaryota; kingdom Metazoa; phylum Arthropoda; class Insecta; order Diptera; family Tachinidae; genus Germaria; species Germaria angustata. Next base: position 91,823,143 of record OY812999.1, on the reverse strand, counting down.
GTTATTATTCTAATAAGCAAAGCTTATTTACACTTAAACACGGATTTCAAGACAAGGATTTTAAAAATCCTTAAGGAGTTTCGAAAAAAATACACGTTCTATACAAATAGACGGCGGAATAAATCGTCCCACACTTGCTTGCCCATAGAGAGCAAAAACTAAACTAATTGGTTGCAGCATAAAATCTCTCGTTTTATAAATGAAATTTGAATAGAATAAATCGAAAATATCAATCAAACATGCACATATACACGTGCACACATCGATTCTTGTGTCCGGTTGGTTAAGAGTTGCCGCTTTAATTTGGCTACATCAAAATTGTTCGATGTTTCCACTAACACAAGAATTATCTTTTTTATTACCAAAAGTCACTTCAGATTTCTAAAAAAATAAGGAATTGCAAAAAGGTAATTTTTCACAACACAAAAAAAACTAAGTATTTGTACTGGTTCCGCAAAGAATTGGTGCCTTGGTGGGCTAGTGTATCAGCATATCAGTATGGAGGGCGTGAGGTCGATTCGCACCTACTTCAATGCAAACGAATGAAGGGAAAAATATAATATAATTTATAATTTGATTTGTAATATTTATATATTGAAAGACTATAATTTTACAATTGGATTTAACGGGTAATATTTCTGTGTCAATAAGGAAAAACTGCTTAAGTCTGATTTTTTGGTTTTTCAGTAGAGCTATTTTAAACTTTAAAGCTGATTTTTAAAATTTAGTTTTATTGCTGATTAATAATTTGTGAATGAAGTTTTATGGTTTTAAAAAATAGTTTAGAGCTTTTTCTAGCTCCTAGTTCTAAACACATGTTGAGATAAGTTTTTCTTACATATCATATTGCACATTGAAATAAGATAAGCAAAAAGAATTTTTGCTATAACTTCCTGAAAAATCGAGTAAATTAATTGAAATTTTGCTAGATAGTACTTCTAAATTGGGAATTCCTAATGGTGTTATTAGCTCAATTTTAGCTTAAGTCGACTTAAACACTAATTCCTTTTCCCACAGATTTCATTGGATGAAATACTTATCCTAAATTCTCAAAAAATTCAAATAAACGGCTTTTTGAAATAAAGGCCTCAATTTTTAATTACTATGTATTTGCTTTTGTCATTTGGCAGTTTTGTTGAGCATACCAGATTCAAAATTCATTATTTTTGTTCTTTAAAAAAAAAATAATTACAAAAAAGTGCAAATAAGGAAAATAAATACATTTTTATGCCATTTTGGACTATAGGATAAATAATTAAAAATCTAATTCTCTGATTTAAGGTATGCTAAGACTAGTACATACTACCATATTGTATATGTGAGGAATAGAAATTTTAAATATCTAGACGATATGTGTTCTTATTATCAATTAATTTTTTTTTAATAAAACTAATTAGTAATACAATTGAATGCGAATGAGCGATTATTTTTTCTCTTAAGCGCTATTTGTGTCATATAATCTTTTAATTTTGCGAATAAGTGTGTTCCATTTAAGAGGTTTCTCTCTTAAGCGGATTTTATTGTATTTTTTATGCAAAGTTAAGTGATTTGAAAATAGTCAAAAATAAATTGTTATGAATGTATATTTTCGTTGAAATTTATTCGTCTGACTCGAGTTTGGTTACTGTTTTAATCAATTCAGACTACTAATTTTTTCAAATTATTTTTATTAAGAAAGAAGGAGAATCCAATTATTACACAAGGAAGAGTACTGTTTTCAACGGTTGCCACACTATCATCAACAGCCTTCGTGTATCTGATTTCTAACACTTATTGGGTGGCTGCCAGTTTTTAGGAATATACAACCATTTGACTCGATTTTGTGTCAAGAAAGAATACAGGATAGTACAAAATTTCCATACACTCTATTTTGTTATTTAGCATTTCCTGTTCCGTTCTGCTAGTGTAATAATAATCTTCCACTTAAGCTCTAAACACATAGACGACAGCAGACTTCACGGCTTCAAATGCTGCTCTGAAGTCAGCTTCATAATTATTTTAAAGACAGCAACAGCATAATAATCAACTGATGTGTATTATAGCAGTACAAATTTCAGGGATGCCGGATATATATTTTATAATGAATAAAATTAAAGTTATTCATAAAAAATGTAATAATATCACGAAAAACTATAAAAACACATAAATTTATTTCGTTATTGTATTTCTGTAATGTTCTTTTATGTTTAATATTAAAAAAAAGTTTTTGTTCTTATTCTTCCAATTTATACATATATATATATATATATATATATATATATATATATATATATATATATATATATATATATATATATATATATATATATATATATATATATATATATATATATATATATATATATATATATATATATATATATATATATATATATATATATATGGCAACATTATATTTGTTTGTTGCTGCCCGTCAAAATAGAAAATAGCCTAAGTTGGCAGCAGCAGCAAATGCTGTCGTGCAGTCGTGCTGCTGTGCTGCCTTCAAAATAATCGTTTTCATTTAAACACATGGATTTTATTTTTGACATATTGCTGCTTGCTGTCTGCTGTCGTCTATGTGTTTAGAGCCTTATTCTTTAAACAACGTTAGCTTTTTTGAATTCTACTGTATGTATGTATGTAACAATGAGGCATTGCTTTGATCTAAGTATGTAATGAAAATAAATATTAAGAGAATGAGAGCTGATGACAAAAGAATTTATTACAGAGCCAAAAGGAGTTTCAAAACAATAAATGCTTTCATATGTTTGGCATTTTAAGAAATCTTCCTTATATAAGTAGTTAAAAATCCGCGGATCTTCATAATGATATTTTGGGGATAAAAACTGCCAAATGTGGCTAAGTCTACATTCCTAGCAACACTGAAATGAATTGATGTTTAATTCGGGAGTAATTATGAGTAATTCACACTTTTGTAAATTCATTCATTTTTATTTTACAAAAAATTCAAAGAACGTTTTTGGGCTATATGAAGTGCATTTGTTAATATAGTTAATAAGATCTTGACTTTGAGTAATATCATGGGAGTTATTTGTATGTAACTTCAAAGTTTTTATGCATAGTATTGTTATTTATATTTCTTTTATATTTATGAAACTGAACACAGTCAAAAATTCTTAGCAAAACCACAAACAGGGATTAATTAATTTTGTTTTCGACTTAATTACTTTATTATTATTTTAGTATAAACGATTTTTGGAAATTCCAAATATTTTTGTTAAAATTTAAACTAAGAATACTTGCGATGCACGAAGCCGATCCCAAAAAATGGTCAAGGGCAATTCCGAAATTAAAGCTTGCCATTTGGTTAACTATATAAATACATACATACATATGAATACATAATGTAAAGCAAAAATAAAAATCTCTTTGTAAGATACAACTATTGAAATGAAATTTATTAATCTATTTATATAAATGCATGTACGAAATTTATGGATTTATGCATAAATATCGTATCAACAGCAGAAAAATATAAGTGGTTAATTAATATTATTTATTTTTGCTCAAATTTCGATTCTATTAATTTTTTTACGTTTTTGGTGATTTTTCGTTTGTTAATAAATATTAAATTTTCTGGTGAAATTCAGATTTTCAATGAATTTCATAGTTGTTTGCTTAATTTTAAGAAATTCCAGACTTATTATTATCATTTAATTTTTTTCCATTAATCTAATTATTTAAGAGTAGATTTTTAGTCAAAATTCTTTTTTTTTTGTAAATTATTAAATTTTCTTTTCTAATTCTTGAATTTTTTTTTAGTTCTTTAGAGATTTTAAATTTTGTTGAATGCATACACTCAGTACATATACTCGTAGACTCTCTACTTAAGTCCAGACAAATCGGTGTCGAAAGTACGGTAGAAATATATTTTCTTGAAACAAACACGGGACGCTTGGCTTGATTTTAAGTACGAAAAAACTTAGTGAAAGAAAAATAACATGGGTTGATTTAAGGAAGAAACAGATTTGGACGATATCATTTTGCTGATTTTTTCTAATCCTGGAACATACTTCATTTAACAATTTTTAATACTTAAATAAATTTTTAAATTTTTTTAAATTTTTAATACTTAATACTAAAAGTGTTATAGTATTTCTTTTAATTGGTAATTTTCTAATTTAACATTTTCTTTGGTATGGGTCTTGAACCCAGGCTTGGTAATTGATAAGCAACAGTTCGCATTACCTCAGCCACAACAACATTTAGAATGCTACAGCGTTTGAAATAGTACACATAAAAAAGCCGAAAATTTTCGTACTTGATGTAAAAGTTCCAGGTTAGATTGTTTTATTCGAACTTGAATTTACAACAACGCTTTTTGCTGAAAGTCTGGAGAAAACACTTAAATTTGGAACGATTTTCCGTCATCCCACGTCAAATTTGGTTTATGGTTCTCGAATACTGATTCGAGAACACTGAAGATGGCACAAAGCCGAAACCGGTCTGTTCATAAACCAAATTTGACGTGGGATGACGGAAAATCGTTCCAAATTCAAACAAACCCCGTCGGAAGAATATCACAAAAATCGACACTTAAATTTCTAATGAATTTTTTTCTTTTTATTTATTATTGTTACTCTCATTATTGATTTATAGTTTGAGTCTTTCGGGTGTCAACCGACATAAATATCAATAGAACTTTTATGTATTTAAACAAAAAAATTTAATAAGCTAGCTCCTTATATACGACGTTTATAGAGCTTCAAAAATTTCTTAATATTTTGAAAATGACATCAAATTTAATGAACATTGGAAATTGTGGAAATTAGCACATCTAGCATCTTCGGAAGCAACTTCCAACGTTAAGCAAGTGAACACGTAGATGGATATTATAAAATTGGAACAATTGCAATTGTACTTGTAAATGTAATTGTAAATGTATGTACTTGTAAATGATTCCTTGTCCGCGTTTTGTTGTTTTTATGCTCAAATATTTCCTAAAGAGGTTCTATTTATTATTTTAGCTTTTAAAAACTTATGCATTCATGCGGTGTATAAGTGTGTGCATGTACTCGTGTGCGCCTGTGTTAAAGCCTTTGATAATAAATCATAGACAGTTATTAAAAAAATACGCACAACTAGAATTTATTAAGTTAATAAGATGCAATAGACATACTTAGATGAAATAATTAAAGTTAAAATTCTTTAAATCGCAAACTGTCATTTCAAATATGAATGACAGAGTTGTGACAAATTCGCCCGCCCTCCCCGATCCTATTTGACATGTAAAATAGACATACATAAATATTTTATAGCAACGGAATATCAGTTATGTCGTCTTTTAGATATACATACATATACACACATACATGTAAGGAGCGACACGTTCGGGTGTACTTTTTACAAAATTAATTATACAAATTATCTGAATTCTATGCAGACATTTTTAATTATAGTACAAAAATCATTAATCTTTATTTATTCTTTATTACTCTACTCGTGTTTCCTGGTGTAGCATCATTATGAAGGAAATACTTTATTATATATCAAATCGTTTTCGAAAGCGGATTTTTTTCATTGCCTGTTGCAGGCATGTCTTATGCGCAAAGATACGCAAAGAGCTTTAACTTTTCACACAAGTTATCCGAATGCAAAGGGTGTGTCAATGCACAATAAGTAGCTCGAAAAAAATGTATGGAATCAAACTCCAAGCATGCCGTTTCACATAAAAATAGAATCGGCTCTCAGATGAGAGAGTTACGCGTGTGCGACGAATTGATAACTACTCATTTTTTAAATCGGTTAAGCAATATCGCATAGGGATAAAATAGCAAATAAAATTTTACTGTTTTCAAAAAATATTTAAAACTCATATTTCATTGTGAAATATTTAATGGGTAAGTGATTCATTCCCAGGAAATTATTAGACCATAAATTAATAAGTTGAGGTCCCATGCTCCTTCTGGAGACAAAGGAATCAATATATATATATATATATATATTATACATAGTTCCAAAATTAATAATAAATTTATTCATGTGGTGTATTCTTTCTCTGATGAAAAACTACTGGAAATATGAAAATTACGGAATTTCTTGAAATAATATTAAATAAAATATACTGAAATTGAGAATAAATTTGTTTTTTATAAAGATCACGTTTATTCCTCGACCTTTATGTACGAGTATTTAAAAACAATAAAAAAATTTCAAGCTCAAGGTTAGTTTTTCTTTAAAAATTTGATAATTTTCAAAAACTGCTAAAAGAAAAATTTTGAAAGCATTAGAAGAAAGAAATAAAAAAAATTTTGAAAATTTATTAATATGTTGTTTGTGCAAACTTTGATGATTAAAATTATGAAATTTCATTTTTAATATTTCTCAGTTTCGGAAATAGAGTTTCTGAAGAAAAAATTAATTACAATTTTTTTTAAATAATGAATTTCCTTATAATAAATAATATTAATAGCTGAAATTCCTAGAAAAACGGCTTCGGAGTGATGCGGCGGCAATTGTTCTGAAATCAAATGTATTATATCATCTTGAATTTTAGTTTATTATTTGAATGTATGCAATAACTAGTGAAATGAGAAATGGCTTTTAGTTTAATTTTTTATTTTTATTTCTCACATATCTAAAAAATTAAAATTTTTCACTTATTGAGGGAGAAGTATTTTCTCTCAATATATAAGAATATAAATCAGAATTATAATTTCAACTAATGCTTTTAAAAAATTAATAGCTTTTTGCCAAGCTTGACTTTTTTGAGATATTACTATGTTGCACTAAAGGAACATTATGTATTTTAGACATTGTTTCTTCTCTTTTTCTTCTCTAAAAAAAACTTTCAGTGAAGGCGTATTTGTCTGCCTCAGGTTTTTTTTATTTGTTGCTATTGTAAAGTCACAGATTTAGATTGAAAATGAGGTAATTGCAATAAAATAATGGTTACCAAATAATTGCAATCCAACTTGAGTTTCTTAGTTGATGAACGATATTTATTATAAAAATCAAACGGATCTAACACATAACGAATGCGAATGAGTGCATATTAGAATGCGTATGATTCATAGAAAAAATAGATTGCGAATGCTTTCAGTATTGTATAATGTTAAACGGAAACTTAGGAATGTTTACAAAGAGCTAAAACATTTCAATTGAAATTCATAAAACATAAGCAAAGTGAAATATTTAACATGTAACTATTTTTAAAACTTATTAAGAAAGCATAGAATTAAGCTTAATAAGCGTTACATTAATTACTATTATAAAGTAATAGTTTAGATGCATATTTTATTATTAATCAATATACTTGTACGTATACAAATATTAAATCTGTGTTTGTAATTTTGTAAGTTTTGTTTCTTATAAGAACCTAAACGATCACTTTGCAATTGCAGAACCATCTTATTGAGAATAAGAAAGTTCAAATGGGATAATTATTTTTTTACGATTCTGAGAAGAGGTTAGGAGTAATTATTGATTACCTTATATCTGAAGAACTGCACTGTAACACTCGCCAATATTTACTCAGTGATTAGACTACATTTTCTAGCAAAAGTCTGGTGGGGATACGTGTACCACCAATTCAAAATAATTATAATTTATTCTATATACACTCATCGTTGGAACCTAACCTAATCTAAGTACATACTTATCTGTAAAAGTACAAAACTGAGTTTTAAAATTTTGTGTAATTTACTGAGTGGAGTTTACGTAGGGAGCAGAAAATTGGCGCAGTAAAAGACGATCTCTCAAAAAATATATGTATGTACTTATGTATACATTATCATATATCCGGGGAACCACAAAAGTGGAATCAATTATCGTTTTTATTCCTTTGAAAGAAAGGTAACATACACGCTCCATGGACATACATACATACATATGTAAGTATGTGTACCTGTTGTGGCTAGTTATAAAACAATTTATTTGAAATTCGAGTCAACATAATGCTAGTAGTTTTATTAATTCATTTATTTGCTAAAAACAACACTAGTTTACAAACCGTTTAGTGATTCATACGAATTAACTGCAAAATTACAACGTAAAGTGTTTGATATACAGTAGAATCTTAGAAAAGTTAACTCTCATAAAAGTTAAACACGCGGATAAGTTGTTCAAAAATGGTAAAATGGTTTGAGAGCAACAATGATGCAAATCATGTGTCAGACCTAATCAATATGCGCACGAAAATGATCAAGAGCTATTATACAAAAGAAAAGAAACAAACAAGCCTTGGCTGCTTCTTTAAACCTCTATAAACTATTTTTATGCGAACAAAAAAACTGAGCGGGACTGTGAAATTGAACACCCAGTACAAACTAAACCTAAGTTTCTTTTTTGTAATAATGAAAACTATTATATAAGTCTTTTAATAAAAATGTAACATTTGGTATCTAAAAAAATTGTTTACATATTACATACATACTTTATTTATTCCTTTTTTCGACAAAAAAAAACGCTTAGAAAAGTTAAAAGTTCGAAAAAGTTAATACCCCTTGGAACATTTTGGTTAACTTTTTTAAGATTCTACTGTACTTACATCCTATACATATCCATATGTATGTATGTATGCATACCCTGCAAATAAAATTGGACTACATGATCCAATTTATGTGAAAACGGCTAGTTACAACATGGTCCACTGTAATGCAGTCATGGACCATGTCATTGTCAAGCAAGAACTTGTAGTTAAGCGTCATGTTTTCGTGTTGACACGAATACAATTGAAATTGCTGTTGTTTTTTATTTTGATCTACGTATGTATGTAGTTGCTTCTTTAAGAAGTCGTCATTGTCATTTTATTTTCTTTGGCGTGGCGTGCACGTTTTTAAAAATAAAAGTAGAAAGAGTGAGTTTAAAATTCGACTCAATTAATATTAAGAATTAAATTTAATTTTAAATTCGACTAAGCGACTCGTTTGCTCCTATATACAGCTTTCACCAAGGTGAGGGAAAAATACTTTATACACATGTGTATGAGTATATTAAAGGACCTTTTTATATTATGTATTATATATAACTATTCCGACTTGAGATATTTATTATTATTTTTATCATTAATACTATTTTCTTTCGATTAAATAATATCATTCCCATGAAAGGCATCCCCAAAGAGTATTAAAATATTGAGATATTAATTAATTTATAAAACTTATAATGTAGAAAAATCAAAAACAATAAAAAATAAATTACAATTAGAACGATCACTTCATTTTATACACATACATACTTACATACATATATAGTGTTTGTGACTGGGTGTTGTTTTTCGTAATTTTTCATTAAAATGTCGGAACTTTTTCTTCCATTATCTTCAATTGCCGTTCTCTTTAAATCTCTTCTAAAATGTGTACTATAATGTAATGCTTTATGAATAAGTGCAACAATTGTGTCAATATTTCTCATCCAGCATGCAAAAAATCAAATGATATAATTTTTCTTCTCACATCGTCTGTGAGTAACACATCAATGCAGGATGTTGTATTTTGTTCGTGTAATGTGCCCCTAATAGAACATAGAGTATCAGCTGGTGTGGCGATGCCACCTGGTTCAAATGCTATCACCCACATAAAATTTTGGTAAAATAAAAAAATACACGTCAGTTTTGTTTTGTTCCCAAATTATACGTTTTGTTGGAAATACATAGGAAGTATTTGTAAAATATTTCTTTTATACGCGCATAGGATCTTTAAGCAAAATTTATGATTAGAAAACACTTGGGGAGAAAAATGACGGATACTTTTTATAAAAATAAATCGAAGTGTCCAAAAATAGTTTTCTGACGGAAAAATATCTTGCATGAATAAAGTCAACATGAAAAAGCAACGACGGCATTCTCATCGAGAGACAAGCAAGGATGGAGTCAATATTTCCTCGGATAAACGGCCTTCATTCGCTGTGGAGATGAATGCTTTTCTAATAAAGGAACCCAGGAGGGAGTTGGTTCTAAAATTATCGTATTACCATTTGGCATTCTTCTTGTCCGGCTTACTGGCAATTTGTGTCTACTACCATTATCCCTGGTACCGACACTATAACAGACAGTTACAGCATTTACCCCCTGACCACTTTTTACAACTAAGAGATGATTTTGCCATTCATGCCCAAACCATGAACTACGACAAGGAGCAAGCCGTAAAAGAATTTTATGGTGAAGGTGGTGCTGCTGTCGCCAAATTACCCAAAGATGATGCAAATATAAAAGAGGCCCTGGATTCTTTAAAAATTGCTATGGACATGTTTGCGGCAGGTAAAATGGATAAAGCCCAGAAGCTATTTGAACACGCATTTGCTTTAGCACCTAAACATCATGAGGTACTGTTACGTTACGGCGAGTTCTTGGAGCACTCTCGAAGAGACATTGTGTTAGCCGATCAATACTACTTTCAAGTGCGTCAAATTAAAATTGTTACAAAACCAGGGAACATTTTAATTTCACTGTTTACATTTATGCATTTTCTTTCAAGGCGTTAACAATAAAACCTAGTTATTCCGAAGCCTTGACAAATCGCCAACGTACAGCGACCATAGTTAAAAGCTTAGACGAAGGCCGTCTAATGGATTTGGATCGTAAACGTGATGCCTTATCGGGCATACATGAATCGAATGCAGCTCTCAGAAGGGCAAAAAAAGAGGCATATTTCCAGCATATATATCATTCGGTAGGTATTGAAGGTAACACTATGACTTTGGCACAAACACGATCCATATTAGAAACGAGGACCGCTATCGATGGGAAGTCTATAGATGAGCATAATGAAATTTTGGGCTTAGATTTGGCCATGAAATATATCAATGACAGTTTGGTGAATAAGTAAGTGTTCCAATATGAACTTTTAACGTAGAGGTAAATGTTAATAAATTTGTAGAATGGAAATCACCTTAAGAGATATATTGGATATACATCGTAGAGTTTTGGGTCATGTCGATCCAATAGAAGGTGGAGAATTTCGTCGCACTCAAGTGTATGTAGGTGGTCATATACCTCCAGGTCCAGGTGATTTATCGATATTAATGAGGCATTTTGAAAATTGGTTAAACTCGGAAGAAGTTTTATCAATGCACCCCATAAAGTAAGTTTCCACAACAATTTGAATTTTGCATAAGTCTATTTTGTTTTATTTCTAATAAGGCAAGCGGCCTTAGCACACTACAAATTGGTACATATTCACCCATTTATCGACGGAAATGGCAGAACTTCTAGATTATTAATGAACACTTTACTAATGAGAGCTGGCTACCCTCCAGTTATAATACCAAAGCAACAAAGGTAAATTTCTTATAACAGAGAGAAAACAATTTAAAAAACTCATTTTTAGGCACAAATACTATCAGTATCTGCAAATTGCCAACGAGGGTGATATAAGACCATTTATTCGTTTCATAGCCGATTGTACAGAAAAGACTTTGGACTTATATTTATGGGTGACCAGCGATTTGCCGCAACAAATTCCAATGTTGGAACAAACTGAGCACACCTTAGCCAATATTGAAACATTAGTAAGCACAACACAAACAACCGCAGCAACTAAAAGCTCAAACTCATTTTCAAAAAAAGTTGGTCAAGATAATGAAATACTGGAAAATCAAGACTATTTAGTAGAATCTGGCTCAGGAGAAACTTCCTAGCATTGGCTTTACATTAACGATATATTTCTATCCATATATTTGCTAATCGCAACATTTATTTAGTAATAATATCTGCCCAGTATGAGAATTTATTATATTAACACTTAGGGACTTTAAGTAAGGATCTTGTTTAAATTATTTAAAAGTACTAGAGGCTTGCTAAAGTCGAATTGTTATTTTTCCTGTAATTGTAAGGTGTATGCATCTGTGATTATTTGTAATATAAATTAAACTTGCAAGGCATATGAACTGCAAATACATAATATAATTAAATTGTATATAGTGTAGTCAAACCAAATATTTAAGAAAAAATCGAATTATTTCATTAAATTGTTTATATATGAAAATAATTAACAATGACAGAAAATGCTTGTTTAAACTATTAAAATAGCTTTTAAGGGTAATTTTTGCTCGCAAAAATCAAAATGAGTGAGCAAATAATTATCCTCCATAAAAAGATAAAAAGCTGTACTGAATCTTATACATATGTATATATACACATAACGAAGTAATATGTGGTATAAAATGTGTGTGTAATTTTTCTAAATTAATATAATTTTTAAGTTTGCTTAATTATAAAAATATATGTACATATTTTAATTTGTTATAATGAAATTTAATAAATTTTCATAAAAAATCAATAAAACATTTTTATTAAAAAGACCTTAAGCTGAAAAAAATTGTTTTACTTTTAATTCTGTTAAAAGCTTTGCCGGATGTATTTTTATTATATCAACTGACACAGCTGATGTTTTGCTTCCATATTGTTAAGTTCTATATTCCCAATACTAAAAATAAAATAAACACTTGGAGAATTTTAAGTTTTCGATTAGAAAAGAAGCTAATTTACGAAATTATACTACTTTATAAAATCGAATAAAAATTGACAAGTTTTTTAATATTTTTAAATGATAATTAATTAGTCTTAGGGTCTTGTTTTGTAAAGAGAAATATTTTGGAATGTGTTAAGCTTGATTGCAAAAAATCCCAATATGAAACGAATATCCATTATTTTTAAATGAGCTCATAATTGTTCCACTGCAAAACAATGTTTAATTATCAATTTTGTTTTTTCGTGGAAAACATAATTCACCACAAATTTTAACAAAATATTGCATTTTTCAGAGTCAAATATTTTTACTGAGGAATCAACTTCATAATTTCTACACGCGCTTATGATCTGAGCGGTTTCTGTTAGTTGGCTTATCAGTTTTACATATGTACATAATTATATAAATATATTTTCAATTTAAGCCATCTTGATTATGGTCAATTTAAGTTAATTTTGACTAATACATTTCAAATTTAAAGCATTTTTTTCTGTTTTTTATTCCTTCTTACTGCGGTACATGACACAGTTCTTACGTATTGCTCTTTCTTATATAGATGCAATTATTGTATTATAAATTGTTCATGGAATGGTGTTTTAATTGATATCTTGTACCATATTATTCATTAAGTCGTTTTCATTTTTTTATTTTATTTATTACTTATTATTATATTATTTTTTAAATTTTATTGTAACTTCGAATATTTGTGGCGGAGCAATTCAAAATAATACCGGAAAACAGAATCGTGTAATTTACATGCACACGAGTGATTTTAAAAAAATTATGTGATTGGGTGTCTGTCAAGTGGTTTTTAGAACAGATGTGATTACTTTTAACTTTTTTAAGCATTTTGTTACCATATATTGTGCTAATTTACATACAATTCATTTACACTTAATTTACACTTAATTCATGTACATACAAGTATTTATAATTATTTAATTTTTCATATGGATACAATATGTATACATACATATGTATGTATTTACTGTGATATACATTTTTTCTATTATTTTTTATTTATATACTTAATATTGCAATTTATTATTCGGTTTCTTTATATACACAGACGCCTCAAAAATTAATAACCAAGTTAGTTACAGTGTAACAGGAAACAAAAAAATACTACTAACTAAAGCTCTTCCACAATATACATCAATTTTTACGGCTGAAATCATTGCAATAATGGAAGCAATTAACATTTCGAACGATAAAAAAAGTTTATACGCAATATGCACCGACTCTCTATCTTCCCTCAAATCAATTTGTAACCTCTCTAATAGCAATGTTTATGCCAGAATCATAAGAAACATTTTAATTGAAAGATATCCAAATATAATACTTATTTGGACGCCTAGTCATTGTGGAATAAAAGGGAATGAGTTTGCTGACAAGGTTGCTAAGGAGGGAATAAGGAGACCACTATTAACTTCTCATAATTTTAACAAAACAGACATTAACAAATTTCTAAAAAATCTCTTCCTTCAGAACGCTAATTTGCTTGGAAAAACTTCAAACTGGTATCAAACTTTAAACACAGAACAAATTTGTATTAACAATTTTCCTAAGAATAATGAATTCAAAAGACTGGACTTAATAAAAATTGAAAGACTCCGCTTAGGGCACTCTAAGCTCTCCCATGGTCATATACTTAAACTTCCTATGCCAAAAATCTGCGACTGTAATATAATATCTTCAAATATAATAATGCACGTATTTTCAACATGCCCAAAATTCAAGAAACAACGTGACCTTATCTCCAAACAACACCCTAATCCCATATCTTTACTTTCAAACCCTAACAAAAATAATATTTCCCAAATAATAACTTTTTTAACCGATATAAAAATTTATCACCTAATATAAGAACCAACAAAATTCTGTAAAAAAAACCGAGCCTAAGACCCAGTAGTCATGGCCTATATATAATACATTAGTTTATAATTTGTAATTATTTCCTAATGTTTAATAATAATAATAATAATAATATTATTCGGTTTATTCTTCCCAACTAATCGTTAAAACAATTGGAGCTTTTTGCAAATGCATTGTTTGTTGTGGCTTTAGCTCTTCATATGCCGGCATTCCATTGGTCGCTAAACCTAATCGTCAGTGAAGTTTGAAAGCATTCAAGCTCGCATGTTTATGTCATACGAATTAAATAGAATATGAGAATTCAATATTGTATATGAATCATAACAAAATACATAATCATAGTAGGCTTAGAATGTTTTTATACAAACAACACAACAAACAATTATACTCAACGTGAGTCTATTTTATTTTTCTTTCAACACCCATACAATTAAACGCCCGTTGGTCGTTAATGATTGTATTCAAGTTATGGGGGAAGGGATGAAAGTTATGGGGGAAGGGCTGAAAGCAGCAGCGGCTGCTTTTGAAAAGTTTTTAGACAGTAACAGACTGCAGTGACTTGAATCGTTTCAGTAACCATACAAAAATTATTGGCGTTAAGATAACGCCAGTGAATGTTTTTAAAAATGTTACTGAATAGCAATATCTTTAACTCATTCGCGGACAGTTAATTTTCGCTTTGTTTCTCTGTGGGTCACATACTGTATATTCGGATCTACTAAAGATAATTGATCCGGAACAAGACAGAAATGTAAAACATTATGAATAAAATTAAATAACGTGCAATTTTTAAACAATTTTATCCTACGGTAATTCCCGTCACGTCCCAGCGCTAATTCCAAATTGATGAAACAGGACACGACGGGAGTTCCCGTTTTGACGGCTTTAACCGTCATGTCCTATTAAAAAAATTAGTGACGGTATATGCCGTCCTGTCCCTACAAATTGCTTTAAATTTGACGGCATTTGCCGTCTTGTCCGCGAATGTGTTAATTTTGCTGTTAAATTTTTTAATCAACTCAGCAATCTTTAAATACAGTAGTATCACATACTTGGTTTGAGTCCTTGGTTAGGGGTTCTAACTTTCGCTATCCCAGTTTTGGACGACTGGACGTTGAGAAAGAAAACTAATAGCGGGATATTTTATCGTGTGTGGTGATTAATTGTTTAAAATCCTTGTGACGCTTGTCTTGGCTGCGTGTATAAAGGGTACTACTTTAGACTACTCATAAAAGTAACTATGATTGATTTGTAATAGATGAGCTTATATAGCATGGTTTACAGGAGCTTGTCTTCGCTAAATCAAGTTAGTGCAATGTGGTGTATATTATTTGGTGCTGCTGGAGATAATATTTTTAGGAATTCGTCAAATTTATCGAAAGAAATTGTCATATTGGTCAAGCACTCAAAAATCAACTGCAATTTACATAATACAGTAGAGGCTCGAAAAAGTTAAGTAGTTTGTTATAGGGGTGCTTAACTTTTCCGAATTCTTAACTTTTCCGTGATATGAAAAATGCATATGTTTATACGCGTATTTATACATTGTATATATTATTAATGTGTATTTAATACACATGTATATATGTATGTATGCAAATGTATTAATTTTTAGCTTTTAAAATAGGATCACTTAGTAGACAGTTTCTTTTACGTTGATATATGTAAGAACCATTTGTACAGCTGCTTCTCCAAATTCACGAATTCTGCCTTATGTATAGTCTTTCTCTTAATTTCGTCACATGTACCTGACACTGCAACATAAATGTTTGCTTTATTTCTTTTAAATTTAGAATTGAAGATTCAGAATCGTGAAAATCCATGGCCAATCGATTAGCCAAAAACGCCTTCATCTAATTTTTTTTAAATCTTGCATTTTTCGGCAACTGATAACCTTTTTTGCTTACGTGCTGCTGATATTGTTACGATCAAAAGAAAACTAATAACTGATGCAAAAAAAGTATGAAACATTACGTACGAATGTAAAGAATTTTATAACGGTAAATGACGAATGTGTTGAATTTTTTTATGATACCCATGTACTTATATAGTACTACATATATTAATGCGACAATCGACATATGTATGTATAAGAATTCAAAATGATGTTAAAAATATAAAAATTAAATAAAAACAAAAATTACTCAAAAAAGTTAAGAAGCACTTAACTTTTTAGAGTTCCGTATGGTGACAGAAAGCTGCTTAACTTTTCCGTATTCTTAACTTTTGCGCGTCTTAACTTTTATGAGCCTCCACTGTACCTTGTTTCCACGACAATTTGAATCTCCTGTTTCGCTTTCTGAAGCAAGTTTATGAATCATGCTGTTTACACGACTCATCTATCTGCTTCGATTTTATAATTTTTTTCTTTCCATTGTTTTTTATTTTTTTTTATCAAATTTATATAAATTAACTTTTCACTGAATTCAAATTTATTATTACGACTAGGAAACACACACAAAAAACAATTATATTTCTTAACTTTTCACTTTAAAGTTTGCTTTGTTTACAAAAAGATTTAATTTTGACAACTAGTGCAGATAAACTTACGATAAAAATTAGAGAAGAGAGGATTTTTTCTTGATTCGCAAGTAGATTGGGCTGTGAAGCAAGAATAGAGAGCGAAGCAGGTGCCGTGGAAACATGCTATAATACATATTTAAGTAATTAAAGCTTTCCTTCACATCTCATTTAAACTAGGATTTTAAAGTTTTACTTTTGAGTAGCAGACGATTTCTTTTTAAATATTTGCAAAAATATCATTATCGAATTGTAAAGTACGGTGTTAAATGGGGGTGGCCGCAATTGCCAATTTATGTTAGAGTGGAGACGCTTTGAGGAAACCCGTATAATAGGAGAGTTATGGTATTATCTAAGGCAATAGTATATAATCTATGTAGTAACACATGAAGGAAAATCTGTTTATCCCTTTTATATTCAAACTACGATGTTTATTTATGCCACAAACATATGATTTGAATTGTATTTCCTTATTAAAAACCCTTCAGCAACTGAAGAGCTACATCCAAGCATTTCATACAAAACATACATATGTATATGACCAGCAAACATGAAAGTTAGAATAATATGAATAAAATGTTTTTTTTTTTTTTTCACGCTAATATATGTTTATTGTATCTTCAAATAATTGAACTAACAATAAGTGTTCAAATCTTAAATATATAAATAATTATTAGGCCCAACCAGTGTCGGACATAAACTTAGTGATAATAATTAATAATACATAAAATTCATGTTACGCACAAAAAATATTTTCAAAGAATTTCATCTGGAGAGTTGCGTATTAATGCCGTAGTGTCCCTCTTTTTTAAGCGGATGTGTCCAGGAAAGTTCAAGATGTTACGAGCAAGGGGATTAGGATGGAACTCGAGTTTTGTTAAATATTTTCCAGCATATTTTGCAATTTCAGCGGTCACAAGTGGCATATTTAAATCACGATGTAAAATAGAATTTTTCAAGTACCATGGAGCCGTAGTTATTAACCTTAATATTTTGTTTTGCATTCGTTGGATTCTCTCTACATTGGAAGCTGAAGCAGTGCCCCATAGCTGAATTCCGTAACACCATATCGGCTTCAAAAGCGACTTGTATATTAAAAGTTTACAATCTAGACTGAGGGTAGAATTTCTACCAATCAGCCAATGTATCTGGGTTAATTTAAGCTTCATTTGTGTCAGCTTAGAGTCAATGTGGTGTTTCCATGTAAGCCGTCGGTCGAGGTGAATACCAAGATATTTCACATGTGAATGTTGAGGAACAACTTGATTGTTGATTTGAATGGGGGAACAAGTATCTCTTCGTAGGGTAAATGTAACATGAACACACTTTTGTTCATTTACTTTTATTCTCCATAAGTTCAACCACAATTCCAACAGGTTAATATGTTGCTGAAGATAACGGGATGCCTCGTTAGGGTTTTCATGCATACTAAGGCAGGCTGTATCATCGGCAAATGTAGAGGTGAGGATATTACTGCTCAAAGGCATATCACAGGTATAAATCAAATACAAAACTGGCCCCAGTATACTCCCCTGAGGCACCCCAGATGAAATGGTTTCGGGCACACTCATGAAGTCTCCTTCCACGACAGTGAACTTCCGGGCAATAATGTAACTTTCCAAAAGATTTACAATGTTTATTGGTAGATATGTCTTCAATTTTAGAATTAGGCCTTCATGCCACACTTTATCAAATGCCTGAGAGACATCAATAAATAGGGAAGAACAATACTTTCTTTCTTCAAATGTTCTTCTTATGAAATGAACCAATCTATGACATTGTTCAATGGTGCTGTGCTGACTTCTAAAACCAAATTGATGGTCCGGTATGCATCCATTATCAGCTAGAATTGGGGACAATTTTGTCATGAGAAGTTTTTCAAAGAGCTTCGAAATTGTTGACAGCAAACTTATTGGCCTATATGACTCAGCCTTGGTAAGATCTTTACCCGCCTTTGGAATCATTTTGACCATGGCAAGTTTCCAGCTGTGTGGGTAATACTCCAGTCGTAAAATGCCATTAAAAATAAATAACAGGATTCTAATAGCAATACGAGGCAACTGCATCAGCATCTTGTTACTAATTCCATCAATACCCGGGGCCTTCTTTGGATTGGTTTCAGCAATTAGTTTTTGTACATCAAGCATCTTAAACTTTATAGGTCGAGGGGGTAGAGCAACTACGCTCGGCAAATCAACAGCACCAGTACATGTGTTTGGGGTAAATACGTCTTTTAAATGACCAGCTAATATGTTACCTTTTTCAGTATTAGTTCTTGCCCAACCTCCGGTAGAAGTGCGCAGGGGTGGTTTAGACTCAACGGGTGTTTTAAGCTTTTTAGCAGCGCGCCACAAGGAGTAATTAGATGCTGCAGTGACATCGAGACCTTCCAGGTAGTTCTTAAGAGAAGCAGATTTTTCAGCTGAAAGCAACTCTTGGAGTCGTTTAGTGCATTCTCTAAGTCTGATTTTATGTTGGGGCGATCTGTGCTGTTGCCATTCCCTTCTAGCTCTTCTTTTTTCACATACGAGACGTTCAATGTCCGCAGAATAAATTCTATTAAACCCAGTCTGCGGATGGGAGGTAGTGGCATGTTTAGCAGCCTGTTTAATATTCTCGGTAAGATTGGCAATGTTAAGTTCAATATCATCGGGAGTTCTAAGCCTGATGTTTTCCGTACAATGACTACTGAGATATTTTTTGAACCCCAGCCAGTTAACACGATGTATCATCTTCACATATGGGTCAGGTAAGTCACTTCTTAGTGGGCTACAAATTGTAACGATCGTGGGAGAGTGATCGGAGGAGAGATCATGTGAAGCTTCAACATGAATTAAATCCCTAGGGATATTTTTCATGACCCCAAAATCTATAACATCCGGAATTTTTTGTATGTCAGTAGGCCAGTAAGTGGGCTCCCCACTAGAAATGACATCCAAATCCATTTTTGAAATTGTGTTGAACAATGCTCGACCTCTAGGAGTAATAAGACGCGACCCCCAGAACGTATGCTTTGCATTGTAGTCTCCAGCTGCTACGAAACAAGGGCCAAGAGTTTTGTAAAAATCCTCGTATTGATCTTCACTGATTGAAAATCTGGGAGGGGAGTAAACTGATGAAAGCACAAGATTTGAACAAAAATTTTCGATGCAAATATTTGTTGCTTGTAGATGGTCTTCACAAGTGTTCTCAAGAATATAGTGCTTGAGTCTTGACTTTATTAGAATTGCTGATCCTCCACATGCTCTTCCTCTCGGGTCCTTTGTATCATATAAGGTGTAGCCACTCATTTTAAAAAGGCTTCTCGAAGTCAAATGAGTCTCAGATACCAACATTACATCAATATTCTTCACCGTGAGGAAGTGCTCTAGTTCGTTTCTATGTTGGCGAATGCCGTTAGCGTTCCAGAAACATAACTTTAACGTGTTCATGGCTTGTTAACTAATGCTAGAAGCAGAGTGTTCTGCATTCGCAGCATTTCTTGCATCATGCTAGTCATATTTGTCGTAAAGTTGCTTATAGTTTGCACCAGATTATCAATAGTAGCTTCAAGGCGATTGAAATTAAAGCTTGCATTTGCGTTTGTTGTATTGTTTGGTGGTGACACTTTTTGAACGGGAATAGAGTTGATCTTCACAGCGTCAGCATACGATACATGTGAAGTGATTGGTTGGGCCATTAGGGGATGAGTAGCGGAGTACGTATTTCCTGCTTGAGCTGGAGTTACTTTAGGCTTTTGGGTCATAGCTTGTTTCACAAAAGAGAATACAGGACATCCTCTGTAGTTAGCAGTGTGATTACCTCCACAATTACTGCACTTTTTTTCCTTCTGGTCCTTCGACTTATTGCAAATAGCAGTGTTGTGTAATTCACCGCACACAACACAAACAGACGGTAATTTGCAATAAGTTTTCGTATGGCCATATTCTTGACAATTATGGCACTGTACGGGTCCTGAGCGCTTGTGTGGTTCTTCGACTGTAATTTTCCGGTATAACAGATATTTTAAATTATAAATTGGATGGGTCTCATTTTTCTTCAATTTTATATCATTCGGCTCCAATTCAACGCGAAATAAGGGTTGGGGGATCTTCTCCCTGTTTATTATGTTAGAGACATTCTTTACCTTAAATCCCTGGAGGGTGAGAGCATCTTTAATTTCCTCAGGAACTACATAAGAATCTATGCCTTTCAATACGATCTGTAGGCCTTTAGCACTCTTAAGCTGGAATGTGTAGAAACTTGTTTTATTTTTTTCGAATTCGTTAACCATTTTGCGGAAGTCTTTTTCATCATATATTTGAACTTTTGTTTCATCAATGTTACCACGTTTTATTGGAACAATGTGAAATGACTTTTCACCAATGGCCGAGATTAGTTTTTTAATAAGTGTGTTCGAGTTTTTTTGTCTCAGATAGATTGGTGGTGGTTTTGAAGTTTTTTTCGAAGATTCTTCGGGTTTATCGCTGTCATCTTGTAATATTTTAAACCGGTTTTGACGATTAGCTGAGGCGGCGTCGTTGTCTCTGGATATTTTCGGAACAGATGAGATTTTGGATGAATTTGGGCTTCGCCCGCGCTTTACTACCGTTACATATCTGTCCATTCCGACAGGCACTTTAGGTTTTTGAATATTATCGTCCATTGTGATAACTGGGTTAAGTGATGAACACGAGCCCAGAGCGGATAATGGCGCTGACTTAAATAACGATGAACTAGGCAATGGTAATATTACCGAATCACTACTTGGCATCGGAGTAAGCGAATTTGATCGCTCACGTAAAATTGGCTTTGCCGTTAGAAAAAGACTGTCATCCAATTTTTTCTTTTTATTGTTTGCATTAAGAGCTTCAGAACTCACAGTAAAATAGGCATTTCTGCCGTTAGAACTCACTTCACAATTTTTTGTTTTTGAGGTACTCATGCAGAGTATTCCTCATTCACTTTGTTTGTGTTTTTTGTTTTTTTGTTGTTTCAGTTTATACGAAAAATATTATTAATGCAAGTAAAGCAAATTTAACAAAAACTGTACTTATTACGAACCAGTTTTTTGTTTTTTTGTTGTTTCAGTTTATACGAAAAATATTATTAATGCAAGTAAAGCAAATTTAACAAAAACTGTACTTATTACGAACCAGTACTTATTACGAATATTTTTTTTTTTTTTTTGTTTGTATTTTTGTTTGCTTAGTATGTGAAAAAAAGAAAAAAACTCCGCTAACACGTCTGTTCACTACGAAGGTTCAATCTATATATATAAAAGAAAGTGATGTTAGTTACTACGCTTATAACTCAAGAACGCCTGGACCGATTTCGATGATGAGTACCAATTCGGTTAGGTCTTCACCCAAACAAGGAGAATACCCAAGAAAATTCCGGAAAATTTTCCGAAAACAAAAATTATGAAGAAAATTAATTTCCCCATACATTTTGTATGGAGCGATTATACAACGCCATCTTAACTCCAGAACCCATAAAAACGAACATAATTTCAAATGCTGGTTCCGGTATTGCAGTAGATGGCGCTGTGTTTATCAACTTTTTTACAACGCCATTTCAACCCAAGAACCCATAAAAAACGAACATTATTTCAAATGCTGGTTCCGGTATTGCCAGTAGATGGCGTTGTGACATCAACTTCTGACAAACAGAACAGTTGAACTGTTTTTCAAATTTTTATCAGCTTAAGACAGTTATTGTAAATAAATTTGATTTAATACATTTATTGTTTTGAAGCGGTTTTTTGTGAATTTGCTATTACCACTAAAAAGAGACCTTAATTTGGGATTGTGCAATTAATTTTAAGGTGTATTACTTTGAAAATCAATTGTTATTCTTCTATTTTCAAACGGTAAGTTGCAATGAAAGTTGTTTATTTTGTGCGGTTATGACATTTGAGCACATGTTTTGTGTGTTCATTTCTCAGTGTGATTCACAATGCCGCGAGCCAGAAGATCTAATCTTTCGCGTCGAACCCGAAATGCAAGTAAAGTTCGGAATATCGCCTGTCAATTGACGACGGATGAACAAGAAATCGCACGAGAACAGCGCCGTGTTAGTATGGCCCGACTTCGTGCATCACAAACACAAGAAGAAAGACAGGCGGCAAATGAAACGGCTCAGTTAACAATGACAAATCGTCGGGCCAACCAAAGAACTCAACAACGTGATAATGTAAATCAACGCATAAGAAGAAGTGCTTCCAGTGTTTATTTGAATCGAGTAGCGTTTCATTACGATTGCAGAATTGACTACAGCTCTCATCCTTCCGTTCAAATTGGCCCAATGGAGGTTGTGTGCAACCATTGCGGTGCATTAAAGTTTGCTGGAGAAACACCTGGGTTGTGCTGTCTCAGTGGCAAGATTAAATTACCACCATTGCCCTTACCAACAGAGCCATTGCGTTCTTTGCTTTATGATGAAACACCAGAATCACGTCATTTTCTATCGAACGCTCAGAAATACAACGGATGCTTTCAAATGACTTCATTTGGAGCAGATATTATTCATGAACGCGGATTTAATCCGACATTCAAGGTAATAAATTACGCAATCATTTTGTTTTGATGCACAAAAAATTTTGAATCTAATTTCGTCATTCACTCTACAGATCCAAGGCCAAATTCACCATCGAATTGGATCATTACTACCACTTGAAGACGCACAACATAAATTCCTACAAATCTACTTCATGGGCAATGTGGAACATCAACTTTATCAGCGCCAAACAATCAACACGGAAATGAAAAGAGGAATTCTTCGAGATCTGCAGCAGCTGCTTCATGAACATCATGCATTGGTTCGTTTATTCAAAACTGCGTTGGATCGCATGCCAACTGATGACTATAAAGTCGTGATCAGAGCGGATAAAAGACCTGCAGGAACGCACGAACGCCAATTTAACGCTCCAACAATAGATGAGGTTGCAGTTGTGATTGTTGGCGAAAACCGGGAATCACGCGATATTGTGATCACACGTCGGGACTCTGGGCAATTGCAACGAATATCCGAAACACATCGTTCATACGATTCATTGCAATACCCACTTATGTTTTGGCAAGGAGACGATGGTTATTATATTAACATCAAGATGATAAATCCATCGACCGGTGAGTACAGATATCTAAATAATTTTCATTTCAATATGACACTAATGCCACTGATATCATTTAGGTGAGGAAACTACCAGGAAGGTCAGCGCAATGAATTTTTACGCGTATCGTTTGATGATTCACCAAAATGTAGACAACTATTTGCTTCGATTTCGCAGATTGTTTCAGCAATTTTGCGTCGATATGTATGCCAAAATAGAAGCAGAGCGCCTCCTTTTTATCAGTAAAAATCAAACCAAACTACGTACGGAGGAGTACATTCATTTACGCGATGCAATTTCCACCGAAGGAAATGCATCTGATTTTGGTCGGTTGACCATTTTACCGGCGACGTTCGTCGGCAGCCCACGTCATATGCATGAATATACGCAATATGCGATGACATATGTACGTTATTACGGCCGTCCAGACCTGTTCATCACCTTTACGTGCAATCCAAAGTGGATAGAAATTGTTCAACTGCTGCTTCCTGGCCAAACATCAAGTGATCGGCATGAAATCACCGCACGTGTATTCAGGCAAAAAATCCGGTCGCTCATGGACTATATTGTTAGACATCGTGTCTTTGGGGATACTCGATGTTGGATGTATTCAATTGAATGGCAAAAAAGAGGATTGCCGCATGCGCACATTCTCATTTGGTTAGTCGAAAGAATACAGCCAGACCAAATTGATGACATCATATGTGCCGAGATTCCTGATCCCGAAACCGATCTAGACCTGCATGATGTCGCAATAGCAAACATGATTCATGGCCCGTGTGGCTCCATTAACCCACAATCACCATGCATGGTTGATGGCAAGTGTTCTAAGCGTTATCCACGAAATTTGACTGATGAGACCATCACTGGCAACGATGGTTATCCATTGTATCGGCGTCGATCATCTCATGATGGCGGTAGAACAATTACAGTCAAAATAAAAGGAAATGATTTCGTGGTCGACAACTCTTGGGTTGTTCCGTATTCGCCACTTCTTTCGAAAACATTCAAGGCGCATTGTAACGTGGAGTATTGCAATTCAGTGAAGTCCATCAAGTACATCTGCAAATATGTCACGAAGGGCAGTGACATGGCGGCTTTTGGTCTTCAAGCTCCTGACCCCAATGATGAAATCACTCGCTATCAAGTTGGTCGGTACGTAAGCTGCAATGAGGCGATTTGGCGTATATTCTCATTTCCCATTCACGAACGCTATCCGACTGTTACACATGTGGCAGTGCATCTGGAGAACGGTCAACGAGTTTATTTCACTGCAGCAAATGCCGCTCAACGTGCTCACAACCCACCAGCGACAACATTGACCAGTTTCTTCTCGATTTGCCAAAGTGATCCATTTGCACGTACGTTACTTTACTCAGAGATGCCGCGCTATTATACTTGGAATGCTTCATCGAAGAAATTTCAACGTCGAAAGCAAGGCGATGTAGTTCCTGGTCATCCGAATGTGCGTTCTACTGAAGCCCTTGGCCGTATTTATACAGTTCATCCGAAAAATGATGAATGCTTTTACTTGCGACTATTGCTGTCGAATGTTCGTGGTCCGATATCATTTGAATCTCTTCGAACTGTCAATGGTGTAGTGTTGCCAACATTTCGTGCAGTATGTCAGGAGCTTAATTTGCTAGAAAACGATACGCATTGGGACTCGACAATCGCTGAAGCAACTGTTTCCGCATCTCCAAGTCAGATACGCACATTGTTTTCAATCATTATTTCCACATGTTTTCCATCGAATCCACGTGAATTGTGGGAGAAGTACAAGGATGACATGTCAGAAGACATTTTGCACCGAGTTCGTGTCCATTCAGGTAATCCCCATC
This sequence comes from Germaria angustata, assembly GCA_963681545.1. Taxonomy (NCBI): domain Eukaryota; kingdom Metazoa; phylum Arthropoda; class Insecta; order Diptera; family Tachinidae; genus Germaria; species Germaria angustata. The sequence goes on along the minus strand of OY812999.1, from coordinate 91,797,404 downwards.
TTGAGATGAATGAAGAGATGCACAACCAGGCTTTGATTTTGATAGAAGACATGTGTTACCTAATGTGCGGCAGTTTGTTAGTCAGGTTAGGAATGACATCGCCTGATCGTGGAATAAACGACGCATTCGAACGAGAATTGCAGCGTGAGCATGAATACGACACAAATGCATTAAGCGAATTTGTTCGAACGAATGTACCTTTGTTGAATCCCCAACAAAAAGAAGTATACGATACGGTGATGAAGGCAATTGATGATGGAAATTGCGGAATGATTTTCCTTGATGCGCCTGGTGGCACTGGCAAGACATTCCTTTTATCATTGATTTTGGCTACAGTTCGTGCAAGATCGGAAATTGCTGTAGCAGTTGCTTCTTCCAGAATAGCAGCTACGCTGCTGGAAGGTTGCCGAACCGCTCATTCTGCATTAAAATTGCGATTAAACCTTCACGCGATTGAAGAACCCACATGCAACATAGCGAAACATTCAGCAATGGCCAAAGTTTTGGTAGCAAGCAAAATTTTTATCTGGGACGAATGCACAATGTCGCATAAACGTGCTTTAGAAGCTCTGGATCGCACTATGAAAGATCTGCGCAATGACGCAAGATGTTTTGGGGGTGCATTGATTTTACTCTCAGGCGATTTCCGGCAAACACTACCAGTAATACCACGATCGACCGCTGCCGATGAGATCAATGCTTGCCTCAAATCATCACCATTGTGGCGTTATGTGAAGAAACTTCAGCTGACGACAAACATGCGAGTTGCATTGTTAAACGATCCATCTGCCGAAGTGTTCTCCAATCAATTGCTAACTATCGGTAATGGTCGTGTTCCTGTCGACTCATCGAATGGATTGATTTCATTCCCGTCAAATTTTTGCAATTTCGTCTCAACGAAAGAGGAGCTCATCAAGAAAGTGTTTCCAAACATCATTGCTAACCACAAAAACTACGATTGGTTGAGTGAAAGAACAATTTTAGCGACAAAGAACAAGGATGTGGATCACTTAAACTTCACAATTCAAAATCAAATCATTGGGTCACTGCATTCGTTCAAATCTATCGACTGTGTAACAAACGAAGACGAAGCAACCAACTACCCAACTGAGTTCTTGAATTCGTTGGATGTGCCTGGTTTGGCGCAGCACAATTTGCAATTGAAGGTTGGTTCAGTCGTTATCATGCTTCGCAATCTCAACCAACCAAAATTATGCAACGGAACGCGTTTAGCGGTCACGAAACTAATGACCAATGTGATTCATGCGAGACTACTAAAAGGAAAATTCAAAGGTGAGGAAGTTCTTATTCCGAGAATTCCAATGATCCCAACCGATATACCATTCGAGTTTAAGCGAATACAATTTCCAATTCGTCTCGCATTCGCTATGACAATTAATAAATCACAAGGGCAATCATTGAGTGTTTGTGGCCTGAATCTGGAAAATGACTGTTTTTCACACAGACAACTGTATGTCGCATGTTCCCGTGTCGGAAAACCTTCTGCATTAATAGTTTTCGCACCTGACAACAAAACGAAAAATATCGTTTATCACAGAGTGCTTCAATGAGGGGAAATACAATTCAATAAAAGAAAAAATAATTTCATACGAGTAAGTACAGATAAAGTACTGGCGATGAGAAGTATCAGTTTAAACCCGGATTTTGATATTATTTTAGGTTAGCGGAGGGAGTTGTTAAGAGCAAGAAAGCTGAAGATATAAGTATTTATAGTACTGACGGAGACAGATATCAAATTATATCTACATTTTTCATTTCAGTTTCATTGCTGGAGGGGTATGATCAATGTTAGTCCTAAACACATACATATACGTACATCTTTAGTACAGATCATGGGAAATTTTTAGGCAAAACAACGTTTGCCGGGTCAGCTAGTTTGAAATAAAAAAAAAAATTTTGAATTTTAGAACAGGCATCGTCATAAAATACTACAATGAATGCAATTTGTTTTTTTACGCTGATATCAGTCGTTTCATCAATTATGATTGAAAAAAAAAACTCTTTTTTAACTTCTCATACAATTCCGAAGAAAAACACGGCCCGAGAACATTTTTTACAATACCAGTCACTTTCGTTCGATGCAAATTTAAATGTCAAGAAGTGACTGCTTTAACGTTGGGATTATGTTGTCAATACATAGGAATGACAGGTTGTTAACAGCCAACATTCCAACAACTTTCAGTTCAAATCTTTTAATTTTGTCTTCAAAACTCCTGTTTTTCTTAAAAGCTTCAGTTATTGTAGCTGTATGTATGATTTATGGTTTTAGCTGATCTTTTGTGTTGTAGTGAAGAAAGGTGTCTAAGAAAAACCTTTTTATGGGCCACTAATTGTTTTTTTGCAAAGTTTGCAATATCCTACATCTGCGTCACTTTGTTTTTTCCTTTGCAACCAATTTTTAAAGCATGGCTCGTCCAGCCATTGGGTGCGAAATTTATAATCCATGACCTTTAAAACTGTAAACAAAATACATACATTAAAATTAAACATTTCTTTAGAATAAATTGTGTTTCGTACTTACATTCTCATTTACGATTGTGAAAATATTTTAATTTTGTATTGTGCATTCAGTTTTAATATTTTTGTCAAGTTGATGACTGTTGCAGAAAGAAGCAAAGAAAGAAATACAAAAAAAATAACTGTCACTACAAATTACATGAGTAAATTTGTTCTTTTATTTTCAATGAGTGAAAAAAGGATAGATATATACACACAGGATATCTACCATGTGTTTAAAGCGAAAAAAAAGCAAATAAGTGTTGCATATTGATGATAGCTAACAACAGTGGTGTTACCACGACAATTTAATATAATTAAGAAAAATTTATAATATATAAAAATTTATATTGAAATTACACAAAAATTACACAAAAATTTCATTATCCAAAAATTTTCCAAAAAAATTTTAAATTGTCCCATTTTTGGATAATTATCCAGAAAGTGGCAACACTGGGATGTACTTAATTACTTGTTTTTTGTACTTTTGCAAAAGCCTACTCATTACGCATTATTTTATCCTAAAGCGAAGTTTGATAGATACTATGGGAATTCTGCATCATTAATTTCAATGGTAAAAAATTTGTTTAATGAATTTCATTGTGGCCATACAAGCAAAGAAGATGCCGAACGTTCTGGGTACACAGTTGAGGTGTCCACAGCCGAATTGTTGGAGCTAGAGGCATATAACATGCCTCAGTGGGCCCTATTTTGAATGATCACTTAGGTAGGAACAAGCTTTACTCTAGATAGGCGCCGCGTTTGCTCACAATCGACAACAACGCAATAGTGTGACAACTACTCAGAATGTTTGACTTTGTTCAATAACAATATGGACGAGTTTTCGTGCCGTTTCGAAACGGTGAGCGAAATATGGATCCAAGAGCAACAGTTACAACAGTAGGTTTCTACGGCTGAATCTGCGCTAAGGAAGGCTAAACATATCATGTTAATTTAAATAGTTCAAGTGCATAGTAAGACTTATCATAAACTTCTCCATAAAATACAAGTACTGTTTAATACTAAATTTAGAAATTTTTATTAACGGCTCGATTCATACGTCTGCAAAACTAAATATTTAAAATTCAATTGAAAAAACCTTTTTACGTCGCCTACATTACAATTTGCAAATATTATCTCAAACTTTAATGGATCATTAGTGATCACTTTTAAAAACGACACAAAATAAAAATTTCTGTCGTAAAGTTATTAAGTTATTATTACCGGGAATGTAGTCACACCTAACAACAATAATGATTTATTGTTTGTTGTTGGCTCAGCCGAGTATATGCCTGCATTTCATTGGCGCTAACCAAATCGCCAGTACCCTTTGGCCAAATCATGATTGAAAAGCATTCAAGCTCCTATACTTATACCAAAGACTACTTTTTCTATATTTTTCTATTTGTAATCAACAAACAATAAAATATTAAATAGTTATTTTGGAGAATATCTCGAATAACAAATTTTATAAATATTATTATTTTAAGTACAAAAAAATTTTTTCCTTAATTCAAAATTATTACAAATTAATATTTGTGTGTCATTTACTTAATGTTTTTTCACACTATGTATTTTTTTGACGAATATATTTAACAAATATTTGCCACCGAATCCGAGTGTCATGAACATGGCGAATACGAGTATTCCTGAATGCGAATAAGATTATTCCTTAAATTACCAGTATACTTGTATACGAGCACAAACATAAGCGAATTAAGGGCCCTCCGTCTCGCTTTTTACTCTATGTTCATATCTTCACCTTAATTGCGTAATTAGGAAATTTACATAATTAAGGCCTTCATTGAACTCAATTTACCGTACAAGAAAACAATTAATAAATTGCACAATTAGTTGCAACCCTTGTGAAGTTTGTTCAGTAAGAAAAAGGAATTCTGCATAATAACAGAATTAAATTTCATGAAAAATATTTTTTTAGTATTTAAAAATAGACTGCTTATAATAAATTTTTTTAATAAAAAATTGCTTAAATTTATTTGTTGTACCCAATCTAGCGAGTCGATTTTTTTTAAATTAAAAATATCCAAACAAATTTTTACTTTTGCCAAAATATTTTCAGCTGTCGAGCGCTAATTGTGGAAGCTAAATTGCGTGTGTGTGAACTGTAACATGTGTGCATGTTGACAGGCGTGAGTAAAAAGAAATGTCAAAAATGTACATGCTTGAAAAGCATGATTAAAAAGAAATGTCAAAGAAACTGTAACGAGCAATATCCCATCACTATTTCCCTTAAGCTGATGAAGTGTCCATGTTGTAGAAAAAGAAATAAACTTACAACATTCTCAGTTAAATATTATATTGTATTATATGGAAATAAATTAAAATATAAAAGAACCTAAAACTTACAGTGGCTTGTTACATGAACACCAAAGTGGATAACTTGGTTTAAAATTTAATTCCCTCAACTAAGGTATACTAGTATGTCTGAACATTGTACATATCAGTCAGTTCTACTGTTGCACATTGGCTTGAAAGCAGGTTCGTTTTGATGGTGTGAAACTTTCTTGAAATTACTTCAATATTTCACTATACTTAACTATGGTATATCCACAATAAAAAATATATGCCACTGTGATCTGTTAGATAAACAATTTTTATATTTGCCAATAATACTTGCATAGTATAGTTTACGCCATTTTCAATCAAAATTAAACTATTAAAAAAAATTTAAATACATTTTATTCATCACGAGACGTTCAATGTCCGCAGAATAAATTCTATTAAACCCAGTCTGCGGATGGGAGGTAGTGGCATGTTTAGCAGCCTGTTTAATATTCTCGGTAAGATTGGCAATGTTAAGTTCAATATCATCGGGAGTTCTAAGCCTGATGTTTTCCGTACAATGACTACTGAGATATTTTTTGAACCCCAGCCAGTTAACACGATGTATCATCTTCACATATGGGTCAGGTAAGTCACTTCTTAGTGGGCTACAAATTGTAACGATCGTGGGAGAGTGATCGGAGGAGAGATCATGTGAAGCTTCAACATGAATTAAATCCCTAGGGATATTTTTCATGACCCCAAAATCTATAACATCCGGAATTTTTTGTATGTCAGTAGGCCAGTAAGTGGGCTCCCCACTAGAAATGACATCCAAATCCATTTTTGAAATTGTGTTGAACAATGCTCGACCTCTAGGAGTAATAAGACGCGACCCCCAGAACGTATGCTTTGCATTGTAGTCTCCAGCTGCTACGAAACAAGGGCCAAGAGTTTTGTAAAAATCCTCGTATTGATCTTCACTGATTGAAAATCTGGGAGGGGAGTAAACTGATGAAAGCACAAGATTTGAACAAAAATTTTCGATGCAAATATTTGTTGCTTGTAGATGGTCTTCACAAGTGTTCTCAAGAATATAGTGCTTGAGTCTTGACTTTATTAGAATTGCTGATCCTCCACATGCTCTTCCTCTCGGGTCCTTTGTATCATATAAGGTGTAGCCACTCATTTTAAAAAGGCTTCTCGAAGTCAAATGAGTCTCAGATACCAACATTACATCAATATTCTTCACCGTGAGGAAGTGCTCTAGTTCGTTTCTATGTTGGCGAATGCCGTTAGCGTTCCAGAAACATAACTTTAACGTGTTCATGGCTTGTTAACTAATGCTAGAAGCAGAGTGTTCTGCATTCGCAGCATTTCTTGCATCATGCTAGTCATATTTGTCGTAAAGTTGCTTATAGTTTGCACCAGATTATCAATAGTAGCTTCAAGGCGATTGAAATTAAAGCTTGCATTTGCGTTTGTTGTATTGTTTGGTGGTGACACTTTTTGAACGGGAATAGAGTTGATCTTCACAGCGTCAGCATACGATACATGTGAAGTGATTGGTTGGGCCATTAGGGGATGAGTAGCGGAGTACGTATTTCCTGCTTGAGCTGGAGTTACTTTAGGCTTTTGGGTCATAGCTTGTTTCACAAAAGAGAATACAGGACATCCTCTGTAGTTAGCAGTGTGATTACCTCCACAATTACTGCACTTTTTTTCCTTCTGGTCCTTCGACTTATTGCAAATAGCAGTGTTGTGTAATTCACCGCACACAACACAAACAGACGGTAATTTGCAATAAGTTTTCGTATGGCCATATTCTTGACAATTATGGCACTGTACGGGTCCTGAGCGCTTGTGTGGTTCTTCGACTGTAATTTTCCGGTATAACAGATATTTTAAATTATAAATTGGATGGGTCTCATTTTTCTTCAATTTTATATCATTCGGCTCCAATTCAACGCGAAATAAGGGTTGGGGGATCTTCTCCCTGTTTATTATGTTAGAGACATTCTTTACCTTAAATCCCTGGAGGGTGAGAGCATCTTTAATTTCCTCAGGAACTACATAAGAATCTATGCCTTTCAATACGATCTGTAGGCCTTTAGCACTCTTAAGCTGGAATGTGTAGAAACTTGTTTTATTTTTTTCGAATTCGTTAACCATTTTGCGGAAGTCTTTTTCATCATATATTTGAACTTTTGTTTCATCAATGTTACCACGTTTTATTGGAACAATGTGAAATGACTTTTCACCAATGGCCGAGATTAGTTTTTTAATAAGTGTGTTCGAGTTTTTTTGTCTCAGATAGATTGGTGGTGGTTTTGAAGTTTTTTTCGAAGATTCTTCGGGTTTATCGCTGTCATCTTGTAATATTTTAAACCGGTTTTGACGATTAGCTGAGGCGGCGTCGTTGTCTCTGGATATTTTCGGAACAGATGAGATTTTGGATGAATTTGGGCTTCGCCCGCGCTTTACTACCGTTACATATCTGTCCATTCCGACAGGCACTTTAGGTTTTTGAATATTATCGTCCATTGTGATAACTGGGTTAAGTGATGAACACGAGCCCAGAGCGGATAATGGCGCTGACTTAAATAACGATGAACTAGGCAATGGTAATATTACCGAATCACTACTTGGCATCGGAGTAAGCGAATTTGATCGCTCACGTAAAATTGGCTTTGCCGTTAGAAAAAGACTGTCATCCAATTTTTTCTTTTTATTGTTTGCATTAAGAGCTTCAGAACTCACAGTAAAATAGGCATTTCTGCCGTTAGAACTCACTTCACAATTTTTTGTTTTTGAGGTACTCATGCAGAGTATTCCTCATTCACTTTGTTTGTGTTTTTTGTTTTTTTGTTGTTTCAGTTTATACGAAAAATATTATTAATGCAAGTAAAGCAAATTTAACAAAAACTGTACTTATTACGAACCAGTTTTTTGTTTTTTTGTTGTTTCAGTTTATACGAAAAATATTATTAATGCAAGTAAAGCAAATTTAACAAAAACTGTACTTATTACGAACCAGTACTTATTACGAATATTTTTTTTTTTTTTTTGTTTGTATTTTTGTTTGCTTAGTATGTGAAAAAAAGAAAAAAACTCCGCTAACACGTCTGTTCACTACGAAGGTTCAACAAGACTGATGAATAAAATGTATTTAAATTTTTTTTAATAGTTTAATTTTGATTGAAAATGGCGTAAACTATACTATGCAAGTATTATTGGCAAATATAAAAATTGTTTATCTAACAGATCACAGTGGCATATATTTTTTATTGTGGATATACCATAGTTAAGTATAGTGAAATATTGAAGTAATTTCAAGAAAGTTTCACACCATCAAAACGAACCTGCTTTCAAGCCAATGTGCAACAGTAGAACTGACTGATATGTACAATGTTCAGACATACTAGTATACCTTAGTTGAGGGAATTAAATTTTAAACCAAGTTATCCACTTTGGTGTTCATGTAACAAGCCACTGTAAGTTTTAGGTTCTTTTATATTTTAATTTATTTCCATATAATACAATATAATATTTAACTGAGAATGTTGTAAGTTTATTTCTTTTTCTACAACATGGACACTTCATCAGCTTAAGGGAAATAGTGATGGGATATTGCTCGTTACAGTTTCTTTGACATTTCTTTTTAATCATGCTTTTCAAGCATGTACATTTTTGACATTTCTTTTTACTCACGCCTGTCAACATGCACACATGTTACAGTTCACACACACGCAATTTAGCTTCCACAATTAGCGCTCGACAGCTGAAAATATTTTGGCAAAAGTAAAAATTTGTTTGGATATTTTTAATTTAAAAAAAATCGACTCGCTAGATTGGGTACAACAAATAAATTTAAGCAATTTTTTATTAAAAAAATTTATTATAAGCAGTCTATTTTTAAATACTAAAAAAATATTTTTCATGAAATTTAATTCTGTTATTATGCAGAATTCCTTTTTCTTACTGAACAAACTTCACAAGGGTTGCAACTAATTGTGCAATTTATTAATTGTTTTCTTGTACGGTAAATTGAGTTCAATGAAGGCCTTAATTATGTAAATTTCCTAATTACGCAATTAAGGTGAAGATATGAACATAGAGTAAAAAGCGAGACGGAGGGCCCTTAATTCGCTTATGTTTGTGCTCGTATACAAGTATACTGGTAATTTAAGGAATAATCTTATTCGCATTCAGGAATACTCGTATTCGCCATGTTCATGACACTCGGATTCGGTGGCAAATATTTGTTAAATATATTCGTCAAAAAAATACATAGTGTGAAAAAACATTAAGTAAATGACACACAAATATTAATTTGTAATAATTTTGAATTAAGGAAAAAATTTTTTTGTACTTAAAATAATAATATTTATAAAATTTGTTATTCGAGATATTCTCCAAAATAACTATTTAATATTTTATTGTTTGTTGATTACAAATAGAAAAATATAGAAAAAGTAGTCTTTGGTATAAGTATAGGAGCTTGAATGCTTTTCAATCATGATTTGGCCAAAGGGTACTGGCGATTTGGTTAGCGCCAATGAAATGCAGGCATATACTCGGCTGAGCCAACAACAAACAATAAATCATTATTGTTGTTAGGTGTGACTACATTCCCGGTAATAATAACTTAATAACTTTACGACAGAAATTTTTATTTTGTGTCGTTTTTAAAAGTGATCACTAATGATCCATTAAAGTTTGAGATAATATTTGCAAATTGTAATGTAGGCGACGTAAAAAGGTTTTTTCAATTGAATTTTAAATATTTAGTTTTGCAGACGTATGAATCGAGCCGTTAATAAAAATTTCTAAATTTAGTATTAAACAGTACTTGTATTTTATGGAGAAGTTTATGATAAGTCTTACTATGCACTTGAACTATTTAAATTAACATGATATGTTTAGCCTTCCTTAGCGCAGATTCAGCCGTAGAAACCTACTGTTGTAACTGTTGCTCTTGGATCCATATTTCGCTCACCGTTTCGAAACGGCACGAAAACTCGTCCATATTGTTATTGAACAAAGTCAAACATTCTGAGTAGTTGTCACACTATTGCGTTGTTGTCGATTGTGAGCAAACGCGGCGCCTATCTAGAGTAAAGCTTGTTCCTACCTAAGTGATCATTCAAAATAGGGCCCACTGAGGCATGTTATATGCCTCTAGCTCCAACAATTCGGCTGTGGACACCTCAACTGTGTACCCAGAACGTTCGGCATCTTCTTTGCTTGTATGGCCACAATGAAATTCATTAAACAAATTTTTTACCATTGAAATTAATGATGCAGAATTCCCATAGTATCTATCAAACTTCGCTTTAGGATAAAATAATGCGTAATGAGTAGGCTTTTGCAAAAGTACAAAAAACAAGTAATTAAGTACATCCCAGTGTTGCCACTTTCTGGATAATTATCCAAAAATGGGACAATTTAAAATTTTTTTGGAAAATTTTTGGATAATGAAATTTTTGTGTAATTTTTGTGTAATTTCAATATAAATTTTTATATATTATAAATTTTTCTTAATTATATTAAATTGTCGTGGTAACACCACTGTTGTTAGCTATCATCAATATGCAACACTTATTTGCTTTTTTTCGCTTTAAACACATGGTAGATATCCTGTGTGTATATATCTATCCTTTTTTCACTCATTGAAAATAAAAGAACAAATTTACTCATGTAATTTGTAGTGACAGTTATTTTTTTTTGTATTTCTTTCTTTGCTTCTTTCTGCAACAGTCATCAACTTGACAAAAATATTAAAACTGAATGCACAATACAAAATTAAAATATTTTCACAATCGTAAATGAGAATGTAAGTACGAAACACAATTTATTCTAAAGAAATGTTTAATTTTAATGTATGTATTTTGTTTACAGTTTTAAAGGTCATGGATTATAAATTTCGCACCCAATGGCTGGACGAGCCATGCTTTAAAAATTGGTTGCAAAGGAAAAAACAAAGTGACGCAGATGTAGGATATTGCAAACTTTGCAAAAAAACAATTAGTGGCCCATAAAAAGGTTTTTCTTAGACACCTTTCTTCACTACAACACAAAAGATCAGCTAAAACCATAAATCATACATACAGCTACAATAACTGAAGCTTTTAAGAAAAACAGGAGTTTTGAAGACAAAATTAAAAGATTTGAACTGAAAGTTGTTGGAATGTTGGCTGTTAACAACCTGTCATTCCTATGTATTGACAACATAATCCCAACGTTAAAGCAGTCACTTCTTGACATTTAAATTTGCATCGAACGAAAGTGACTGGTATTGTAAAAAATGTTCTCGGGCCGTGTTTTTCTTCGGAATTGTATGAGAAGTTAAAAAAGAGTTTTTTTTTTCAATCATAATTGATGAAACGACTGATATCAGCGTAAAAAAACAAATTGCATTCATTGTAGTATTTTATGACGATGCCTGTTCTAAAATTCAAAATTTTTTTTTTTATTTCAAACTAGCTGACCCGGCAAACGTTGTTTTGCCTAAAAATTTCCCATGATCTGTACTAAAGATGTACGTATATGTATGTGTTTAGGACTAACATTGATCATACCCCTCCAGCAATGAAACTGAAATGAAAAATGTAGATATAATTTGATATCTGTCTCCGTCAGTACTATAAATACTTATATCTTCAGCTTTCTTGCTCTTAACAACTCCCTCCGCTAACCTAAAATAATATCAAAATCCGGGTTTAAACTGATACTTCTCATCGCCAGTACTTTATCTGTACTTACTCGTATGAAATTATTTTTTCTTTTATTGAATTGTATTTCCCCTCATTGAAGCACTCTGTGATAAACGATATTTTTCGTTTTGTTGTCAGGTGCGAAAACTATTAATGCAGAAGGTTTTCCGACACGGGAACATGCGACATACAGTTGTCTGTGTGAAAAACAGTCATTTTCCAGATTCAGGCCACAAACACTCAATGATTGCCCTTGTGATTTATTAATTGTCATAGCGAATGCGAGACGAATTGGAAATTGTATTCGCTTAAACTCGAATGGTATATCGGTTGGGATCATTGGAATTCTCGGAATAAGAACTTCCTCACCTTTGAATTTTCCTTTTAGTAGTCTCGCATGAATCACATTGGTCATTAGTTTCGTGACCGCTAAACGCGTTCCGTTGCATAATTTTGGTTGGTTGAGATTGCGAAGCATGATAACGACTGAACCAACCTTCAATTGCAAATTGTGCTGCGCCAAACCAGGCACATCCAACGAATTCAAGAACTCAGTTGGGTAGTTGGTTGCTTCGTCTTCGTTTGTTACACAGTCGATAGATTTGAACGAATGCAGTGACCCAATGATTTGATTTTGAATTGTGAAGTTTAAGTGATCCACATCCTTGTTCTTTGTCGCTAAAATTGTTCTTTCACTCAACCAATCGTAGTTTTTGTGGTTAGCAATGATGTTTGGAAACACTTTCTTGATGAGCTCCTCTTTCGTTGAGACGAAATTGCAAAAATTTGACGGGAATGAAATCAATCCATTCGATGAGTCGACAGGAACACGACCATTACCGATAGTTAGCAGTTGATTGGAGAACACTTCGGCAGATGGATCGTTTAACAATGCAACTCGCATGTTTGTCGTCAGCTGAAGTTTCTTCACATAACGCCACAATGGTGATGATTTGAGGCAAGCATTGATCTCATCGGCAGCGGTCGATCGTGGTATTACTGGTAGTGTTTGCCGGAAATCGCCTGAGAGTAAAATCAATGCACCCCCAAAACATCTTGCGTCATTGCGCAGATCTTTCATAGTGCGATCCAGAGCTTCTAAAGCACGTTTATGCGACATTGTGCATTCGTCCCAGATAAAAATTTTGCTTGCTACCAAAACTTTGGCCATTGCTGAATGTTTCGCTATGTTGCATGTGGGTTCTTCAATCGCGTGAAGGTTTAATCGCAATTTTAATGCAGAATGAGCGGTTCGGCAACCTTCCAGCAGCGTAGCTGCTATTCTGGAAGAAGCAACTGCTACAGCAATTTCCGATCTTGCACGAACTGTAGCCAAAATCAATGATAAAAGGAATGTCTTGCCAGTGCCACCAGGCGCATCAAGGAAAATCATTCCGCAATTTCCATCATCAATTGCCTTCATCACCGTATCGTATACTTCTTTTTGTTGGGGATTCAACAAAGGTACATTCGTTCGAACAAATTCGCTTAATGCATTTGTGTCGTATTCATGCTCACGCTGCAATTCTCGTTCGAATGCGTCGTTTATTCCACGATCAGGCGATGTCATTCCTAACCTGACTAACAAACTGCCGCACATTAGGTAACACATGTCTTCTATCAAAATCAAAGCCTGGTTGTGCATCTCTTCATTCATCTCAAGATGGGGATTACCTGAATGGACACGAACTCGGTGCAAAATGTCTTCTGACATGTCATCCTTGTACTTCTCCCACAATTCACGTGGATTCGATGGAAAACATGTGGAAATAATGATTGAAAACAATGTGCGTATCTGACTTGGAGATGCGGAAACAGTTGCTTCAGCGATTGTCGAGTCCCAATGCGTATCGTTTTCTAGCAAATTAAGCTCCTGACATACTGCACGAAATGTTGGCAACACTACACCATTGACAGTTCGAAGAGATTCAAATGATGTCGGACCACGAACATTCGACAGCAATAGTCGCAAGTAAAAGCATTCATCATTTTTCGGATGAACTGTATAAATACGGCCAAGGGCTTCAGTAGAACGCACATTCGGATGACCAGGAACTACATCGCCTTGCTTTCGACGTTGAAATTTCTTCGATGAAGCATTCCAAGTATAATAGCGCGGCATCTCTGAGTAAAGTAACGTACGTGCAAATGGATCACTTTGGCAAATCGAGAAGAAACTGGTCAATGTTGTCGCTGGTGGGTTGTGAGCACGTTGAGCGGCATTTGCTGCAGTGAAATAAACTCGTTGACCGTTCTCCAGATGCACTGCCACATGTGTAACAGTCGGATAGCGTTCGTGAATGGGAAATGAGAATATACGCCAAATCGCCTCATTGCAGCTTACGTACCGACCAACTTGATAGCGAGTGATTTCATCATTGGGGTCAGGAGCTTGAAGACCAAAAGCCGCCATGTCACTGCCCTTCGTGACATATTTGCAGATGTACTTGATGGACTTCACTGAATTGCAATACTCCACGTTACAATGCGCCTTGAATGTTTTCGAAAGAAGTGGCGAATACGGAACAACCCAAGAGTTGTCGACCACGAAATCATTTCCTTTTATTTTGACTGTAATTGTTCTACCGCCATCATGAGATGATCGACGCCGATACAATGGATAACCATCGTTGCCAGTGATGGTCTCATCAGTCAAATTTCGTGGATAACGCTTAGAACACTTGCCATCAACCATGCATGGTGATTGTGGGTTAATGGAGCCACACGGGCCATGAATCATGTTTGCTATTGCGACATCATGCAGGTCTAGATCGGTTTCGGGATCAGGAATCTCGGCACATATGATGTCATCAATTTGGTCTGGCTGTATTCTTTCGACTAACCAAATGAGAATGTGCGCATGCGGCAATCCTCTTTTTTGCCATTCAATTGAATACATCCAACATCGAGTATCCCCAAAGACACGATGTCTAACAATATAGTCCATGAGCGACCGGATTTTTTGCCTGAATACACGTGCGGTGATTTCATGCCGATCACTTGATGTTTGGCCAGGAAGCAGCAGTTGAACAATTTCTATCCACTTTGGATTGCACGTAAAGGTGATGAACAGGTCTGGACGGCCGTAATAACGTACATATGTCATCGCATATTGCGTATATTCATGCATATGACGTGGGCTGCCGACGAACGTCGCCGGTAAAATGGTCAACCGACCAAAATCAGATGCATTTCCTTCGGTGGAAATTGCATCGCGTAAATGAATGTACTCCTCCGTACGTAGTTTGGTTTGATTTTTACTGATAAAAAGGAGGCGCTCTGCTTCTATTTTGGCATACATATCGACGCAAAATTGCTGAAACAATCTGCGAAATCGAAGCAAATAGTTGTCTACATTTTGGTGAATCATCAAACGATACGCGTAAAAATTCATTGCGCTGACCTTCCTGGTAGTTTCCTCACCTAAATGATATCAGTGGCATTAGTGTCATATTGAAATGAAAATTATTTAGATATCTGTACTCACCGGTCGATGGATTTATCATCTTGATGTTAATATAATATCCATCGTCTCCTTGCCAAAACATAAGTGGGTATTGCAATGAATCGTATGAACGATGTGTTTCGGATATTCGTTGCAATTGCCCAGAGTCCCGACGTGTGATCACAATATCGCGTGATTCCCGGTTTTCGCCAACAATCACAACTGCAACCTCATCTATTGTTGGAGCGTTAAATTGGCGTTCGTGCGTTCCTGCAGGTCTTTTATCCGCTCTGATCACGACTTTATAGTCATCAGTTGGCATGCGATCCAACGCAGTTTTGAATAAACGAACCAATGCATGATGTTCATGAAGCAGCTGCTGCAGATCTCGAAGAATTCCTCTTTTCATTTCCGTGTTGATTGTTTGGCGCTGATAAAGTTGATGTTCCACATTGCCCATGAAGTAGATTTGTAGGAATTTATGTTGTGCGTCTTCAAGTGGTAGTAATGATCCAATTCGATGGTGAATTTGGCCTTGGATCTGTAGAGTGAATGACGAAATTAGATTCAAAATTTTTTGTGCATCAAAACAAAATGATTGCGTAATTTATTACCTTGAATGTCGGATTAAATCCGCGTTCATGAATAATATCTGCTCCAAATGAAGTCATTTGAAAGCATCCGTTGTATTTCTGAGCGTTCGATAGAAAATGACGTGATTCTGGTGTTTCATCATAAAGCAAAGAACGCAATGGCTCTGTTGGTAAGGGCAATGGTGGTAATTTAATCTTGCCACTGAGACAGCACAACCCAGGTGTTTCTCCAGCAAACTTTAATGCACCGCAATGGTTGCACACAACCTCCATTGGGCCAATTTGAACGGAAGGATGAGAGCTGTAGTCAATTCTGCAATCGTAATGAAACGCTACTCGATTCAAATAAACACTGGAAGCACTTCTTCTTATGCGTTGATTTACATTATCACGTTGTTGAGTTCTTTGGTTGGCCCGACGATTTGTCATTGTTAACTGAGCCGTTTCATTTGCCGCCTGTCTTTCTTCTTGTGTTTGTGATGCACGAAGTCGGGCCATACTAACACGGCGCTGTTCTCGTGCGATTTCTTGTTCATCCGTCGTCAATTGACAGGCGATATTCCGAACTTTACTTGCATTTCGGGTTCGACGCGAAAGATTAGATCTTCTGGCTCGCGGCATTGTGAATCACACTGAGAAATGAACACACAAAACATGTGCTCAAATGTCATAACCGCACAAAATAAACAACTTTCATTGCAACTTACCGTTTGAAAATAGAAGAATAACAATTGATTTTCAAAGTAATACACCTTAAAATTAATTGCACAATCCCAAATTAAGGTCTCTTTTTAGTGGTAATAGCAAATTCACAAAAAACCGCTTCAAAACAATAAATGTATTAAATCAAATTTATTTACAATAACTGTCTTAAGCTGATAAAAATTTGAAAAACAGTTCAACTGTTCTGTTTGTCAGAAGTTGATGTCACAACGCCATCTACTGGCAATACCGGAACCAGCATTTGAAATAATGTTCGTTTTTTATGGGTTCTTGGGTTGAAATGGCGTTGTAAAAAAGTTGATAAACACAGCGCCATCTACTGCAATACCGGAACCAGCATTTGAAATTATGTTCGTTTTTATGGGTTCTGGAGTTAAGATGGCGTTGTATAATCGCTCCATACAAAATGTATGGGGAAATTAATTTTCTTCATAATTTTTGTTTTCGGAAAATTTTCCGGAATTTTCTTGGGTATTCTCCTTGTTTGGGTGAAGACCTAACCGAATTGGTACTCATCATCGAAATCGGTCCAGGCGTTCTTGAGTTATAAGCGTAGTAACTAACATCACTTTCTTTTATATATATAGATAATGCCAAGCTTCAAGTGCTAAAGAAATATTCATGATTTTAAAACAAACGATTTTGGATAAGGGAATCCCATTTGGAAACTTAGTTGGATTTGCCGCGGACACACCAAATGTTATGTTTGGTAATTATAACTTTGTTTGTAGCCACTTAAAATCAGAAAACCCATCAATTGTATTGGTAAAGTGCTCTTGTCATTTGATTCATTTAGTGGCTTCTAAATCTACTTTAAAAATACTAACCTATTTAGAAGATTTGTTGCGAAATCTTGGAGCTTACTTCAATCGCAGTTATTTGCGGCAGGTCAAACTCCAGGAATTTCAACATTATTTTCAAAGAGATGTTCATAAAATTTTATCACCTGTTATAACTAGATGGCGGTCATTAAAATCTTGCATTGATCGAGTTCTTGAGCAATACGAAGTTTTAAGATCATTTTTTAGGCTAGAGGTATTTGAAGACCCTTCTAAAGTAACCGAATCTATGCTTTTCGCATTGGATAAAAAATCTACAAAAGCATACTTAGAATTCTTAGCATATGCACTTAATATTTTAACATCTTTCAATTTAATTTTTCAATCAGAACGTCCAATGCTATATAAATTAAGAAGAGAAGTGACAAAAATTCTTAAAATATTTTTATCAAATTATATAAAACTTGATATTTTAAAACAAAATAATTTATGGTCAATTGATCCCACCAACGAATCGTTTCTTTTACAACAAAATGAAATATATGTATATTGGCTTAAGTTCGCAAAATACCATTTCATTGTGTTCACATGAAGAGCAAGTCGAAATGTATAATAACTTTAGAAATTTTTATATTGAAGCTGTTGTCCAAATTGAAAAAAGATTTAATTTTGAGGATGGGTTTTATGACATTTTAGATATATTAGACCCAAAATTTGCACAAAATTAAATATTTTCAAAAATAGATTTCCTTTTGTTGAAATCGATTGTCAGCAATTAGATAATGAATGGCGTGAACATGCTTTGTTGGACCATAATAAATTAGGACTTTATGGTAGTTTGGATGTCGAAACTTATTGGTCAAAATTCTTGAAAATTCAAAATTGTGTTGGCAAATACATTTTTCCAAATTTAAGTATTGTTATCAAATTTCTTTTAATATTGCCATTCTCTAATTCCTCTGTAGAAAGAGTATTTAGTAAATAAAAAATAACTAAAACAGACCTTAGAAATAAATTATCTTCAGATACAATTGCAGCAATAATTTTTACCAAAGAAGGAATTGATAAAAATGGAGGTGCTAATTTTGAACCTTCTATTGAAATGTTGCAAAAAAGCTGGAAAATAAACAGCAATACAAGTTCTTTATAAAAGGCAATTTGTAAAAATTAGAAATACGATCTCCTTTGCTTTTACATAATATATATGTATATATATATATATATATATATATATATATATATATATATATATATATATATATATATATATATATATAATATTGAATTTTGTTATTTTTCTAAATGTATAAAAATACGTTCTTTTGTTTATTAATATAAAAAAATATATATGTAAATATGAATTAAATAGAAAAACATTTTTTAGTTAAAAATAAAATTTTGTGTAATTTCAAACGTTTTTGAATATTTTTTGATAAGTTGCTGAACATTTCCCAACTCCTACGGTACATCCTCTTTTTTTCGTTTATTTGTTTTATGGTACTCTTCTCCTAAAAAAGCAAATGGCTATTCTCTTATAAGAAACAAGCACAATAAATATTAGCTCTGTTCCACATGCATAACGAAACAGTCCGAACTAGCCCAAAGTTACCCAAAACCGTTCCACATAACAATTTTTGTGCAAAAAAGAGAGAAATTGAGAGAGTAATTTTTTTAATTTCCTGTACAAATTTGCACGAACTTTTTCTTTGGGTAAGTTCGGACAAGAATTTAACAATCAGCTGTTTTTTGTTTACATATGAAACTGAAAGATTTATCGAAAACTCTGCAAGCAAAAGAAAAAGTTTAGTTTTTATAAATAAATATATTAAAAAGCAGAAGTTGAAAAAAGAAACAGCATTAAAAATATTTAAATCGATCGTAATTTTTCTTTCCATTTTAAAAGATTTATAAATATTTAAAAAAAATTGCAATTGTTGAGTTTTTCTTCCACTTGTTTTTCAATTATTTTACAGCTATTGACAATGATGCAAATGCTTAGTTTTCATAATTTGATGACTTTTAAGCGTCTAAAAGCACTTAAATAGATTTTAGTTTAAAAAGTAAGCAGCATTAGTATTTCAGGAACTACAAAAATGGTTTTTTGCGTTCCAGCTATTTTGGGTAACTTTGGCAAATTTAGAGAGTAATTTTCATTTTGCTCTCAATAGTCCGAACTTGTCCGAGATCTTGTGGAACAAACCTATTAGGTTTGTCCAAATTAAATACGGCAGGTGGTAAAGCATAGGAAAAGTAAGCAAAATTAATAATAAGACATGGAGTTACGGCAAGCAGTACTTAAACCATTTAGTATGAAATTACATTTTTGTTTAATTTGATTCTAATATCAAATTATCAACATATCTACATAGATATCGTCATCTAAATTTACAAAAGTCATATTTGCGTTGGAAAAATTTTACAGAATTTGAAAAACAATTTTAAATAAAGCTTAAACTGGAAAAAATTTTAAGTTTTGATTTAGAATAAGTTTACAAATCTTTTTTTGCATATCTCCTGCAATTGCTCGCATGTGACTTATGACTTTGTAAAATCTGCTACAAAAATTATTCGAAAGAAAAGTAATAAATTATGTAACTTTAGCATGAACTTTAACTAAACACTCAAGCGTTGTTTAACCGTTATTGGGGCGGGCATATGCTTCTTAAAAATATAAAAAATCATTTTTTTTTTTATAAAATAAAAAATAAAATTTTATTAAACCAAAATTTAATAACTCAAAAATTCAATTTTGCGATGGGTATAAAATATCCTATCTTTGCGTGGTTGAAAAATAAAACACATTAAAAAGTCATAACCACACAGCATATCAACAAAAATTTGTTTTACTTTGACTTGTTTATAACAGTGATCGCCATTCATATTAGCCGGCCAAATAAAATTTTCGGGTTTTTATTTATTCTCTTCGTGAATATTACAACCAGGATTGCTCAAATTAAAAAAAAAATCCTAAAAAACTGCTTCTTACAATGTACCAAAATTACCTGTATTGTTAATCTTTATTACATTATATTTTATTTTAAGTCTTGTACTGTATTTAGTGATATTGCTTTTATAATTACTGAAAAGCTATTTTTGTTTATTTTCCTGTCAAAAACTTAAGTAATTGTAATAAATTAAGGACGTTATAAAATCTTTCATAAAAAAATCCATACAATTTGTTTTTAGTGTGTTTAACGGAAACCATAATTGCAACAATAATCATGTGTGTGAAACAACAAATTCATTCAGTAGCTTGTAAACTTTCAACAGAGCAGGAGCGTACATTCCAGAAAAATAAAATCAAAAAACTAAAAGAAGTATGTATATTTTCATACAATTTATGTGGAAATAAGCTACGTAGATGCCAATGTTACCGATTGTTTAATTGTAGGGTAAGAATACGTGTTCTATTGTTGTACAACTGCTACTAATTCACACCGAATTATAATGACATTATTTTGGAATATTCAATTGTGTGCTTACAATATGTGTATGTATGTATGTACTTGTATATGAAAAGTTGTAATAAAACAAAAGCTTATGTTTTATAACTATTAACTATTGATTAATTTTATTTATGTATATACGTATATATAATGGTTCAAAATTTTAACTTTGTCACTGCTTGATGATTTATATCTGTAAGTTTCAAATGAAGAATGCTTTTGTAATAGTATATGGACTAGTAAATTTAGCATCTCCATCCTGTGTTCATAACATATGTAAATTTGCTCAAACTAAAAGGAATAAATTGAATCTTTGGTGCATGTTACGCATTGTTCAACAATATCAATATAATTTCTTTGTTATTTAAAAATATTTTTTTCGAAAACTTTTATATGAATTTTGCAAACTTAAAAGTCTTAAAAGTCGCACGTAGCGCACAAACTTCCAAAGTCTGATTCTGTTTCGTAATTTTTTGCATGAAGGATATGACAAAATCTGCGCCGGTTTAACGCGAGATATTCGCTGAGCTATGTAACCAACAAAATAACAACTTCATGTTAATTCTATTGGCACGTTGTTGGAGGTAAAACAATCGCCATCTTCGTTGAAATATTCTTTATTTTCGTCGTATATATCTGCGAATATCTTCTCAATCAATAGTTTACCTATTGATCGTCGTTTGCACAATTTGATAAGGTGTTAAACTGGGTTATTGTGAAAGATAATCGCTAAGCCATTGCGATATTAAAATCGTGAATCGAGCGGTTTTTTTAGTGTCCATCTGGCAAAAATAAAAGTGCGTTTAAGTCGGACTTATCAATTGCAATTTTTATTCGAAAATAGCTCATTAGTTTGGACATACTAGCTATTGGAAGCTGGAATGATATACATATATTTAAAAAAAAGTTCTCAAATATTAGCCTTTTCTACAGACATTAACATAAATATAATATGATCAGTAAGAAAATTCCTAAAAGCAGGATATTTATACTCTATTAAAAAATATCAAGTTACTATTTCCCGTAAAAAGCGATTTAGTTGAGTAGATCGCTTACCAATTTCAAAAATTTCAATATATGTACTCTCAAAATCTGTAGTCATCCATAAAAAATATTGGTGGAAATATTTTCCAAAGAAAATATTAGTATTTTTATTTTTTCAATTTTTTTTTTTTCAAAATGTTCCTATTTTGTTTTTTATGTTCTCACAATAAGCTCTAAATTGTTAAAATTTTACTTTGAAATTTTTTAAAAAAATATTGTAACATGATTAATTGCTAAAAAGGCCATTACTATATTTTATTAATAAGGCCGTTAGTATTTTTAGAAAAATTATTTAATTATTTAGTTATCTATTTTATTAAAATTATTTATTTATTTAGTAAGGCAATTTGAGTTCGGTATGAGTCGATATGGTTACAATTGTACAACAATAAAACACTTATTCTTACCCTACATTTAAAAATTCGGTAACTATGGATTTTCTTCAGCTTATTTGCACATAATCTATATATATAAAAATAAGTCCGTAATATGTACGTCGCCGAACTAATCATAAACGCGTCGAGCGATTTCAACCAAACTTATACACTACGTAGGCAGTGGCCCATATATGGTTTGAAGTTTGGTTAAAATCCGATAACGCATGTGTGTGCGGTGCGTATGTGAAGTGAGTGTGTTTTTGCCGCAGGCATTTTTTGTACCGCATACAGCATTCATTAGTATTGAATACATTTTGGTCGTTTGCGTATTGGAGAGCATTGCACGGAGTGATGCAAATAGCAATTTGTTATCATTTCTCTTTTCTCTTTGGACGTCGTTGGTGATTGATCTTATCATAATCGATTTTTGAAAATATTAATTTCTTGAATAATAGGGAACAAAACCAACTTTATTAAAAACAAGTGTGTTTCTTTTCTTATTTTGTTTTGCCGTGCGAAGCATGCAACGGGCCCGCTAGTATGTATTAAAAGAAGACTTCTTTTATTTTTTTTATTTCTGGAATCTAGAATCTAGATTCCATTCTAGAATTCTAGATTCTACGGCCTATGGGATAAAATCTTCTACATTTATAGCCTTAAATGTGTTATAACACAAAATGCATTGAATTTGATCAAAAGCATTTTTTGACATAAAATATTTTTTGAGTGTATCGATACGTCGTCGTCGACTAAAGAAAAGAGCATAAACAATACGTGTGAATTCTCTCTGCACAATTGTGCCATGAAATGGTAATCACTGTTGTAGATGCACACACGTACTCACTCATGCATATACATATTATGTATGTAAGAATGAATTGCTGAGATAACTCAGCAATTGTTCTCAGAGAACAAGAAATTCTCTGAGAATAAGCTCTCTTTGTAATTTTATAATCACAAAAGGATTTTCGGAAAATCCCATCAAAAATTTAGCATCGGCAGCAGAATGTATGGCAGTGCAACATCTTTATAATCTATAGTCTTTGATTTTAGTTTCCAAAAAGATACATTTTTCCCCAAAAAGATATGTACATTTTGAAAAAAATTTAAAATCCATGTTTAACGTTTAACATTTGTTAACATAACATTCTTATTTCATATTTAATATGTTTTTTAACCATCCATTGTACTCTCTTATTAACAGTCATTTATCATTAAAATTGTCCTTTGCTTTTTTTTGGAGAATGACCTGTAAATTATAATGAAATTCCAATAAAACTTTGTCAGAGACGGAAAGCTTAATATTTTATTTCTGTACATTTTGCGTACAGATTCAAAAGATATGAAAAATGTCAGGATTATTCATGGTACCTGAAATCATCAAAAGATACAAAAATTGAATCTTTCGTATCCTAATGGCAACACTGGTTTTTACGTTTGTCTCTCTCTTTATTTGTTTGCTTTGATCCTCTTTTGTATTTAGCTTTAAACTGAGAATCTTTAAAAATGTAAATGTATTTGAATTTAAATGTACTTTTGCAAAAGCATAGTAATGAGCATACGAAATTAATTTTTTCCATTTTATTCTCAAATCACGCGGTAGTCTGTTGTCAAACACAAACTAAATGACGCAACTTGTTAAAATTTTGACAGGAGTCAACTGATGAGACGCTTGACGACAGGAGCAGTGTTGTTCTTTTAGTTAAGAGGCGGTAAATTCAAAAAGCCATGGACTTATTGAGCCACCCTCGTAAAAGAGAATGAAAATCTTGCCTAGAGATTTTATATGTAGGAGAAACTTTTGAGACGATAGGAAAGAATATTTTTTAAGGACCCTAATTTGCATGAAAATTAAAACAATAGTTTTTGATTGCAGTTAATTATAAAATTTATATATTTAATACATACATAAAAAATTATTAGGAATATGAAACAAAGAATATCTATTGTAATAAGTATGAATATATGAATAATAAATTGATATTTAAGAAAAGTATTTTATTTTTTTAATTTAATTTTGAATTTTCGGTATTAAAAACAAACTCATAATTAGAATTTGCTCATCTGTCGATGAAACCAGTGCCTTTGCGATAGCGCATAGAAAAAAAAAGAATACGAAAAGAGAAAGAAGCAAAATTTTTAAAATTATTGCACTTAAATATAATTTCAAAATCTAATTATGTACATCGGTTTGATCTACGGACTGATCACGACTCCAATTAATTAATAAAGATCGTGTCCCTGCTGTAAAGAGGAGATATCATGCACTTGCGTCTGCACATCAAATGGCACTGCCTGCTGATCAATATAAATTTCCGATTGCTGATCGTAATATTTATTGCTGTTCACTTTCTGCACATCAAATGACGGGACCACCTGCTGATCAATATAAATTTCCGATTGCTGATCGTAATATTTGTTGCTGTTCACTTTCTGCACATCAAATGACGGCACTACCTGCTGATCAATATAAATTTCCGATTGCTGATCGTAATATTTGTTGCTGTTCACTTTCTGTTGGCCGTAACCACCGCCGAACTGCAATTGCTGCTGACCGTAAACATCAGTGGGTTTAGTAGTTTCAATTTTTTTTCTGGCAATATTGCCATTGGCATGAGCACTACTTATCCATTCTCTCTTGAAAGCCCTTGGCTTGGTAAAGTCTTGGATGTCCCTGTTCTTTCGAATTCCTTCACGTTTCTTAGATTCCAAAGACCTTGTTATATCCAAGAAATAGCCTCTATTGTTTGTTTCTTTGTTCCAGGTATCTGGCGAGGAAATAGGTCTATGTCCTTGCTCTCTCAATTGCAAGAATTTGTTGGCCATCCACTCTTCAACTTGTTTCACATCAACGTTATCATTGTCGAATAAATGTTTTGAGCTCTCACAGAAGCTTTTTATTTCATATAAAAACTGTTCTGAGCTCCACTTGTTTTTGTGTTC
The DNA here is from genome assembly GCA_963681545.1 of Germaria angustata. Lineage (NCBI taxonomy): Eukaryota > Metazoa > Arthropoda > Insecta > Diptera > Tachinidae > Germaria > Germaria angustata. The sequence goes on along the minus strand of OY812999.1, from coordinate 91,772,538 downwards.
ATCGATTAGCTTCACAATGTATTTAAATGCAGGTAATTGCCACGATTGTAAACCTTCCAATTTGAATTTACCTTGGTTCTGAAGATCATTAATGACTTTTTTAGCATATGTTTTAAACTCATCATAATTGATGTGATATTGTCTCAATAACCTGTTTCCAAAATCTCTGTCCAGTTTTAGCAAAACCTCGAATTCTTCCACGGTAATACCTGGTAGCTTTTGCAACTTAGTATTTATATATTGATGCAATTGACTTTGCCATTGATTATTGTGATGAATGTTATTTTGATGAATGATAGCAAAAATTTGGGAGCCCTCTACAGTTGAGTGAGGGTTGTAAGAAGGTTCCTTGATATATTCACTTGGTTGCCATTCAATTTTGCTTTGAGCTTCTCTTTCCAAACGTTCTAATTCGTCCTTTACCCATTTTTCAAATACTACGAAGTTGACACGGTATGTGGTGCACTGGGTTTCTAAATGGACGCGATCATCAGCTATTTGCTGATCAATACTAGACACTTTATTTCTGAAAATATTTTCTAAGCGATACCGTTCTGAATGTAGCAATTCAACAATGTTGCCCATATCATTGTGACGGAACTCTCTCAACAATTGATCTGCGTCTCTTACAACACCACGTAACAAATCGGGTAACTCATTTAGAGTTTCTGCGATAGAGTTTTCCGAGGAGATCACACTGTCATGCTGTTGACTTAAAAATTCTTCCAAGCTATTTCTTGCATCAACCAGATCTTTTATACGACTCTCTTTATCCTCAATCAATGTATTGATCTGTACTATTAAATTGTTTAAGTTCAACACACTGGTTTCCCGTCGCGATTGCAATTTGTGTAATTGATCTCTTATTTTTAATATATCCTTATTGACTGATTCGTATTCATGTTCGCAGCTTTGATATACTAGTTCATTGACTTTCTCAAGAGATAGATTGTCTAGATGTAACAAATTCTCAATGCGACTACGATCATCATTCAAACACGTTTCCAAATGTCGCACGTTTGTTCTAATTTGCGATTGAAGGTGGGCTTGTATTTTATTAACTTCTCCTTCAATGTGTTTCAAATCAGTGAGTTTATCATTGTATTTATTGTCCAAAATACTTAATTGCTGTTGAATTTGGAAAAGGTTTTCTACCAATGTTTCACTGTCCGAAATTTTCTGATCTAAAGCACTATGTTGCTTTGAATTGAACAACTGTAATTGCATTATTTGATCACGAACTGCTGATTGCAATTGTTTAATATCATGAACATTTTTTTTAACTTCGGACATCTGGGGAATAAAAATAATATTTTTTAAATGATATGGGTAATTAAGGAGAAAAAATGCTTACTTTTTCATATAGATGGGCTAATTTGCTTTCAAAGACATTCGCTATAAATATTAAATCATGAGGGAAAGTTGGGCGTGGCAGGTTTTCAAGGTGCTTAATAACATTTGTGTTTTCTTTTTCCAACTCCAAAATTTTTCTTTTGAGCGGGTTTTGGTTTTCATTTACTTCATCATTGTACGCAACTGTAAAGTGGTGCTCTTTCCTTTGATTTTCGCGTATTTGGTCTTCGAATTTCTGCAGAGCAGCAATGAGGGCGTTCAATTCCGTAGAGTGTTCTGGTATTGTTTTCAAGGGTTGAGTTGCATATTTTTCTTGCAAGAGCTTATCCAGATTTACTAAAATGCCATTAAAATCTTTAAGCCCTAGCTCGTATTTTGAATTTGAATCTTTTTGTTGTAAGATAAATTTCTCAATTTCGGTATCTTGTAGACGCTCTAATATTTGCAACTGCCAGTTTTTGAAATCATCGAATTTAACTTTATAGTCTTGGGACAATTTTTGTAAATTTTGGAGTCTGTCACTCAATCGCAGCAACCATTGATGAATGTTTTCCACAGAGAGTTCCAAAGCGACTAGGATAGTGTCAGAGCGTTGAGTTGAAGAAGTGTCGGAGGGATAATTTACATTACCCAAGTGCGTAGTTAATCTTTTAACAAGTTGAATTAAAGTGTCAAACTTGTTATTAATTTCACCTCGGAAAACATCCAAGTGAGGTTGTTTGTCACTTATAGCTCCCACTTCCACAATATATCTCTCATATTTATATAGAACGCTTTGCTTTTCTCTTAATACTATTTCCAATTCTTCAGTTGATAGATATGTTGGTATGGGTCCACGTGCCTCATTATAGAGTTCTTCAAGTTTATGTTTGCGCTCAGTTTGTTTCTTAACTAAATCGGCTTCGAGGTGATTTACCGTTTCCTTAAACTTTCCGACCAAGTAATTGAATTGTGCGAGAACGTTTAAAATAGCTTCCAAGAGTTTTTCGGCCCCTAATATATCGTTGTGCTGTTCATCCAATTCTGAAGAGAATTCCCTAAGACCCTTCAAGATTGTTGAAATTTCCGATATCTGTGAAATGAAAGAAATATTTACTCTTTAGTATGATCTGTTTCATTTGAAAATGCAAGAACTTACTTTTTCATTCAATTGATTCAATCTGCTTTCATAGACCTTCACTATAATGTCCGAAACATTTGGCTGGGCATTCGAGGGCTTTCTCAATTTATGGTTTAAAGCATCACGTTTACTCTGGAGCTCATTAATTTTATTTACGAACTCATGGATCAGGCTGTGCAACATTGGTTTATTGTTATGTATTTCGGTTTTTAATTGCTTTACGGAATCATTTAGTTCAACAAAATTAGCAAAATAGTTTATAATTTTGTCCAACTCTTGAAGATACGCTTTCAAGCCTTGAAGTTCTTGTGTTTCTTGATTGTTCAAAATGTGAATTTTATTACTTTGTTCATATTCATATTTGGAAGCCTCGTCGTAGTATTGATAGATCAAGTTCTCTTTTAGCATATTTAAGAATACTTCTAAACTAATATTAGATTGTTGTATAAAGATTGTGAATATGCGTAGTTGTTCCCTATGCCACTGAGTAATTTTTCCCAGATCCAATACTCCTTCGTGTTGCAAGCGATTGAATTCATTTAATATCCAGTTTTTAATATCATGGTCGTTGGTATGGTATAAGAAAGCAATTTGTTGTATATAATCTGTATCCTTTTCCAATATGGCTTTTAATTCTTCCAAAGACAGTTTATCTCCATGTGTGAGTAAAATATCATTTAAACGTTTATTTGCTGCAATTTTCCAGGCAGTGAGATTATTAATGCGCAATTGACCTTCAGCAAGCAAACTAGCCAGCTCTTGAGATATCCACAATTCACATTTTTCGAGTGGTACATGATATAGTCTAGCTAATTCTTTAAATTGTTCACGATTTTCTTTTAGAGTTTGTTTGAATTCTTCGAAGGAAACATATTGTTTTATGATAATGGTTTCCAAGATATTTATTGCAGTTTGTTGCCATGTGGTTAGCTTCCTAGCAGGTTTCAGCAAGTTCAAGAATTCTAGTCTCCGTTTAATATTTTCAAACCATTTCTTGTTTGGTAGAGAATCATATTTTTTCAAGTGCAACTCTCGCGATAACCATTTGGAGAACTCCTCAGTGGTAAAGCTGCCTTCTTTAACCATTTTAAACACATTATTTCTCCACTCAACTTGCCAGTCCTCTATTTTTTCCGAGTCCACCAAACCCTCTGCTTGCCAGCTTTCTAGTTCCTTTCGGATCAATTCTTCTATTTCCTCTACATTTACGAGGTTAAGATTATCATTTATTAAGTGATCTCGAAATTCTTTGATCTTCTCTTGCAATTTTTCAATGCATAGGTTTTGTTGGACAGATTCTAAAAGGAGTCGACGTAAGTCCAATTGGATTTTTGAATAATACACATCGTGTAAGAAATTACACTTTTCCTTAATATAATTTTCAGTATCAGGGTATGTTTTCAATAGATCACTTATTTTTTCTTCGTTTAGAAGCTTTTGAACGAGTTCTTCAGTTGTCATCTTGTTGTTTTGAAGCAAAACAATAATGTCATCTTGTAGGGGTCTCTGCCACTCATTACCTTCTGCAGTCGGAACCAAGCCTTGTTGCTTCAGATATTCTTTGAGTTCGGATACCTGCGAATCAAAAACAATTTATATGTTAAATATCAATGTGGAATTAATATAAACGCAATAACTTACGCTAACGTTGAATTCTGCAGCTAGTTGAGCCAATTTGGTCTTCATCACCAGCTCAAAATCTTGTATAGTTGCTTTGTTTTGCTGGGAGACGATGAGTATGGCATCCCTCAAATTTTGCTGCCATTCGTTACGTACGTCATTTCCTTCGTTGATGTGGCATTCATTCTTTAACGCGTTAAGGTTCCTGTTAAACCATTCATCAAGTTCATATAGTGGGACATCGAACTCTTTAGCCAATTTATACAACATCTGGGGATTGTTAACGTAAATTTGGAACTCTCTTGGCGTCAAACGGTTTTGCACAATATAGTTCTTAAGATATTCATACACAGTCTGTTGCCATACACGATTAGTATCGAAGTATTGCGTGCTCCTATCAAACACTGTACCATCTCCAATTTGCTTGTGACTTTCGAAACTTGAATCTATAGTACCGTCAACATTGGTAATGACAGTATGGCTATAGTCACTGACGGACGTAGAACTACCTCCAATATTTTGCAAGATTTCGCTTGTCGAAGGCGATGAGGAGAATGAGTAATCGTATTCCAAGCTACTGCTAGAGGTAACCGTGTTGTCCTTGCTATAAGCACTGTAACCGCAGCTCCACTGCACTAGAACAGCTAGTAGTACTACTACTAGGCTAAAGCCTTTCATTTTGGTATTTATTGAGCGGAAATTGAGTGACTAAAAGAAAATATAAATCAAAACTGAAATAATGTTTATTAGTGGATTAGATAAAGGAAATTCAGAGAACTGTATTAGTCCCTAATTGGATCCTTCAGCGCTATCTAAAGGCCCGAAACAGGTTTAGGATCGTTACCACTTTAAAATTTATTTGCAGCGGAACTTTTTTTTTTGCTGAAACCGGAATATGTGCATGCAGGAATACACAGATGATGCAAAAATGCTAACGAAGTGAGTAAATAGCGGCACAGAAAATTATTCGAGGCAAATTTTTTAATAGTGGTCACTTTAACCATTGATTACGGCAGTTTAAGTTGTATACATTGCTTCTTAGGCAGTTTGCAATATTTTGTCTACATAAAATTATGGTAAAATAGTAAAAAAAGCTTACAAGATAGCTTTCGATTCTGAGTAGTTAGATGCGAAACTTTTAATTAGTCCAATGTTAAAATTATGTTTTTGTTTCGCACTTTTAAGTATCACTCACTTCTTAAGTAAGTAACTAAGAAAAAGGAGCAAGGATTTTGTTTGAAATATCCTTAAGCAGTTTCCCAAAAATAAAACTGTACGATTATAAAATACACTTACTTTCTATAAAACCTCGGAAGTTTTAGACGAATCGTGTGCACTATTAGAGCGAAGGCTCAACTGATTTGATGAACTAAAAATCTAGTGTTATTTAAATGAAAAATTGATGAAAAAAATACTAATACTAATGAAACATGCAATCACACAACTTTTATGTAGGTATTATGCCAATTAAAAATTAAACTAAGAAGACTAAACTATTCCTTGATTATTTATCTTTATGCTGTCAGTAATTTTTTAAATTTTTTTATTAAAAGATATAACAAGGAGATTTAACTTTTTAGGTTTTGTTCTTATCATTTCATTATTCATATTATTGCTCATGCTTACGTACTTAGTCTTGACATACTTGACTGTTGGAGTCACTAACCTGGTTGCAACTTTTAATTCCCCTTTTGTACTCTGTATTAAATCAAAAAAATTTATTTGTTAGGATTAAGATCTGCAGACAGATTTGGTAGCTTTGTGAAAAAATTATTTGATAAAATTGTCATTATCTGAACGTATTTTTTTTTCTTTAGAACTTTATTCGTGCTCTTATACCATGACACTATTTACAGTGTTTTAGTTATATATTAAATTTACTTCTAAAAAATTTGTTCTGGAGGAGATCACTTATAAAAGCTCCTGACTTATCTCTAGATAATATACAAATTAATTAATTAATTAGAATTGTCAGTTATACTTGCTTTTTTATTACGGATCGTTTTTATTTTATTATCGTTTTCTGCAACTCGATGGTTCCTTAGACTTGAAGACTAGCATAAGGAACTACATATATGTACTTATATTCGAAAACATATTTTATTGTCATGGCTTAAGAAAGAACTGCGCTAAATAATTGCTTAGTTATATTAAATTTTTAATACGTTATCAAAGTTAAGTTTCCTCCTAATGTCGACAACATTGGACAGAAGTATCGTTGATACTTTGTTGGTTTATTTGATAGTAGTTATAGGTCATGGGTCATTAACAATATTATGGCCATACTTGCACAAAAAGAAAGTAAGCAGGTATCCTCAACGCATACTGTACATTCAGCACCATTTAGTTGCAGCATATCAGAACAGTAAAGCTTTTAAAGCAGGGAAATCCTACAAGGATATCTATTACATCCGAGTATTTATCACTGCGATTTGCGCAATAATAGTTTTTTTTTTATAAATAACTAGCTGACCCGGGCAAACCTTGTTTTGCCTTCAAATTTGCACTAAATCGACATATGTAGCAATTATTGTTCAAATAAAGGTATCGGGCTAATTAACCACACTACACGCTGGTTAAGGACCCAACGCCTTCAGCAAAACGCAGCATAGGCTTATCGCACTAATCTCTATTGGGCAAAACACAAAAAACAAAATATTGGGCCATCTGTCGGACGAACTTCAAACTACACTCCTCACGTCCCATAGAACATGTATATAAAGTTTGGTCAAAATCGGTGCAGTAGTTCTTAAGTTACGGTGCAAAAACACACACACAAAACTAAGTATTGCGCCATCTGTTGGACGAACTTCAAACTACACAGAAACACTCCTCACGTTCCATAGAACATGTATATAAAGTTTGGTCAAAATCGGTGCAGTAGTTCTTGAGTTACGGTGCAAAAACACACACACAAAACTAAGTATTGCGCCATCTGTTGGACGAACTTCAAACTACACAGAAACACTCCTCACGGCCCATAGAGCATGCATATAAAATTTGATAAAAATCGGTCCAGTAGTTTTTGAGTTTAGCGATCACGAATATGCACGTAATTTTTATGTACATATAGCTGACACCGTCAGCTCAAAATATCTTCGGAACTACATAACCGATTTAAGAGTTTGATATCTCGTTTAGAAGAACATGACAACGGCTTTCCAAAAAAAAGTAAAATAAAATAAAAAAAACACAAAAAATAAATAAGTATATGTATATGTCATTGGTGGTTCAATATGAAAATTGGACTTTGCCACGCCCCTCCGCCCACAGACCGAAAATAAAAAATCGGACTTCACAGTGTCACCCGCCCGAGCATTCTGAAGGTTCCCTGAAAATTTCGTCAAAATCGGCCCAGCCGTTTTGGAGCCATTACGTTACATACATACATACATACATACATACATACACACATCCTATTTTATATATAGATATAGATTCTATAATCTTATTAATGTAAAGGGGAAAGTTATATTGAGTCCTATTATAGCCGTATAATAAGACATCAACACCATACAGCATCAAAAGCTTTCTTAAAATCCAGCGCTACCAGTAACGTAAGGAGTCAATTTTTAAACCCTATATTTATATATTTATGTAGTCGTTTGAATCACTTTATATGTTTCCTAATATTTTGATCGTTTTATTTTTTTAATATTTTTAAGCTTAAGAAGTTTTCTCTTTTTTAATTTTATGTATCGATATTTAGGTACTCTTCCAGTACCATCTTCAAGATATTTGTTTTTGTAATATTTGAAATGATAATAATACATACATACATACATACATATAACATATATGTTATTGATATAATGAGTCAATCATGTGACCGCTGAGAATTTGATTGGGACAATTTTATTATTGTGCACCAATTCAGCACAATAAAAATTGGGTATGATTTGTGTATTTGCGGCAATCGTGTGATCCTAGCTTTATTCATAAAATACGTACATATGTATGTTATTGATATAATTATTTTAAATAATTTCTTAATTTGTAATTATGTATTATTCAAATGTGACAAACCTTTCATTATTTTTCATACTATGTTAAATTAAAATTTACATAAAACAAACAAATATCTTAAAGAGGCTACTCGACGACAGACCTTAAGCTTTAAAATAAATAAAATTGATCTATTCACTACTCAGTAAACTTATTGAACGATAAATATGAACTAACTTCAGCAGCCTATTGCAGTTTTTAATAAAAGAAATAGTTGTAATAGCAAAGATTGGCAGTTATTCTGGCATTATATTCTTAACACCATCAAACACGGAAGCTTTTCTTGGCCTTAGACCTTTGATAATTGCTGGAATTTAATTAATATCTTGTTGTGTCTGTGATAATATCAAGAGAAGAAAAATGCTGATTACTATGCGGATTAGGGAATCGTATGCCAAATCACTTAAATTGAAAGAGGTTTGATGATTTTGTAAAAAATTTGTGCCATGTTCATTTACTTTGCTCTCATCCGTATAAACTATTCGGGAATTTTCCAGAAGGAGCGGAGTGAATATATTCTTTTTCTGCAGAGAATACTTATCAGTATTTTTTTTTTATTATTGTGCTTCAACCTCTGTATCTTAATTTAATTATTTCTGTACCAATTGTTTTATTATATATTTCCACATGCTAAAAATCTGGCGTACTTCGATAAATCATACATTGTCATCGATAGTAGTAGTGATTACTTAAAAGCTGTTTAATTAATTGCGTTAGTTTATTTCTTTTTAAATCGATAAATAATTTTGAAGTCTCTACTGTTATATCTAGCATTGGGTGCAAAAGTGGAAAGAACTTAGTGGAGAATTCTGTACAGAAGGACTGCAGTAGTTTTACCCTAAGCCTTATAAGACTGGAAATACCAATTATATTACAATTTATTTATAGTTGGAGTTCTTGAATAAATAATAATAAATTTCATATATAAATAAGTTTGCCATATTACAAATATAAGTACAAACTCGTATCTTCATAATTGTATTATTTTAATAGAGGCTCTTAGAATTCATCAACGCGAGTTCTCAGTCCTTGTTCAGGACAAGTTATCAACGCCATAAATTTTCTTATATACAATATTATGGTATTATGTTAATTGTTGTTGGACTGTTTAAGTGATAAAGTAGTAGCGCTGGTCACTGAACAGTACTGGCCGTTATTGACACTGCTCTTCTATGCTGATGTATACTACAGCAACTTCCTTTGTCGGTAATGTTAGCAGAATCATGGCTCAAGTAAAACAATTAATAAAATGACACATACAGCTGAAGAAAGTTAATGCATTTACTTAACACCAGAGGCTCTGCAATATTGCTGACTTGTACAGGAATTAAGTTCTTTAATTTCATCAAAATGTATAAAGTAAATGCGGCCACTATTCAAGCACCTCTGAGCGGATTGTTTAAGGAATCAAAGAAAAACGACAAAAGAAGGATTGAATGGAATTAAGACTAAGAGCTCTCGGTCAAAGCATGCAGGGCAAGTTTGGTTAAAAACGATGCTAAATTTTATTGATATAGAAGAACCTCTATTTTTTCTTACAGATGTATAAAACTCAGCAGTTCGGGCACAGTTCGTAAATTTTCAGTGGACACCAATTGCATTATTTTTCACAAAACAACACTATTAGTAATCTTTTTAGCCTTTAACCATTTCAAGCATCTCTTAGACAGCCGAGCATAAGGGTTTCACTTATGCCTTGCAGCAAAGATTAGATAAAACATCACCCCATCACGCCATTTAAACCATGTTTGCCGTTATACTACATGTCTCCGGTTAAAAAAACGCGTGTTCCTAAAGCGATAATCGAAAATCTGATATCTAGCTGAAACAAAGTTTGGAATATACAACATCGTTGCGTCTTCAACAAAATGTATTTCTAATCAAATCTTCATATATAATCAAATCTTAAAATATTTTTATATATCTATCTATATATATAAAATTCGATGTGTGTATGTATGTATGTATGTATGTATGTATGTATGTATGTAACGTAATGGCTCCAAAACGATTGGGCCGATTTTGACGAAATTTTCAGGGAACCTTCAGAATACTCGGGCGGGTGACACTGTGAAGTCCGATTTTTTATTTTCGGTCTGTGGGCGGAGGGGCGTGGCAAAATGCAATTTTCATATTGCACCACCAATGACATATACATATATTTATTTTTTGTGCTTTTTTTATTTTATTTTACTTTTTTTTTGGAAAGCCGTTGTCATGTTCTTCTAAACGAGATATCAAACTCTTAAATCGGTTATGTAGTTCCGAAAATATTTTGAGCTGACGGTGTCAGCTATATGTACATAAAAATTACGTGTATGTTCGTGATCGCTAAACTCAAAAACTACTGGACCGATTTTGACCAAATTTGATATGCATGCTCTATGGGCCGTGAGGAGTGTTTCTGTGTAGTTTGAAGTTCGTCCAACAGATGGCGCAATACTTAGTTTTGTGTGTGTGTTTTTGCACCGTAACTCAAGAACTACTGCACCGATTTTGACCAAACTTTATATACATGTTCTATGGGACGTGAGGAGTGTTTCTGTGTAGTTTGAAGTTCGTCCAACAGATGGCGCAATACTTAGTTTTGTGTGTGTGTTTTTGCACCGTAACTCAAGAACTACTGCACCGATTGTGACCAAACTTTATAGACATGTTCTATGGGACGTGGGGAGTGTTTCTGTGTAGTTTGAAGTTCGTCCGACAGATGGCCCAATATTTTGTTTTTTGTGTTTTGCCCAATAGAGATTAGTGCGATAAGCCTATGCTGCGTTTTGCTGAAGGCGTTGGGTCCTTAACCAGCGTGTAGTGTGGTTAATTAGCCCGATACCTTTATTTGAACAATAATTGCTATGTCGATTTAGTGCAAATTTGAAGGCAAAACAAGGTTTGCCCGGATCAGCTAGTAATAAATATTTTCAACAGCTGGCGCTCATATTCCAATTCCCCAAAGGTGACAATTTTTTAGTTGATTAATTCCATATCACATCTTCGAAAAAAAGAAATATTGAAATAAATAAACCAAAAATTCACATGGCACATAGATACTTAGGACCTATTCAAATCAAAAAAGTTGATAACCTTTTCGATCGTCTGTATATAGAAATATTTATATTTTCGGAGTTCTTGGTTCACATAACAACTGACTAGGGAACCCACTTTTGACTGTTATTCTCGTCGCTTTCATGCTTAATTCGAACTCAATGCATACGTACTATCTAATACCACTTATGACCTAGTGACTGATGACTTCGCTCATTAAAGGCAGCGCTGATGAGCAATAATAAAGATTCAAAGATTAAAATGGCAACATTGTAACTATTATTGTTTGTTACTTGTCATTATTCTTATCCTGGTATTCCATTCCTGTGATCTCTCTTTTAAAGAAACCATTTAAAATAAAGTTCACATTTTTAAACTCTTCGTAAAAAAATTTTGTCAGAAGACATTAACCCTACAAAAGGCCCCCCAAATTGCTCAAGCTACAGAGTTGGCTCAAAAGCAAACAGCTGAAATACACAAGGAAAATAAAAAATTTATTAATGCCGTACAAAAATAAGAAAAAACATAAACAACTTTTGATTACCGCAATTGTGAAAAAAACCATGCAATACGCAGTTGTCCAGCTTTTCGCCATATTTGTAAAAAATACAAACAGAAAAATCATTTTGAAATCATGTGCAAAAGAAAAGTTAACAAAAACAAATATCCAAACAGAGATGTTGCTTGTTGTGAACAATTAAGATAGTGATCCTGTATTGGTCATTGGTTGTGTTTCACAACTTCCAGATAAAAAAGAAGATAAACTTACAGAAATTTTAAATATTGGCACAGAAGCATATAAAATTAAAGTTGATACTTGTGCTGAGTGTAATGTGTTGCCAAAATTTATTGTTGATAAAATAAATGCTGTTCAAGTTCTGACATATATACACCCCTGTAATGTTAAATGTTTGGTGTCATTCGGTAACCACAAGTTGACCTTCGTAGACTAGTAGGTAGTGTACTAGACTCGTAGTGCGAAGGTCCCAGGTTCGAATCCTGCCGCAGAACTTTGGCAGTTTGTGTCTGATAATTAAATGGAGCGCACAACAAGCCTTCACTGGCTTTAAGTGTATGTCGTATGACATGGGCTTATCACACCCCTCCAATCAACCTAACCTAACCTAACCTAACATAGCCACAAGTTGAAAGTATTGGGTCAAATATTGTTAAATTGTGAAATAGCAGAAAAATAGCAAAATTAATTTCAAAGTAGTAAATGAAAATTTCAAGTCAATTCTGGTTAGTTATTATGTATCACTAAAAAACTAAACTATATAAAGATAGTTGAGCAACTACAAGTAATGGACAGCTTACATATTTAACAGCATCGGTTGTTTAAAAAATTTTATTTATGACATCTATCTGATTGATAATCCCAAATTCGAAATCTGTCCAGCCAGACGCATTCCATTTAAAATTAAAGATGACGTAAAAAAGAAATTGATAAAATGGTTAAATTGGATGTCATTGAACAAACTAATGAACCAACTGTAGCTGTTTCGCCAATGGTAGTGGTGCGTAAAAATAACAAAATAAGAATTTGCATGGATCCTACAAGTGTTAATAAAAACATAAAGCGCCGTCATTTTCCAATGAACACACTGGAAGAAATTTCAGCTCAACTCAAGGGTGCCAAATATTTTACAATTTTAGATTGCAAAAGGGTATTTTGGCAAATTCCAATCGCACTTAAACAAATACTTACCTTTTCAACGCCATGCGAAAGATATTTCTGTACTAGATTGCCGTTCGGTATATCATCAGCACCTGAAATTTTTCAAATTGTAATGCAACAACTTTTTTCTCATATGTCTAATGTAAAAGTAGCGATTGTTGATATGTTCATACATTGAAACACTATAGAAGATTTATGTAAAACAACAGCTGAGGTAATTGCTATTATTGAGAGGAGTAGTATGAAATTAAATGAAGAGAAATGTGAATTTGATCGTAAGCAAGTAAAGTTTCTGGGGCACATTATAAGCGACAGCGGTATGTATCCGGATCCAGAAAAAATTTACGCAGTCAACCGACTTAAACCACCAAAAAATCCATTTAATGTCACGGCCGCAGGGATCAGTGAGTTTTCCGTCTAGCTCGCTATCCTGAGAGCAACTCTCAACGGATTCCAACCCTTCTCACTGGGTGCACCGTACACTAAAAAAAAATAATACAAGCCTGTGTTAGATAACACGGGCGCATAGGTCAGACGTAGAATACGTTAGTCATTTTGCAATTAAAATATATGAATTAAATACAATTTTTGATAAATGATTTAAATCTATCAATAAATTTTATGATAAGGCAGCACAATAGATTAGCTGCTTTCCAACTACTTCCCAATGTTTTCACAGAAATGTGTTTAGGAAAAACGCCATTGATATAGTGAGCGTATACATACATACATCTCCAATCCTTTGTATTAACCCTGAAGGAAACATGGGGACAAGTGTACCCAAGTCACCAGTTTTGTCGACTATTTTGGTGACTCATATGTAGACATCGTCAACGGAGTTGTCAACAAGTTTTTGTTTGATGAGCAGAGAAATTTCTGAGAGCACGCTTATGCCTCTTAATTTTTTAATTGCGTTTATTTGTTCTATGGTGAACTTTTAATCATTTATTTTAACTAAAACTGTAGGGATATATGTATATCAAAAATTGTTTACATGGACCCATTAGAACGACCTCTTCAGTAGTGGGTTTTCAATGATAAGTCCATCTTAAATTTCAATAGAAACAAGTATTGTGTAGAGTATGTCAATAATACTGGTGACAATGTCTACAGGGAAGCACTAGTTCTACAGTCGTCATATGGTCCCATTGGAACTAGTTCGTCACTAGTTCCAACGTCAGTAGTGGATTTTCAATGACAAGTGCATGTTAAATGTCAACAGAAAAAAACATTGGCTGGGGTATAATTTGTCACTAGTACTGGTGACTTTGTCAATAGTGAATCACTAGTGAATCACTAGTGACATTTCCTTCAGGGAATGTACATACACACACATTTACACGCTGCTCGCAGAAGTAAACAAACGACAGCAAAGATTTGTAAACTTTCAAGCACACACAAGTGTCCACGCTCCCCTCCCGTCATTTTATGTTCCCCTCCAAACGAACTAACAACCGACCGATCCAACAAAACGAAATGTACACACACACATTTACACGCTGCTCGATAAATAAACAAAGCACAGCAAAGCCAAAATCATTTGATTTCACAACAACAACAAAAACAACAGCGGCATTTACAAACCAACAACAACAGCGGCATGTACAAAAAAAGTCTAAAACATAATGCTCTAAAATATTTATTTCCTTAACTACATAAAACCTTTATATATAGACATACTAGCTGACCCGGCAAACGTTGTTTTGCCTAAAAATTTCCCATGATCTGTACTAAAGATGTACGTATATGTATGTGTTTAGGACTAACATTGATCATACCCCTCCAGCAATGAAACTGAAATGAAAAATGTAGATATAATTTGATATCTGTCTCCGTCAGTACTATAAATACTTATATCTTCAGCTTTCTTGCTCTTAACAACTCCCTCCGCTAACCTAAAATAATATCAAAATCCGGGTTTAAACTGATACTTCTCATCGCCAGTACTTTATCTGTACTTACTCGTATGAAATTATTTTTTCTTTTATTGAATTGTATTTCCCCTCATTGAAGCACTCTGTGATAAACGATATTTTTCGTTTTGTTGTCAGGTGCGAAAACTATTAATGCAGAAGGTTTTCCGACACGGGAACATGCGACATACAGTTGTCTGTGTGAAAAACAGTCATTTTCCAGATTCAGGCCACAAACACTCAATGATTGCCCTTGTGATTTATTAATTGTCATAGCGAATGCGAGACGAATTGGAAATTGTATTCGCTTAAACTCGAATGGTATATCGGTTGGGATCATTGGAATTCTCGGAATAAGAACTTCCTCACCTTTGAATTTTCCTTTTAGTAGTCTCGCATGAATCACATTGGTCATTAGTTTCGTGACCGCTAAACGCGTTCCGTTGCATAATTTTGGTTGGTTGAGATTGCGAAGCATGATAACGACTGAACCAACCTTCAATTGCAAATTGTGCTGCGCCAAACCAGGCACATCCAACGAATTCAAGAACTCAGTTGGGTAGTTGGTTGCTTCGTCTTCGTTTGTTACACAGTCGATAGATTTGAACGAATGCAGTGACCCAATGATTTGATTTTGAATTGTGAAGTTTAAGTGATCCACATCCTTGTTCTTTGTCGCTAAAATTGTTCTTTCACTCAACCAATCGTAGTTTTTGTGGTTAGCAATGATGTTTGGAAACACTTTCTTGATGAGCTCCTCTTTCGTTGAGACGAAATTGCAAAAATTTGACGGGAATGAAATCAATCCATTCGATGAGTCGACAGGAACACGACCATTACCGATAGTTAGCAGTTGATTGGAGAACACTTCGGCAGATGGATCGTTTAACAATGCAACTCGCATGTTTGTCGTCAGCTGAAGTTTCTTCACATAACGCCACAATGGTGATGATTTGAGGCAAGCATTGATCTCATCGGCAGCGGTCGATCGTGGTATTACTGGTAGTGTTTGCCGGAAATCGCCTGAGAGTAAAATCAATGCACCCCCAAAACATCTTGCGTCATTGCGCAGATCTTTCATAGTGCGATCCAGAGCTTCTAAAGCACGTTTATGCGACATTGTGCATTCGTCCCAGATAAAAATTTTGCTTGCTACCAAAACTTTGGCCATTGCTGAATGTTTCGCTATGTTGCATGTGGGTTCTTCAATCGCGTGAAGGTTTAATCGCAATTTTAATGCAGAATGAGCGGTTCGGCAACCTTCCAGCAGCGTAGCTGCTATTCTGGAAGAAGCAACTGCTACAGCAATTTCCGATCTTGCACGAACTGTAGCCAAAATCAATGATAAAAGGAATGTCTTGCCAGTGCCACCAGGCGCATCAAGGAAAATCATTCCGCAATTTCCATCATCAATTGCCTTCATCACCGTATCGTATACTTCTTTTTGTTGGGGATTCAACAAAGGTACATTCGTTCGAACAAATTCGCTTAATGCATTTGTGTCGTATTCATGCTCACGCTGCAATTCTCGTTCGAATGCGTCGTTTATTCCACGATCAGGCGATGTCATTCCTAACCTGACTAACAAACTGCCGCACATTAGGTAACACATGTCTTCTATCAAAATCAAAGCCTGGTTGTGCATCTCTTCATTCATCTCAAGATGGGGATTACCTGAATGGACACGAACTCGGTGCAAAATGTCTTCTGACATGTCATCCTTGTACTTCTCCCACAATTCACGTGGATTCGATGGAAAACATGTGGAAATAATGATTGAAAACAATGTGCGTATCTGACTTGGAGATGCGGAAACAGTTGCTTCAGCGATTGTCGAGTCCCAATGCGTATCGTTTTCTAGCAAATTAAGCTCCTGACATACTGCACGAAATGTTGGCAACACTACACCATTGACAGTTCGAAGAGATTCAAATGATGTCGGACCACGAACATTCGACAGCAATAGTCGCAAGTAAAAGCATTCATCATTTTTCGGATGAACTGTATAAATACGGCCAAGGGCTTCAGTAGAACGCACATTCGGATGACCAGGAACTACATCGCCTTGCTTTCGACGTTGAAATTTCTTCGATGAAGCATTCCAAGTATAATAGCGCGGCATCTCTGAGTAAAGTAACGTACGTGCAAATGGATCACTTTGGCAAATCGAGAAGAAACTGGTCAATGTTGTCGCTGGTGGGTTGTGAGCACGTTGAGCGGCATTTGCTGCAGTGAAATAAACTCGTTGACCGTTCTCCAGATGCACTGCCACATGTGTAACAGTCGGATAGCGTTCGTGAATGGGAAATGAGAATATACGCCAAATCGCCTCATTGCAGCTTACGTACCGACCAACTTGATAGCGAGTGATTTCATCATTGGGGTCAGGAGCTTGAAGACCAAAAGCCGCCATGTCACTGCCCTTCGTGACATATTTGCAGATGTACTTGATGGACTTCACTGAATTGCAATACTCCACGTTACAATGCGCCTTGAATGTTTTCGAAAGAAGTGGCGAATACGGAACAACCCAAGAGTTGTCGACCACGAAATCATTTCCTTTTATTTTGACTGTAATTGTTCTACCGCCATCATGAGATGATCGACGCCGATACAATGGATAACCATCGTTGCCAGTGATGGTCTCATCAGTCAAATTTCGTGGATAACGCTTAGAACACTTGCCATCAACCATGCATGGTGATTGTGGGTTAATGGAGCCACACGGGCCATGAATCATGTTTGCTATTGCGACATCATGCAGGTCTAGATCGGTTTCGGGATCAGGAATCTCGGCACATATGATGTCATCAATTTGGTCTGGCTGTATTCTTTCGACTAACCAAATGAGAATGTGCGCATGCGGCAATCCTCTTTTTTGCCATTCAATTGAATACATCCAACATCGAGTATCCCCAAAGACACGATGTCTAACAATATAGTCCATGAGCGACCGGATTTTTTGCCTGAATACACGTGCGGTGATTTCATGCCGATCACTTGATGTTTGGCCAGGAAGCAGCAGTTGAACAATTTCTATCCACTTTGGATTGCACGTAAAGGTGATGAACAGGTCTGGACGGCCGTAATAACGTACATATGTCATCGCATATTGCGTATATTCATGCATATGACGTGGGCTGCCGACGAACGTCGCCGGTAAAATGGTCAACCGACCAAAATCAGATGCATTTCCTTCGGTGGAAATTGCATCGCGTAAATGAATGTACTCCTCCGTACGTAGTTTGGTTTGATTTTTACTGATAAAAAGGAGGCGCTCTGCTTCTATTTTGGCATACATATCGACGCAAAATTGCTGAAACAATCTGCGAAATCGAAGCAAATAGTTGTCTACATTTTGGTGAATCATCAAACGATACGCGTAAAAATTCATTGCGCTGACCTTCCTGGTAGTTTCCTCACCTAAATGATATCAGTGGCATTAGTGTCATATTGAAATGAAAATTATTTAGATATCTGTACTCACCGGTCGATGGATTTATCATCTTGATGTTAATATAATATCCATCGTCTCCTTGCCAAAACATAAGTGGGTATTGCAATGAATCGTATGAACGATGTGTTTCGGATATTCGTTGCAATTGCCCAGAGTCCCGACGTGTGATCACAATATCGCGTGATTCCCGGTTTTCGCCAACAATCACAACTGCAACCTCATCTATTGTTGGAGCGTTAAATTGGCGTTCGTGCGTTCCTGCAGGTCTTTTATCCGCTCTGATCACGACTTTATAGTCATCAGTTGGCATGCGATCCAACGCAGTTTTGAATAAACGAACCAATGCATGATGTTCATGAAGCAGCTGCTGCAGATCTCGAAGAATTCCTCTTTTCATTTCCGTGTTGATTGTTTGGCGCTGATAAAGTTGATGTTCCACATTGCCCATGAAGTAGATTTGTAGGAATTTATGTTGTGCGTCTTCAAGTGGTAGTAATGATCCAATTCGATGGTGAATTTGGCCTTGGATCTGTAGAGTGAATGACGAAATTAGATTCAAAATTTTTTGTGCATCAAAACAAAATGATTGCGTAATTTATTACCTTGAATGTCGGATTAAATCCGCGTTCATGAATAATATCTGCTCCAAATGAAGTCATTTGAAAGCATCCGTTGTATTTCTGAGCGTTCGATAGAAAATGACGTGATTCTGGTGTTTCATCATAAAGCAAAGAACGCAATGGCTCTGTTGGTAAGGGCAATGGTGGTAATTTAATCTTGCCACTGAGACAGCACAACCCAGGTGTTTCTCCAGCAAACTTTAATGCACCGCAATGGTTGCACACAACCTCCATTGGGCCAATTTGAACGGAAGGATGAGAGCTGTAGTCAATTCTGCAATCGTAATGAAACGCTACTCGATTCAAATAAACACTGGAAGCACTTCTTCTTATGCGTTGATTTACATTATCACGTTGTTGAGTTCTTTGGTTGGCCCGACGATTTGTCATTGTTAACTGAGCCGTTTCATTTGCCGCCTGTCTTTCTTCTTGTGTTTGTGATGCACGAAGTCGGGCCATACTAACACGGCGCTGTTCTCGTGCGATTTCTTGTTCATCCGTCGTCAATTGACAGGCGATATTCCGAACTTTACTTGCATTTCGGGTTCGACGCGAAAGATTAGATCTTCTGGCTCGCGGCATTGTGAATCACACTGAGAAATGAACACACAAAACATGTGCTCAAATGTCATAACCGCACAAAATAAACAACTTTCATTGCAACTTACCGTTTGAAAATAGAAGAATAACAATTGATTTTCAAAGTAATACACCTTAAAATTAATTGCACAATCCCAAATTAAGGTCTCTTTTTAGTGGTAATAGCAAATTCACAAAAAACCGCTTCAAAACAATAAATGTATTAAATCAAATTTATTTACAATAACTGTCTTAAGCTGATAAAAATTTGAAAAACAGTTCAACTGTTCTGTTTGTCAGAAGTTGATGTCACAACGCCATCTACTGGCAATACCGGAACCAGCATTTGAAATAATGTTCGTTTTTTATGGGTTCTTGGGTTGAAATGGCGTTGTAAAAAAGTTGATAAACACAGCGCCATCTACTGCAATACCGGAACCAGCATTTGAAATTATGTTCGTTTTTATGGGTTCTGGAGTTAAGATGGCGTTGTATAATCGCTCCATACAAAATGTATGGGGAAATTAATTTTCTTCATAATTTTTGTTTTCGGAAAATTTTCCGGAATTTTCTTGGGTATTCTCCTTGTTTGGGTGAAGACCTAACCGAATTGGTACTCATCATCGAAATCGGTCCAGGCGTTCTTGAGTTATAAGCGTAGTAACTAACATCACTTTCTTTTATATATATAGATAATTTTTTTAATGTAATTCGAAACAAAACATATTACCATAACTGAGTAACATATAAAAATTGCTAAAATATGTTTTAATATATAAGTAAAAGTGGGTGAAAGTTGACAAACATTTTCTCAAAATTTTGTGCTCAAGACCAACACCCCTACCTTACCGTATAACGTATTCTACGTTAAAAAATATGTACATAAGCTGAAAATTAAAGCTAAAATAAAACTACAGTAATTTCCGCTTAATTGATTTTCTGAAAATGCGCTGTTTGTGGTGCAATTAAACGGAAAAATCATTTACCCGATACTCTGTTAATTGATCCACCAACGCAATTAAAAAACCAGAAATGGGATTAAAATCTACATTCATTTCTATAGCAAACTTCTTTGCTTTCTCTAAAATCATGTTGCGGGAAATTATGCCACCGGGTTCCCGCATTTGGTTGAACCACAATGAAAGGGCTTTCTCCACGTTTGCGCAGACGCCACTTCTGTTTCGTTTGGTTGACCACTTAAGCGTTTTTGAGTTTTGCACAATGGAATCTTTGTTTTTTAAAATTCTGTTAACGGTGGCCTTAGAGCACTTATATTTTGTGCAAAGTTCATCTTTGGCAAGTTTGCCAGCATCATTAATAAGGCTTAATTTTTGTTTAATGTTTAAACTTGTATGTTTTCTTGCACTCATTTTTCACCAGACTTTTTAACATCTGTGTATAAGTCGTTTAATCATGCATTGAAAAAAGTAAATAAAAAACATATGATTTTAGGAGTTGCCACATCCTTTTATTTAGTTTTACCAATTATGTACCATTTGTGAAAATTTCAAGTGACAATTAACAGGCACTTTTGTTCTGGATTTCTAGAAAAGGAATTTTATTTTATAATCAATTAAAAGGGTAACGCAATTAAACGGAACTCATTTAAACGGGAATTTTTCCATGTGCATTATAAGGAACATTTTCATTCAATATTTTTTAGAGTAATTAACCGGGTAAATCAATTATGCGGGAAGCAATTAAGCGGAAATTACTGTACATCAAATTTATAGATAACGAAGCAACATACACTATATACAAGTATCATTTCCGTTAGTTTATTGAAGCTGATGTAGTGCTTCTATAGTGCCCGCCCAACCGTGTCACCATTTGTTTCCTCTGATAATTCTATTGGTGACCCACAAGAGTTCTTGGTAAATTAACATATCTAAGTAAAGTGATCAAACATTTTTCTCACGTTACTGCGCCGCTACGAGCTATGCTTGAAAAATCAAATTCTTTTTATTGGGGCTCAATTCAACAGCAATCATTGGATAAATTAAACGAGATTATCATCGTACCACAAGTACTCAAACTTTATGGTGTCAATAAAGATGTTAAGCTCCAAGTTGATGCCAATGGGAGCGGTTTTGCTACAAAATGGTCATCCAGTGGCATATGCTTCCAAATCTTTTACAGATTGCCAATCTCGATATTCCCAATAGGAAAACGAGGCATTATCTGTTAAATTTGGCTGCGAAAAATTTCATCAATACATTTGGGGCAAACAACTAAACAATATAATCTGACCATAAACCCCTGGAATCAATATTCAAAAAGCCAATACACTCTTCACCGACTCGATTACAAAAAATAAAACTTAGCTTACTTATGTACCTATAATCCAACAATTATGTATTTATAAACAAAGTGAAAAAATGTATTTAGCTGATTCTTTAAGTCGTGATTGGGATAATAAATTCAGTAAAGAAGATGAAAATTTTGAAGTACAAATGATTCTTTCAATGTCTAACAAAGAATTCAAAAATTTAAAACATCTATGTAACAAAAACTGATAAGTTTTTTTAAATATTTACTAAATATATTCAAAAGGGATGGCCAAAATCAAAAGTTAATTTGCCACTTCAAATTCAACAATATTGACATTTTTTCGGTCAACGATGATGGCATAATTTTAAAATCTTCAAATAAAGACTACATAGTATTCATTGAGAGTTACTTCGGATACCTCAAATTTCAAAAACTTCCTGAAACAACTACAAAAAAGTGATTTTGTTTTTAAAGGAAATATTCTCAATATTTGGATCACCAATTACGCCAGAAACTGATGATGACCCGCAGTTTTGCAGCAATTTTTTGTCAATAATATTTATTTATTGTATCTTCAAAACTGAACTAACAATAAGTATTCAATATAAGTATAGATATAATTATTAGGCCTAATCACTGTCGGGCATAAACTTAGTGATAGTAATTAATAATACATAAATGTCGTGTAAAGCACAAAAATATTTTCAAATATTTCATCTGGAGTGTGTCGCATTAGAGCAGTAGTGTCTCTCCTTTTTAAGCGGATATGTCCAGTAAAGTTCAAGATATTACGAGCAAGGGGATTAGGATGGGACTCGAGTTTTGTCAAATAGTTGTCTGCATATTTTGCAATTTCAGCGGTCACATGTGGCATATTTAAATCACGATGTAAAATTGAATTTTTCATGTACCATGGAGCCCATGTTATTAATCTTAAAATTTTGTTTTGCCTTCGTTGTAATCTCTCTACATTGGAAGCGGAAGCCGTGCCCCATAGCTGAATTCCGTAACACCATATGGGTTTCAAAAGCGACTTGTATATTAAAAGTTTACAATCTAGACTGAGGGTTGTATTTCTACCAATCAGCCAATGTAGCTGGGTTAATTTAAGCTTCATTTGTGTTAGCTTAGAGTCAATGTGGTGTTTCCATGTAAGCCGTCGGTCAAGGTGTATACCAAGTTATTTCACCTGTGAATGTTGAGGAACAACTTGATTCTTGATTCAAATGGGGAATAAGTGTCTCCTCGTAGGGTAAATGTGAAATGAACACACTTTTGTTCGTTTACTTTTATTCTCCATGTGTTCAAAAATAGTTCCAAGAGGTTAATATGTTCCTGAAGATATCGGGATGCCTCGTTAGGGTTTTCATGCATACTAAGACAGGCTGTAGTATCTTCAAATGTCGAAGTGTGGATATTACTGCTCACAGGCATATCACAGGTATAAATCAAATACAAAACTTGGCCCAGTATACTCCCCTGTGGCACACCGTATGATATAGTTTCGGGCACACTCATGAAGTCTCCTTCCACAACAGTGAACTTCCGAGCAAGAATGTAACTTTCCAAAAGATTTACAATATTTATTGGTAGATATGTCTTCAATTCATTCACATTCCTTCATTCCACACTTTATCAAATACTTGAGAAACATCAATAAAGAGGGAAGAGCAATACTTCTTTTCTTCAAATGTTCTTCTTATAAAATGAACCAATCTATGAGTTTGTTCAATGGTGCTATGCTGACTTCTGAAACCAAATTGATGGTCCGGTATGCACCCATTATCAGTTAGAATTGTCATGAGCAGCTTTTCGAAGAGCTTTGAAATTGTTGACAGTAAACTTATTGGCCTATATGACTCAGCCTGGGTAAGATCTTTGCCCGCCTTTGGAATCATTTTGACCATGGCAAGTTTCCAGCTGTGTGGATAATACTCCAGTCGTAAAATGCCATTAAAAATAAATGACAGGATTCTAATAGTACATAATACGAGGAAACTTCATCAGCATCTTGTTACTAATTCCATAAATAACAGGAGCTTTATTGGTCGAGGGGGTAGAGCAACTACACTCGGTAAATCAACAGCACTAGTACATGTGTTTGGGGTAAATACGTATTTTAAATGCCCAGCAAATATGTTACCTTTTTCAGTATTAGTTCTTGCCCAACTTCCGGTAGAAGTTCCAGCGCAGGGCTGGTTTAAACTCAACGGGTGTTTTAAGTTTTTTAGCAGCGCGCCACAAGGAGTAATTCGATGTTGCTGTGACATCGAGACCTTCCAGATAGTTTTTGCAGATTTTTCTCTTGGAGTCGTTTAAGTCTGATTTTATGTTGGGGTGATCTGTGCTGTTGCCATTCCCTTCTAGCTCTTCTTTTTCACATACAAGACTTTCGATATCCGCAGAAAAAATTCTATTCAACCCAGTCTGCGGAAAGGAGTATTTGCATGTTTAGCAGCCTGTTTAATATTTTCGGTAAGATTGGCAATGTTAAATTCAATATCATTGGAAGTTCTTAGCTTGATGTTTTGTTTTACAATGACGACTGAGATATTTTTTGAACCCCAGCCAATTAACACGATTTATTATCTTTACATATGGGTGAGGTAAGTCAATTCTTAGTGGGATACAAATTGTAACGATCGTGGGAGAGTAGTCGGAGGAGAGATCATGAGATGCTTCAACATGAATTAAATCCCCAGAGATATTTTTCATGAGGCCAAAATCTATAACATCCGAAATTTTTTGTATGTCAGTAGGCCAGTAAGTGGGCTCCCCGCTCGAAATGACGTCCAAGCCCATTTTTGAAATTGTGTTGAACAACACTCGACCTCTAGGTGTAAAAATCCTCGTATTGATCCTCAGTGATTGAAAATCTGGAAGTGGAGTAAATTGATGATATCACTAGATTTGTACAAAAATTTTCGATTCAAATATTTGTTGCTTGTAGATGGTCTTCAAAAATGTTCTCAAGAATATAGTGCTTGAATCTTGACTTTATTAGAATTGGATCCTACGCATGCTCTTCCTTTCGTGTCGTTTGAATCATATAAGGTGTAGCCATTCATTCTCGAAGTCAAATGAGTCTCAGATACCAACATTATATCAATATTTTTTAGCGTGAGGAAGTGCTCAAGTTCGTTTTTATGTTGGCGAATGCCATTTGCGTTCCAGAAACATAATTTTAACATGTTCATGGCTTGTTAAATAATTCTTGAAGCAGTGTGATCTGCATTCACCACATTTCCTGAATCAGTTCCTGAAAACGATAATAATAATTTGAGTGATTCATCAAGCACTGAATCTGGTACAAGCAACAATCTCAGCCAGCCTGCAAACAAAGAACCTAATACTTCTCCAGTTCTAAGAAGCTCATCTAGAGTAAAAACCCGACCCGTTATGCATGAAGTTAAGTAATTTCTTTAATTTTTCAAGAATTTCATGTCACCTTATCCCCACATATCTTGAAAACCGAACACAATCTGTCTGCATTGATAATTTATTTTCTAAACTGTTGAAACTTAAAGGAGGTGTACCAAAAGTTTGATTTTCATTGTATGCCAATGACCTTCCAGCACAACTTTCATATTGTAAAATCCATATATATGCAGACGATGTACAGCTATACCTTGGTTGTCCGGAACAATCTATTGACGAGTGTGTTTATAAACTCAATTATGATTTGAGCAAAATACATCCATGGGCGATGGCCAACGGCCTCTGCTTGAATCCTCAATAGCCTAAGTGGTCGCTTATAAAGGAGCAAATGGTCCAGTTATCGATCATGATATTCTCATTGACAACCAGAAAATTCCAATCGCGTCATCGGCTAAAAATCTGGGAATAACTTTCAACAACAACCTAACATGGAAAGATCATGTTAAGACTATTGTCGCCCAGACCTACATATGTCAAGCTTCGCTCGCTGTGGTCTACTCAGTAATTTACATCACTGAGGATAAGATTGCTATTGGCTAAGACTCATATATTTCCGACTATCTTTATGGATGTGAACTATTTACTAAATGTGACGTGGATAGCACACGACGTCTTAATGTTGCATTCAACAACACAATAAGATATGTTTACGGTCTTGGGAGTTTCAGCCATGTAGAAGCATTATTGGTGTTACGCTTGAAAATTATATAAAAATTAGAACCCCGGTACTTCTTCATAAAATAATTTACTCTGGCAGACCTGGTTATCTTTTTGATAAAATTCATTTTGGTAGACCTCGAAGAGGAAGGAGTTTAATAATTCCGATGCATCGTTTCACCGCCTCAGAGAATCATTTTTTCATTAATGCGATTCGTCTCTAGAACCAATTACCACATACCCTACAAACCACCAGAAAAGCAACGCAATTTAAAAAATCACTGTATGTGCTATTTAATTAACTAATTCTTAATTTTGATTTGTTATATTAACTTTAATATATTTTTTAATTTGTCATATAATTGTTATTTGACCAAAACTTTTATGTAATTAATATATGTAATATTTGTAACATTTATTCACTTGTAAACCTTTGTTTTTGATATTAGTGCCTACTGTAAATTATAAAATTCAATCTTGTTGTGCAGATCACATAAAAAAATAAATGGAAATAGAAATAACACTGTAGTTAGTTATAATTAGCTGCTGTTTATTTGTATATACATACGTACAGCAACATTGTAACTATTATTGTTTGTTACTTGTCATTATTCTTATCCTGGTATTCCATTCGTGTCATGTCCCTTTTAAAGAAACCATTTAAAATACAGTATACATTTTTAAACTAAATAAATTAAAAACTTTGTTTAATACAATAATCAAGCTTGAGGTCTTATTTTTTGTTAAATAATTATATTCAAAAAACTGTATTAAACAAATTATAAAGAAAAGGTCAAAAAATATAGATATATTATTAAATTAAAAACTTGTATTTTAAATAATAAACCAATTGTTTATAATTTACAAAAAGCTTCATAACTTTAAATTTAAGTAAAGCAAAGTGTGTGTGATCTGTCAATAAAAAATAGTTATTAATTTGAAAGCTATATTGATGCCATTGTGTATGGAATATAATATTGTGCAAATGTTTCTGGGTGGCATGCACCGGAAAAAATCAAATTTTCAATGACTTTGGTGCATAAATGAGGCTTAACTTTAAGGTCCACTATGGCTTGGGCCATATACATATGCATAAGGAAATCCCACAAGAAAAAGTCTAACGGGGTCAATTCGTATCGTATCGCAGAATATCCTTATTCCCAAGGACATTTTAAAGTTTTTGAAATAGTTTTTGACAATGACAAGCCACACAATATCTCCGAAATGGCTTAAACTTGCATTTATTATCGCGGACCAGAACAATACGACGATAGTTGCAAGGACGTACAGAAGGAAGAATTTCTTTGAACAACAAAAACCTGCCCTTATTATATGAAATCTTGTCACTACGCCAGCTTCGTTAAAAACGTACATCAGAAAGAAAACCGTTTCCTTTGTTCTCGTACTGCTACCACCCTATGGGGGAGAGCATATTATAAATGCAATTTTTTTGTAACATATATTTTTAACACTTTTAAAAATAAAATATTCTTAACTTTAAGTTTCTACGTGATTTTCGAAAGACACAATCCAGAAATAAAAATACATTTTGTATATATTAAATCATATACTTATTTCAACTGTAGTAGCACAATCTAAGACTCTGGAGGATAATGGTGAAGTCGAGGAGAGATTTTAAGGATTCTTAATGACTAAACGCGGGTAACCTCTTGAAAGCACTCAATGAATGTCAATACTCTATTCGCAGTTTATTATAATAAAAAAATGGCACATTGCTGATATCTCACTGATTTCCGAGAACGACTTCATCAGTTCTTTACTGTTCTCCTAGTAAACTGTTGTGATTATTTTTGTGCTGATATTCGCATGAGTGTATGTGCGCTTCTAATAAGTTTTGAACAAGTGGACTTATAGAAAAATATTTAACAGCATTTGGAAAATATTGGCTTTCCTTACATGCTGTGTACAAAATTTAATGAAATAAAATTGAAAAAGAAATGTCAGCTGTTGGAAAATTGCATCAAAATTTATGGACTGGTTCAAAGGATATCGTTATTAAATGTTTTAATTAAAATCGGCATATTCCAGATATAAACTCGTCGAAAATTTTCAATCATAGTGTTCGAAAATTTTCGCCACAGAGGTTGTCTGAATTCTGTAGCTTTTTCGAATGCCGTAAGCATTCTATACGAAAAATTCAAATAACTTTTAATAACTCCAGAGCTCTAAGAAACTTTGAGCTTCTTAAATCTAATTTCCCTGGAATGGCTACCGATATCAACTACATTTGTCCTTTTTTAGTTGTGTACAAATAAGCCATGTATTTATCTTTATGTTTACTTTTGTATTTGTGTATGTAAATATGCATAAATATGCATACAAATGTATGTACATGTGCGCATACGCACAACCTATTGAAAATTAAAACCATACTTTTTGATTGCAGTGAATTATACAATTTTATATATTTAATACATACTAATAAAATTATTAGGAACATGAAACGAAGAATACCAGATTGAAATATTCATACTTTTTAATAATAAATTATTATTTAAGAAGAGCAATTATTGTTTTGTTTTCCTTTTTAACAAATTTTATTTTGAATTTTAGATATTAAAAATGAACTCATCGTTCTAAAATGTTAGAATTTGCTCACCAGTTCCTTTGAGATGGCACAAAGGAAAAAAGGGCACGAAAAGGGACAAGAAGCAAAACTTAAAAAATTACAAAATTATAAAAATTTTTGAATTAAGAGATAATTTCAAACACTAATTACTTCATTTTGATCTACTAGCTGATTATGACTTGGAGAGGTCATGCACTTCCGTCTTCACATCAAATGATGACTCTTCTTGCTGATCGTTATATATTTCCGGTTTTCGGATATTCAATTCTTGTTGAGCATCACCATCTCCGGACCGCAATTCCCGCTGAACGTAAACATCAGTGGGTATAGCAGTTTCATGTTTTCTTATGACAAAAGTCCTATTGGGAAGAGCACTATTCATCCTTTCTCTGTTTAAAGCGATTGTCTTCGCAAATTTTTCCAGGAACATGTCCCTATGCTTCCTAATTCTTTCAAGATTTTCGGCTTCCATGGACTTAATCACATCCAAGAAATAGTCTCTGTTTCTTGTTTCTTTGTTCCAAATATCTCGCGAGAAGACTGATCCACTCGTATGTCCCTCCTCTCTCAACCTTAACGGTTTTTTGATCATCCACTCTTCAACTTGTTTAACATCAACGTTATCATTGTCGAATAATTGTTCGTTTTTGTGTTCATCGATAGGCTTCACAATGGGTTCAAACTCAGGTAATTGTAAACCTTCAACTTTAAATTTACCCTGGTTTTGCAGATCATTGATAACTTGTTGTGCATATGTTTTCAATTCATCAGAATTGATTTGATATTGTCTCAAAAAGCTGTCTCCGAAATCCTCGTTCAGTCTTAGTAATTCTGCAGGAGTCATTTTTGGTAGCCTTTGCAACTGAGTATTTATATATTGACGCACTTGGCTTTGCCATTGGTTGTTGGGATGAATATTATTTTGATTAATGGTAGCAAAAATTTGGGAGCTCTGTACACTTGAATGAGGCTTGTAAGAAGATTCTTTAATATATTCACTTGGTTGCCATTCAATTTTACTTTGAGCTTCTCTTTGCAAAAGTTTTAATTCATCCCTTACCCATTTTTCTAATTCTACGAAGTTGACACGGTATGTGGTGCACTGGGTTTCTAAATGGATGCGATCATCAGCTATTTGCTGATCAATACTAGACACTTTATTTCTGAAAATATTTCCTAAACGCTGCCGTTCTGAATGTAACAATTCAACAATGTTGCCCATATCATTGTGACGGAACTCTCTCAATAATTGATCTGCGTCTTCTACAACACCACGTAACAAATCGGGTAAATCATTTAGAGTTTCTTCAATAGAGTTTTCCAAGGAGATCACATTGTCATGCTGTTGACTTAAAAACTCTTCCAAGTTAGTTCTTGCATCAACCAGATCTTTTATGCGACTCTCTTTATTGTCAATCAATGCATTGATCTGTCCTATTAATTTGTTCAGGTTCAATAGACTGGTTTCCCGTCGCGATTGCAATTTGTGTAATTGATCTCTTATTTTTAATATATCCTTATTGACTGATTCGTATTCATGGTCGCAACTTCGATATACTAGTTCACTGACCTTCTCAAGAGGTAGATTATCTAGACGTAACAAAGTCTCAATGCGACTACGATCATCATTCAAACACGTTTCCAAATGACGTACGTTTGTTCTAATTTTCGAATGAAGGTGGGCTTGTATTTTATTAACTTCTCCCTCAATCTGTTTCAAATCAGCGAGTTTTTCATTGCATCTATTGATCAAAATATTTAATTGCTGTTGAATTTGGAAAAGATTTTCTACCAATATTTCACTGTCTAAAATTTTCTGACCTAAAGCACTATGTTGCTTTGAATTGAACAACTGTAATTGCATTATTTTATCACGAACTGCTGATTGCAATTGTTTAATATCATGAACGTTTTTTTTAACTTCGGACATCTGGGGAATAAAAATAATATTTTTTAAATGATATGAGTAATTAAGGAGAAAAAATGCTTACTTTTTCATATAGATGGGCTAATTTGCTTTCAAAGACATTTGCTATAAATATTAAATCATGAGGGAAAGTTGGGCGTGGCAGGTTTTCCAGGTGCTTAAAAACATTTGTGTTTTCTCTTTCCAACTCAAAAATTTTATTTTTGAGTGGGTTTTGGTTTTCATTTACTTCATCATTGTATGCAACTGTAAAGTGGTGCTCTTTCCTTTGATCTTCGAGTATTTGGTCTCCGAATTTCTGCAGAGCATCAATGAGAGCGTTCAATTCCGTAGAGTGTTCTGGGATTGTTTTCAAGGGTTGAGTTGCATATTTTTCTTGCAAGAGATTATCTAGATTTAATAAAATTCCATTAAAATCTTTAAGCCTTAGCTCGTATTTTGCATTTGCATCTTTTTGTTGTAAGATAAATTTATCAATTTCCGTGTCTTGCAGACGGTCCAATACTTGCCACTCGTAGTTTTTGAAATCATCGAATTTAACTTTATAATCTTGAGTCAGTTCTTGTAAGTTTTGGAGTTTGTAACTCAATCGCCGCAACCATTGATAAATGTTTTCCACAGAGAGTTCCAAAGCCTTAAGGTGTTGAGTTGAAGAAGTGTCATAGGGATAGTTTACATTACCGAATAGCGCAGATAATCTTTTAACCATTTGAACTAAATATTCCAACTTCAGATTAATATCACTGCGTAGATTATTTAAGTGATTTTGTTTTTCACTTATCGCTCCCATTTCCACATATCTCTCATATTTATAAAGAGCGTTTTTCTTCTCTCTTAATGCTATTTCCAGTTCTTCAGTAGGTAGATATCTTGGTATTTGTTCACGTGCCTCATTAAAGAGTTCTTCAAGTTTATGTTTGCGCTCAGTTTGTTTCTTAACTATGTCGGCTTCGAGCTGATTTAAATTTTCTTTAAAGTTTTCGACCAAGTTATTGAATTGTGCGAGAACGTTTAAAAGAGTTTCCAAGAGTTTTTCGGCTCCTAATATATTGTTGTGCTGTTCATCCAATTCTGAAGAGAATTCTCTAAGATCCTTTAAGATTGTTGAAATTTCCGATATCTGTGAAATGAAAAAAATATTTACTCTTTAGTAAGATCTGTTTAATTTAAAAACGCAAGAACTTACTTTTTCATTCAATTGATTCAATCTGCTTTCATAGACCTTCACTATAATGTCCGAAACATTTGGCTGGGCATTCGAGGGCTTTCTCAATTTATGGTTTAAAGCATCACGTTTACTTTGGAGCTCATTATTTTTATTTACGAACTCATTAATCAGGCTGTGCAACATTGGTTTATTGTTATGTATTTCGGTTTTTAATTGCTTTACGGAATCATTTAGTTCAGCAAAATTAGCAAAATAGTTTATAATTTTGTCCAACTCTTGAAGATACGCTTTCAAGCCTTCAAGTTCTTGTGTTTCCTGAATGTTCAAAATATAATTTTTATTTCTTTGTTCATTTTCATATTCGTAAACCTCGTCGTAGTATTGATTTATCAAGTCGTCTCTTAGCATATGTAGGAATACTTCTAAACTAATATTAGATTGTTGTATAAAGGTTGTGGATATGCGTCGTTGTTCCATTTGCCATTGAGTAATTTTTTCCAAATTCAATACTCCCTCGTGTTGCAATCGATTGAATTCATTTAATATCCAGTTTTTAATATCATGGTCGTTGGTATGGTACAAGAAAGCAATTTGTTGTATATAATCTGTATCCTTTTCCAATATGGCTTTTAATTCTTCCAAAGATAGTTTATCTCCATGTGTGGGTAAAATATCATTTAAATGTTGATTTGCTGCAATTTTCCAGGCAGTAAGATTATTAATGCGCAATTGACCTTCAGCAAGTAATCTAGCTAATTCTTGAGATATCCACAATTCAAATTCTTCGTGTTGTACATGATATTGTCTAGCTAATTCATTAAATTGTTTACGATTTGCTTTTAGAGTTTGTTTGAATTCTTCGAAAGAAACATATTGTTTTATGATAATGGATTCCAAGAATTTTCTTGCAACTTGTTGCCATGTGGTTAGCTTCCTAGCAGGTTTCAGCAAGTTCAAGAATTCTAGTCTCCGTTTAACATTTTCAAACCATTTCCTGTTTGGCAGAGAGTCATATTTTTTCAAGTGCAACTCTTGCGATAACCATTTGGAGAACTCCTCAGTGGTAAAGCTACCTTCTTTAACCATTTTAAACACATTATTTCTCCACTCAACTTGCCAGTCCTCTATTTTTTCCGAGTCCACCAAACCCTCTGCTTGCCAGCTTTCTAGCTCCTTTTGGATCAAGTCTTCTATTTCCTCTACATTTACTAAGTCAAGATTATCATTTACTACGTGATCCTGGAACTCTTTGATCTTCTCTTGCAATCTATCAATACATAGATTTTGTTGGACAGATTCTAAAAGGAGCCGACGTAAGTCTAATTGGATTTTCGAATAATATATGTCGTGTAAGAGTTTACACTTTTCCTTAATATAATTTTCAGTATCAGGGTATGTTTTCAATAGATCACTTATTTTTTCTTCTTTTAGAAGCTTTTGAACGAGTTCTTCAGTTGTCATCTTGTTGTTTTGAAGCAAAGTAATAATATCATCTTGTAGGGGTCTCTGCCACTCATTTCTTTCTTCAGTCTGAACCAAGCCTTGTTGCTTCAGATAGTCTTTGAGTTCGGATACCTGCGAATCAAAAACAATTTATATGTTAAATATCAATGTAAAATTAATATAAACGCAATAACTTACGCTAACGTTGAATTCTCCAGCTAGTTGAGCCAATTTGCTCTTCATCGCCAGCTCAAAATCTTGTATAGTTGGTTGGTTTTGCTCGGATACGATGAGTATGGCATCCCTCAAATTTTGCTGCATTTCGTTACGTACGTAATCTTCGTTATTGCTGTGGCATTCATTCTTTAACGCGTTAAGGTTCCTCGTAAACCATTGTTTAAATTCATAATATGGGACATTAAACTTTACAGCCAATTTATGCAACGTCAGGGGATTGTTGACGTGAATTTGGAACTCTCTTGGAGTTAAATGATTTTGCACAATGTAGTTCTTAAGATGTTCATATGCAGCCTTTCTCCATAAAGGATTATTACCGAAGTATTGGAAGTTGGACATATCAAATACTTTACCATCTATGATTTCCTGGTGGTTTTCGAAACTTGAATCTATAGTACCTTCAGAACTAGTAACGACAGTTTGGCTAAAGTTACTGATGGTCGAAGAAGTGCCTGCAAGACTTTGCGTGACTTGGCTTGATGTAGACAATACCGAGAATGAGGAAGAGTATTCTGAGCTATTGCTAGGGGTATCTGTGTTGTTGTAATTATAAGCACTGTAACCGCAGCTCCACTGCACTAGAACCACTAGTAGTACTACTGTTAGGTTAAAGCCTTTCATTTTGGTATCTAGTGACCGGAAATTTAGTGGCTAGAAAAAAAATATAAATCAAATCTAAATTAAACCTCATTAATGGTTCAGAGATGGAAAATGTGCAAGAATAATGAAATCTTTAATTGCACCTTGGGATCAATACAGCTTCAAAATTGTACGACTTCGAAATCGATAGCACAAATTTGCTAATAATGATGCCTTCAGCAGCTTATTATAATAGCTTAAGTTTTATTTATCGCTTCTACGAGCATATGCTTAACATTCAGCTTAAAAAGAATTTCCTTCGAAAACTGATATTCGGTCTAACCGCGCATGCAAAACTTAGCAGTTTTGAAAGCACCAATTTAGTCGACACAAACATATGGTGAAATAGTGAAAATTAAAATTTATAAGCTGTGGATTTTTTTTACAATCGTTAGAGGGTGAAGCAGGAGTATTTAAAAACAGAAACACTTAGAAGAGAAATAAATTAATTTTCTTCTCTCTAGAGCTGATTATTCAAGATATTCGTAGCAAATTTGTTCATTCGGCTTGTTTAACTCAAAATTCCAGTTTTTGGGTTATAACGCTCTGGTAGCAATTGACCAATACGTATTTATATATTTAAGAACTTTTAAAATTTCAGTTTTACACCACGTAAAATTTTTTTACTTTTAACTACTCGCTTCAGTGAACTTCAATAAATTTTCTTACGAATAAGAAATAAAAGGATAAATGATTACAAAAAATTTTTTTGTAAGGCTCACGTATAATGCATACGAACAATAAATAAGAACTTATGTATGTACATATGTCTTCTAAGATGTTAAACTTTTAATTTTTTTCATTTTTAAAATCGCGCTTTTATGTTTTCACTTTTAATTCTCAAATCAATAAAAAAAACTCTCACTTTTTGAAATAACTAAGAAAATAAAGCAGGGATTTTGCTTAAAATACCTTTAAAGGGTCTTAAAAAACCGCAGGACTCACTCTCTATAAAAACAAGCAAACTTTAGACAAATCGTGGGCTCTTAGATCAAAAACTGAAATGGTTTGATGAAGTATGAAATCGAACGCTATTTAAATGAAATTTTGTTTGAGAAAATTATACAGATATAGAGATTAGATATACATTCATGTACATTATGTATGTACATACTTATGTATATATTATGCTAGTTAAAAGTTAAGTTTGAGGACTGAACTATTTTTTTATTTTTATGCTGTCAGTAATTAAGAGAGACAAAATGTTTTTTTTTTATTTTTTATTTAAAGAGATAATAAAAGATTTACCTTACATTTGCTATCTCATCATAGTTTTTTAAGTTTATATTTTTATCATTATCATGACTAATAAAGTCACAAAATTTTTTTTATGCTAACGCAGTAAGGTATTTCAAATTAGCCATATCTCAATTATTTTCGTATATTAGTTATGTTTTCATATTCAATCTGTGACTTGTAATCTTTGAGGAAAATGTGTTTCATATTTCAGTCTAGTCTTATTTCAATAAATTTTTAATGCGAAAATGGAAACAATTTTGCCAAGAAAAGGGGT
This sequence comes from Germaria angustata, assembly GCA_963681545.1. Lineage (NCBI taxonomy): Eukaryota > Metazoa > Arthropoda > Insecta > Diptera > Tachinidae > Germaria > Germaria angustata. The sequence goes on along the minus strand of OY812999.1, from coordinate 91,737,268 downwards.
TAAGTCAGATCGAAAGTCTAAAATAGATTGAAAAACTAAAATAAATATAATAAAAATATTTCCGACTTGCAATTTTGCAAGAGAAAACAAATTTTGATTTTTATATTGGAGAAAAGTTCTTAAAAATTTTCATATAGTTCTTTCTATCTAATTTTATTTTAGATACTTTAATTTATTATTTCATCAATAGTACAATTTTCTTATTTAATTAATTTAGCGATATGTAACATGTTTTGACCACAACTAAATATATGATACAATCACAATTAGAACGTTGCTCATATAAATTTAATACTTTCAATTTTGATTTAGTAACGGCTTCATGACCTGTAGACGATGGGTTATGTTGGAACTCATTCAATCAGTTATATTCGTAGATAGTCTTACGCACTTGCGAACACGTAACTTGGTCTATTTTATTTCTTTAATTTTTTTATTCGAAAAGTATTTATTTTTTTTAAACAGCAGTAGACTTATTGAAGGGCACTTTAAAGAAAAAGGTTTTCATTTTATCTTATATCGGAAATATGCTGGACATTGTTAGATAACAATATAGAATTTTTTCGGCCTAAAAGAAAAATGTAATAAATAAATACTTTCTTAAATACCCAAATTAAGTCCCAACTATTCATTTACAAATATTATTATATCTACAACTTTCTTTTGTAGGCGATTTATAGTAAACTAATACAAATTTATCCTCTAAAGCCTAGTTTTTGTGTGAAATTATATCACCAAATGTGAATAAGTACGAAATTAACCCTTAAGCATGCGAAAACTTACAGTAGAATCGTTTGGCGAATATTTTTGTGGAATATTTTAGCCCACTATATAATTATTAAAAAGGAGTTTTTCCCCTCTGCAAGAAAATGGAAAAAGACCCATATAAAGGCCCCAAAAATATTATTTGTACTGTTTTCCATAATTGCTGCATATGATTTATACTTAAAATTTTTGCATTACATTTGGTGCTATACTTGTGGAAAAATACAAAATTAACCGGCTCTAGGTCATATATTAAATAAAACTTCTTTTTTTTTTGTTTTATTTAAATTTTATTTTTTTTTATTCCATATTTCGATCACCATCGGTTCTCTTCTTCAGGAATTTTAAGTAAAGCAAACTTTTATCATATTTTATAAGGCAAATTAAGTTTGTCAGAATGATTTACACATTTGTCTTTGTTGTAATTTGTTCTTTGATAACTATCACATGTAATTTGCCTTATAAAATATGATAAAAGTTTGCTTTACTTAAAATTCCTGAAGAAGAGAACCGATGGTGATCGAAATATGGAATAAAAAAAATAAAATTTAAATAAAACAAAAAAAAAAGAAGTTTTATTTAATATATGACCTAGAGCCGGAATTAAAAATAAAAACAAAAATTACATATCATTAGGTCGGAAAAATTAACAAATATATACTTTACAAAATTAACCCTTAAATGAATTTTATGTTTAGACGTATTTCTGACTTTCGAGCTTTGATGTGTTTGACGATATATAGTAAAATTGTATGGCAAATATTTTATGGAACATTTCAGACCACTACGTTGCTGTTTAAGGGAAAATTTTTCCCCTGTTCAAGAAAGGGTGAAAAAGGACGCAGATCTCGAAGAGTTACAGTGTTAAAAGAATCCAAAGATATGTTCCTCTGCTAAACACGCTTTATATGTAAGTGTAAAATGTAAAGGTTACAAGATTTCCTATGCCGATTCAATATAACGATTCGCAAATGGGAATGGAGGCCTCTTTGTAACTATCTGAAAGATTTATATCTTTGCTATATTAGTCGTTAGATGCTGGTTATTTTCCTAGAAACACAGTTAGTCATTTAAAATATCTCTGTAGGCAAATATGAATTATTAGTGATTTGACATGTTGTGTCAAATTTTACCAAAATTGGCTTATGCGTTCGACAGATAATATGGTCCTCAAAATTCAGATTTTTTTTGCCTATTGATTTTCTTAATAACTTGGAAAATTCTTGTCAAGTCTGTTCTAAAAATCCGGTCATTTTTTCGAACTTTAAAATGGAGTTGAGTGCTGTTTAATTTTATTCAAATAACACAATTGGCTAAAATCGAGTTTGATATTAGCGGAAAGTCTCAAGGTAAACCATATTTTTTTTAATTTATATTACCAGCATATAGTGTATGATTCTGATTATTAAAATTTATATTTAGATTGTAGACCCGCTAAGGTAATTAGTTATGACAAGATACGAGCAAGATAACTATGCAGATAGATTTAAAATTTCATTAGTTTAAATGTATAAACTTTATTGTTCCAGCCGTATGTAGGTACGTATGTATGTTCCAAGTAATGGAACAACATATAATATTTAATTTTAAGCCCATTTAATGGTTATATCATTGCAAAGCAAATGTTAAGAGAGAAAGTTGACTATATTGTATAGTTTAGCCTAAACTTTATTGCTGATTTTATTTTTCGTTTTGCTTGAATTAAGTAACTAGTTATATGGCTCATATCTGGCAACAACAAGGCAAACTATGGTATATGTATGTATATTTTTATAAACATTTATAATTATTGCTCCTTTTATTTTTCGGTTTGCTTGAACTACCATAGTTATTTTGATCATATCTTACCACAACACGACTAACTAAAAGTACATATGTATGTAAGTACTTATGTGCATAAGCCTACACGGAAAAAAATAATTGCCAAAAAGACTCCAGAGAAATATTTCGTCTGAAATTAATTTTATTTTCAGTCAAACTTTTTCATTGCCACATTTAGTCTTTAGAATACAAGAAAAAAATTTTTTCGGTTAACTGCGTCTCTGAATTTATAAAATACTTTGTAGGCCCACATTAAAAAAAAATATTTACTGAATTTGGTTACTGAAAAGGAAATTTGTTTGTGCAGAATATCTAACAGAATATGTATGTTTGTTAAAATTACAGTGTCGAGAATCTATTGCGGTAGGATGACCGCAAGTTTCGAAATAGCCAGCCAGCACATATCAAAAATGCCATAAAGCAAAGCTATTAAATTTTACTTCCAAGATTTTCATTTTACATATAAAAATATGCGTTTAATAGGTGCCGTGTATTTTGGTTCAAAGCGCAGTACATATTGAATATTTTTCTATAGAATTTAATATGAAATGAAATGTGCTCGTCAGCGTTCATGTGTTTGTAATTGACAATTTTTTATTGAGAAATATCAATTATTTAACACACTTTTATAAGTACCTGATTGAGTTTTACTCAAGGATACCGGTATTTTGAATTTAGCTCTCTTTTTGTAAAACCTCTTCGTTTGATGTCCATACCATGGGGCTGCCACAAAAACTTTATGTACAGAGACACTGTATTTCATTTTAAGTCCAAACAATTAGCCCTTTTTGTCGCTTGGCTTGTAGTGGCTGACTCTGGCGGACTTTGGCTGTGTCGATGGACTTTGATTTGATTGCTGTTTTGTTTTGGGTGCTGAGTCACTTTGATGACCTGAGTTCATCCGTGAGGAGAACTGTGTTCAATGTTGTCCTAACTTGTGCGTATTGTCCTTTACTGGTCTCACTTGTGTAAGCAAAGTGTCCCCCGTGAGGGTGGCTGTTAACTGTTTTGTGTGTGCTGTCTTTTATCCTTGTTGTAGATGTATGTTTTAATGTTGATGGTGGTGGGCCACCAGTCCGGAACCATTTGGGATTCAACTGGCAGTAGCTTCGGCGACGAGGTTTGACCGGAAACTTCGGTTCCCTCCTGACTATGGCAAGGCCCATCGGGGAGTAACGTGGTGGCTGTGGTTTAAACCCAAAACGCGGGAAGAGCATAGGCTCGGTGTGGAATTGCATTGCAACCGGATGCCATGACCCATACAAAGGAAGGAGTATTAGATAGGCTCCGCTCCTGACCAAGGAGGAGGCCATGTCCAAATGCATGGTTTCGAATTGGTACTCATGTATATTTCATTATGCATGGGGGCGTTGGCGGACGCATTGTATTCACCCAGTGCGAAGAACACCGTCAGGTTGGGTCTTATGACAGGTACTGACGTGAATCTTGGACATATCTGGCCCTTTTTGCAACTTAGTTCAAAAATTGAACTAGGGAGGGGGCAATTGTGAGGTTGTACTTTTAGTTCAATAAACTGAAACCGTCAATTGAACTAATTGGTTTGTGAACTACCCAAGTCTATTTAGAGTAGTCTGACATTATGCAAGGCATAAAGATGAACGTAGTTCACACGAATTTGATAAAAAGAATTTCCTGGCTGCCAATAAAAAATATATCTAATATTAACACACAAAAAACTTTGTTATTTTCTAGAGAATTTTACTTAGTTTTTGTGGAATTATTGCGGAACTTCCGTAAAAATATTGAAGTTTTTCATCATAACATGAAGACTTAACGCACTCCACTATGAACGTACAATCTTTCTGAGCACTTTTCTTAGTGGTCATAACTTTACCTGTTTAGATGTTTTCGTTGGCATATTTTAACATTTTCTTAAGCCCGATTTAGCTGCAAAATTTGTTGAGTTCGGTTGCATTGCTCCTGATGCATTTCGAACTTTCAACGTAATTTCGCTATTGTGTGTGTATAAAAAAGTTAATAGTATCAATGACATTAACAATATATTTAACCAAATAGATGCTTATATTCTACAAAATGTTAAATGGATATAAATTGAGAAAAATTATTAAAGCCTTTTCCATTTAGTTCAGTATGCCGAAGATCCTGAAAATAAATTCGTGTATAACATACAAACGAAAGTAATATTTGACTTGGTCACTAAACTTTGCTTTCTTATCTATTTGAGAACCCAAGGACACACAAAAAATGTAAAAGCAAAACTCGATTCATTACAGAAATCATGTCCTTTCGTTACAAGGTTCTTGTGGTCATAGGCTTTACTAGACACTTTTTCTAGTAGTCTAGAGAGGCCGGGACATTACTTGCGAGAAGCAAAATGTCATATTCCATACATAAAAATGCGTGAGACAGTTGGATTCTCTAAAAAATCCTTATAGATGAACCTTGGCCTTATTTTTAATAAAATAAAAGCGTATAAATTAACAAGACAAAATTTACAATATTTTTAAATTACTTAATTATGACAATATTGTGAATTTTTCGCAAAAAGTGTCGGCCCACATGACTATGCAAAATATACAAATTTTGTATTAATAATAACATACGTATCTTAGCATTTATCATATATTATATACTAACATTTTATTAAATAAATTGTGCATTAACTATTTTTTTCTATTCGGTTTATATTGGAACTGCTTGGCAAATTTTATTTTTCTCCCATTTAGCAAATTTAACTCACGTTGCCAAACACTTGATTTAATCGTTTGTCGGCTTTTTGACAAAACTTTGGTTTAGTTTCTGCGGCCATAACCCGTTCAAATATGCAGTTAATTTTTCCCATTTCTATTCATTTTTCCTACCGGAATTTCCTGTAAAGATTAATTTAAAATTTGTATTTGGTTGGATGGTCTTTGATTCCATTTCTCAATACAAAACATTTCATTTCCAGTTTAATACCTTAATCCAATTATATTTACATCATCAATTATTTTTTTATCCTACATTTTAACTACACAGTCACAGAGTTGTTCATAGCCAAAATTTAGTCGCAATTTATACACTATGGGTAACAAATAAATATCAATTCTTTAATGCAGCATAGTCACATCCCAAAAAGAAAAAAAATAAATTTACTGAAGTTAAGGAGTTCCTCAATATAGCTTTTGCGTGTAAGAAAAAATCGAAATTATATCTGAAGCTAAGCCGAAGTTATAAATAGAAAGTATAGATGTTAAGATAACATATTAGAAACTTTAATCGTATTCTCTTTAGATACGACCGTGTTGGATTAAAAGAGCGATATAACATGGCAAATACATATATAAAATTTTGATAACACTAGATAACAAATGCTTGACAGCTTGTTGGAAACAGCTTAGCAGCTCGTAATCCACAGCTTGCTATTAGGAGTAAGTCCTGCGTTAGCAACAAATAAAAATGTCTATTTAGTTGTAAAGTGATCTAAGAATGAAGATAAGTCAAATAAGCAAATAAGCTTAACATTTTTCGTGTATATGAATGATAGAACAAAAGGGCTCCGTAGGTAATATATTTATACACAATAAATTGATGCTTTCTATTGATCAATTTGTTAAATTATTTAATATTGGAATCGAGGTTTCTTTTATTTTAAAAAATTTTTTAAATTGTTAAGAATTTCCTGAAGAAGACACACACAAGCGTAAACTGCCAAATCTGGCAGCAATATATCGTCATTTCGTTTGTCCTATATTTAACGACTTTTAGAAATTACAAATCAATACGGTGTGCTATTAAGTCATATTGTCATAATGTCTTAATATTTTTATATGGTTTAAAAACATTGTTGTTGTGCTGCAAACAAAAGTGTCATAAAATAATAATACTTTTTGAGCTACATATATTTATTGTTTTGTCATAAAATAATGGAAAAAATCTGAGCCGAACGGCCAAAACTCTTTAGATGAGCGGCGTTAAACGTGTGCGCACAAATCCAACTAAAAAATGGAATCTGCAGGAAGAAAAGTCGCTAATAGAGATTTTGGAACCCCAAGGTAGACACTTCTGCGGCTAGTGAGCAAACTAGCAACGTTTATTAAAAAGCCTTCCTCATTTTGTTCTTCCTCATCTTCATCACCTACAAGGAGATGAATTAAAATTTAAATGGATACATTTTTTCACACTTACTTGGTCCATACATCTGTGGTAAAAAGGAATAAGTGCTTAAGTCGACTTAAGCTAAAATTGAGCTAATAACACCATTAGGACTTCCTAACTTAGAAGTACTATCCAGCAAAATTTCAATTAATTTACTCGATTTTTCAGGAAGTTATAGTAAAAATTCTTTTTGCTTATCTTATTTCAATGTGCAATATCATATGTAAGAAAAACTTATCTCAACTTGCGTTTAGAACTAGGAGCTAGAAAAAACTCTAAACTATTTTTTAAAACCATAAGACTTCATTCACAAATTATTAATCAGCAATAAAACTAAATTTTAAAAATCAGCTTTAAAGTTTAAAATAGCTCTACTGAAAAACCAAAAAATCAGACTTAAGCAGTTTTTCCTTATTGACACAGACATTATGATGTCCAACATGTAATTTTTACACAAACTGTGTATTATTTTAGTTTTTTCGCTTGTTTTTGGCATTTTCAAACATAATTTTTATAAACGTTTTAATTTCTTTTCTTTGATGTCAAATATTTATAAATGTTTTGTGTTCATATAAGCTGACCGATTTCTGAAATAGCATACTATTATTTTATGACTACCGTTTGAATCCCCCAATTTTGTTTAGAAATATTTTTAATTTTTTATGACGATTTATAACAATTGCAATTCATCATTTTGTCGATTTTGACGATTTTTTTGTTATGATTTTCCTTTAGTTTATCTGGCAGCTATGCCCACAGGATAAAATAATGTTTAAAATTGCAAGAGTAAAAAATATATGTTTCTTATAATTGAACCGCGGGCTCAGTATTAAATAATTTAATTATTTAATATTTACACAATATGAAGAACGATACAATTAATTTTGTATTCTTAACGTTATTTGTTTAGTTATTACGTTGTTGCAATAAATTAGCAATAACTATATTAAACTCTGTATATAAAGTTCTCTAAAAAAATCGTTTTCTTATTTTTTATTATGTAGAACCACATATTCTGCATTTTTCACTTACGGCTTCTTTTTCAGCGCATGTTCCAAAATGTTATTATTTAACCGTTAACCTACAGTCTGATGTTATTTAACATTTTACTGTTACGTTTAAAAGAGATGTGTTGAGTTTGTGTCCGTTTAAGAAAAATGAAATGAAATATTTCTTTACCTGCAGTTTAATTGTTAACAATTTACGTAAGTATGTGTTGAGACGGATTTTCGTCCGACGGTATAATGAAATGAAGATGTTCTTTAAATTAACAATTTTATACACATTTTGTTAATTTTATTTGCATTATATCTTCTAGTTTTCACAATTCATGAACAAATCCCGTATTAAAATTTTCTTAAAGGAGTTCTCCGTCGGACAACCTCAAAAGTGCTGCCTTTAAAATCAAGCCTAAGTGGCATCGTATAAATTACGACTAACCGAGTAAAGCGTATCCCTCAAACGACTCAAAACTAGAAATGCAAAGGCAAACGATTGTTTACTTTCTTAAAACTAGAAATTTTTGCTCTTTTGGCCATAAATGCTGATAAGCCTTTGTATACATAACTTGAGTTAATATGAAGCTTTAATGTAATCACAGGAAATCGTCATTTCTAAGTTTTGCTTCTAGTCATATATGCATGTAAGTGGCATGTATATAAGTATGTATGCGTGTCTTTTCTTTCGCTCCTTAAAGCATGCAAGAAAACTGTTTCTTTTTATGTCTGCTGCTTGTGAACGTGTATTTTTTGAGAGAAGTAAAAACTATAATTATTTCATTTATGTACATTATTATTAGATAATGAGTGTTGTTAGGAATAGTGCTTTCCTTGGCACTTCTCCAAAACGTTTATTTAACTTATGTATTATCAAAATAAACCATTCACTTTCTATCTTCAAATGGAATCGAAAATGCAAAATGTTTAATATACGTGTACATGTGTACTCGTATGTATATTGTATTTTAAGGGAACAAAATGATTTTTTCACTGGAGTATTTCATGTATTTGGATTAATTCTCAGTAACATTAACCAATAGAGCGTTAAAAACTCTTCTGCTAACTCAAAAATTATTAATTGGAAGTAATTATAAAAAACCACTAAATTAGTAAAAGAATTAGAACAATAATAAATATTATCATGCAACAAGATCAACTCACCATTTCTTTAAAAAACTTTTGTTTTCAAAATTTTTGCTCCCATCACTGAGTGTTTATTTTTGACAGGTTTGTCACGAGAACTATGTATATATGTATAAGAAAAAAATTATAATTATAGCAGCTACCGGACTCCGGTGCTTAAATATTTTTCATAATGGTCAGTAAAAAAGAAGTAAATGAAATGATTCGAATCACTGAAATTCCACATTGAAAACCCCTTTCGGTATTATTAAACTGTCACATAATCACCATAATTCCAATCCCAGGTGCCACAACAATCTTTGCCCACAAAAGGCAATATATTTTGTAAATATTTTGTGTAAACTTGATCTTCTAGCTCAAATTCTCTCAAATAATTACTAAGTGCAAGTACTATCGGTGCTACAGCCGCCAATTTTTATCGTAGATATGCTTACGAAATCCATTTCGGTTTCGTTTTGACAACTTACAATATTTGAACTTTCAAGCACATATGTATAATAGCCTGGCAAATACAAATAGACTCCAGTTACAGAACCATCAGCCCAGGATACATGTATCTGATCAATCAAGTATAAAACTTCAAAAGTGTGCCGATTTGCACCGCATGTAGATTTTCTCAAAATATGTTACCAGTTTTTTATAATTCATAATTATTAAAATTTTTATTGTGGTAAGCTTTTGTTGCTTTTTTATGAATAAGAAAAGATTATAGTAAAATCTGCAATTTAAATGTTTTTATTGTATTTTGCTACTTATCAAATTGAAAAAGTGACGGTATATGAAAAAAATATATGCCGAATTTCATCCAAAACCGAAAATCTCCTAGATTATCGTCTTAAAATTATCTCCTTAAAAGGAAAAAGAATTCGTTTGCATTGCGATATATGTTATATAAATTTATTTCAAATTTACATATGTATTTATATACGTTAATAGATTTTAAGCAATAAAATACATATGTACATACTTGTATTATATATTCTAGTTAAGAATTAAATATAATAGATTTAAAGTTTTTATAAAATTTGCGACTTAAACTTTAAAAACTCTTTAGTCCTCTTTATCGACATCCAAATTAAAACAATTATTCCAAAAGTTGTCCATACTATGATACAAATGATTTTTAAAGTTACCAATGGAATGGTTTTCATCAGTGTAAGTCTAAAGACGAATAATACTTTAATTATATTGATCACTTAGCAGAGATATGAACTTACCAATTCTTCAAATAAAATATCTTTAGCCTCCAGAACCTTTGCAAGCATCAATGAATGTTGGTAGTGGACATTGTCATCACCGGAACCATGTATAAGCATGAAATCGTGATTACGAAAATTATTTACATGTTCTAAGACACTGGTATCCAAGTACTTTTCAAAATTTTCGGCTGGCAATCCCATATAACGTTCGGTATATATGGAGTCGTAATATAGCCAGGAAGTGACAGGAGCCACCGAAATACCACATAGAAAAACTCTATCGGTGTCATTGGCCAAGGTACGAGTTGTCATATAACCACCATAACTCCAACCCCAAATACCACACCGATCCTTGTCCACAAAATCTAATTTTTTTAGCAAATATTTTGTTACATAAATTTGATCTTCCACCTCAAATTCACCCAAATGATTATTAACTGAAAACAATAAATCTTTTCCCTTATTACCAGTGCCGCGGCCATCAATTTGCACGTAGATAACGCCTCGATTGGTAGTCATGTAGGCTTCAAAGCCCACTCCGAAATCGTTGGTAACTCTTACCGAACTTGGACCACCATATACACTAATTATCAGAGGATACTTTTTGTTATGATCGATGTTAGGGGGAAATAGTAGTTTGGTCATGCCCATGGAGCCATCAGCCAAAGGAACCTTTATTATTTCAACTGTTGGCATAAGTTTTGTCCGCAAAGTCTCGCGAAATGCAGTATTAAGCTCCCAATCTCTTACTTTTGTATTAGTGTTAGTTTTAAAAATTTTTGAAAAACGAGGCGTAGGCCCACCGCATAAGACGGTGTAGTAAGAATAATTTTTACTAAATAGAGCTCCAGCAGAAAGACATTTCTCACCAACTTCATCAGTTAAATTGCAAGTTAAACACTCGCTATTTCTAAACACATGATAAATAGAGGGATCTGTATCTAAGCTAGCTTGGTAGTAACTGAGAGAGGACAAAAGAGATTATAAAAATTAAGCATTTAAGGAATGGAGATCGTAACTTACATTATATCATTCTCCTCATCATAACCATATACACTTAATACGGTAAAATTGCCACGGGAATTCCAGATGTTTTCACCAGTTGGCAAGTTCAAATTCCACACTTGATACCAATTATTAATCCAATACGTAAACAGGCAATTCGGTTTACCTTTTAAGCACAGTGGATTACCAATATCAATCCATCCTTTAGGTTCCTCAACACGCCTGACCTCTCGACATGCACCCAACGCACTGCATAATTGTAGGCTTCCGATATTTTGGCGTCTATTCAACCAAGTAATCAACAATTTGTTATCACTTGTCCAGGCCACACTTTTCAATATATGATCGCTGCTTACCACTTCCACGGGGGCTTTCACTGTTACAAAACTCGGCTCAACGCTGAAATTAAAGACTTTTAAGGCAACGATCGGATTATTTGTACCCGGTTTGGGATATTTCAGATCGATCTCCTTGGGATATTGATATGCAGGGTCTTCAGCATCACCGTAAAGAAAATATTTAAAGGTCTCTACATTGGTGTCATTAAAAACTCCCAAAGCCAAAAAATTGCCATCACTGGACCACCACAAGGCAGATCCACTGCTCAAAACTTCTTCTTCATATACCCAATCGGGTATACCGTTATATAAAATACCATTAACGCCATCTGTCGTTATTTGAACTTCCGAATGCTCATCAAAATGTATAAACACATTGTTGTTGTACACATAGGCCAGACGCCCCTTAATGGGGGACCAATCGCAGTATTGTAATTTTTCACCATTATGGATTTTTAACGACTTTTGCGTAGCGATATCATAAATATCATATTTCGCTGTGAAAGAATGCCTGAACATGCCTTCAACATCGTAACGTACTAGAATTTTAGTGTTGTCCGGAGATAGTGTAAACGTACTACTGTTCTTGTAAATGTTCTGTGCAAAAAAAAAGACAAATCGAGGGATTACTATTTACAAAATAAAAAACGTAATATTTTTTAAATGAACAAACCAAAAAATTCGAGGTTAGAAACTCGTAGTCGCTACCAAGATCTGCATTAAATTTGCGAATCGACCTATCCAAAGCAGTGTAATAGAATTCATTATCTGAAATTAAAAAAAACTTAAGCTTGTTAAAAAAAATTCCTAAATATTTTAAATAACTTTGGCAGCAGCCCTGAGAATAAAGGTTTTTACTACTTATGATATTTTGTCATATGGAAAAAAAGTTTGGCGTTTTCAGAGCTAAAGCAATTAGCGCATTTGTCATTTTAAATAATATTAAAAAACATTTTTAACTGTTAATTGATTTAACTGTTAATTAACAACAAAAACGTCAAATTGAGTTCGAAAATTCGAATATAAAAACCATTGCAGCTTAATGGAAAACACTTCGATATAATTTTCTCAAAACAATCCGTTTCGACCGAAGTGAAAACGTACCATAAATTTAAAAAACGAAACAATAATATTTTTTGTTGAGTTGTTGATAAAACACCAAAAAAGCTATTTTGTGAAACTATAATGGAACTGCATGGGTTTGTAGAAAAATTTTAAATTTTAAACCAGATTTAATCAACTTAACTTCTTAAGAAGTCGAATGGAGCCTTTGGAAGCAGTGAAAATGTCGTTACTTAAGAATGATTTCCATTTTTTCTGGTACATATATTTTTTTTGCTATTATTTAATATTTTAGTATCATTTGATTTCTGGTAAGATTTAAATTTCCTGGCGAAATTTCTATTCTCGCTAATGTTTCTTATGTATGTATATATATATATATATATATATATATATATATATATATATATATATATATATATATATATATATATACTATATACTATATATATATATATATATATATATATATATACTATATATATATATATATATATATATATATATATATATATATATATATATATATATATATATATATATGTATATATATATGTATATATATATATATATATATATATATATATATATATATATATATATATATATATATATACATATATATGTATATATATATATATATATATATATATATATATATATATATATATATATATATATATATATATATATACATATATATGTATATATATATATATATATATATATATATATATATATATATATATATATATATATACATATATATGTATATATATATATATATATATATATATATATATATATATATATATATATAATTTCCTGGCGAAATTTCTATCCTCGCTCAAGTTTGGTATACTTTTTTAATATTAAAATGTTGATAGTTTTTAGTAAAATATAATGCTTGGTTTTATAAATTTGAGGGAATATTGCATGCAATTATATATATGTATATATATATATATATATATATATATATATATATATATATATATATATATATCAAGGTGAAGACAAAATACCTCAGAACTATTTTCGTTAATGGATTTTTTTTTTGAGTCTAACACCCGCTGAAAAATTACCTCGTCATTTTTATAAATTATTTGAAAATGTTTACGATCTTGCACACTTTCAAATATTATTTATATTGCCTCTTAAAGTACAGTGGAGCTCAGTTATAGCGCACTCTGGCAATTTAATCCGTTGGAAGCAAAAGTTTAAGCTATAATGTTTGCAAAGCGTACAACATGAAATTGTAAAATTATTGCATTAATTTCGTTATGAAATTAATTAATTAATTAAAACGAAGAAAAGCAAAAATTCAAAATAGAAATATAATAAACTATGTTTAGGCCATCAGATAATATGAAAATTCTTCGATTCTCCGATAGTCAAATACAGATCTTGAACGTGTGTTTAGTCAATTCAATCTCGTCAATAGAAATATACATAACCAATTACAACTAGAGACGGCTATTTCGGTTTTGGTCAATTTCGAAAAAAAATTTAATAATTAATTTTCAAGTATGGGTTAAAACTATATCAAAAGCGCTGCTTTTCATATGATTTTCCAACGTGATGAAAATGATTTTCAATAGAATTTTCGAAGTTTCGTCATTACCTCATATTTTGTAAAAGTTAAAAAAATACTCTTAACGAAAAATTATGGCCTTGTTGCAAACTGTTAACTATTTCTAGAGCACGCACCCATCCATATACACGTAAATGGACGTGTACTCGTACGTGTATATGAGTAAACAAGTGTTTTTAATTTATATCTCAATTAATTTTCAATAATATCTCTATATTCTTTATAACAATTTGATTAAAATATTATTTAAGCTCAAAGTCTTAATAAGTGGTTAAACAATTTTATTTGAAATTGTTGATATTTCGATACTCATTAAGTATCGAAATATCGATAATTTTCGTTTAAAAACTGAACTAAAAATGCAACGAATTAGTAAAAAAATACTTACAATTGTGTTCTTAAGCCAAGTAAATGCTTTTTATATATTTCTTAACACAACACTTTTTTAGCATATTTTTAGCCCATTTTGACATATTTTTCGACAAAATCTAGCCTATTTTCATGATTAACTTTTAGAAAGACGGGCTATAACCACAATTCGTTGTAACGGCAATAATTCCTATAAAATGTTAATAAAAAAAACTATTAAAATCGGAGAAGTCGTGTATTATAAATGAAAATTTCCCATAACTGTTGTATGCAAGGGCGTAGCCAGGATATGAAATAGGGTGGTGCCACGAAAATTATGATTTTTTATGATTATTACAATTTCGATCTATTTGAGGAGTAATCTGCGTGGATCTTCTGAAAATTTTGCTAGAATTTTTTCCAAAATTCGTCCTTCTTCTCGGTTACCAATCTTCGGTGCACGCTTAGCGTACATAGTCGTGCAATATACAATATACTTATTTTTTGATAATAAGTACCATTGCACCTTATTTTACCGTTTAAACGAGTTTCGGTCATTGTGGAGAGCAACCATGTTTTTACTCGCCTTAAAGTGCTAAATGACCGCTCAACAGTTGCAGTAGTGCACGGCTGTGACAATGAAATTAATAACGCCTTCCTTATATTTGGATAAAATAATTCAGCGCCTTTCAAAATACTCGCCAGCTCTAAGTCGACTTATTCGTCTTTACCCATTTTTTTTGTTGCCAAGAATTATACCAAAGCTCAATTTTTCCTTCCAAATCATCCAACTCTTAAAAATGCTCAAACGTTTTTGTGGCATCTTTAAGCTCTTCCAGCTTCAAAGAAAGCATGTTTGACGGGTGCAAACAATGAATTGCAAACGCTAGCCTATTCTCTTTATTAAATCTTCTGATGAAATTAAAGAATCTATATAAGGAATGTATATACATCGCTTCCAGTATTCAGCAGGTGATGAAAACGGGGATTTGAACGGTGCGTTTGACGAGAGACTGTCCTTGGAACAGACATCTCTAATCCTAAATTGACTGTGTTTTCTTGAATAGAAAAAAGCAATCCGTCCACAATACCCTGTGCATTTTTTAATAATTTTATATTGTATGCATGTAAAAAAAATTGTTATAGAATTAGGTGGGTGTTGTATGGTATAAGCGAATTACACTGTATATCAGAATTTTTTAATAATACACTTAATTTTCTAATAGTATATACATAGAAGTGACCAGAAACAGTAGTATTAAAGTGTTTAATAAACTTAGATTAGATTTAATAGTATAATCAAAGATATACTTTATCAATAAATTCCAAAAGAAGAAAGCAGTTCATATGCTTTTTGTTAAATAATTTTTCAAGACAAATATTGTTTTAAGTTTTGGTACAAGCACAAAAATGATATATGTATGTATGTACATACATACATACCCGTATGTAAGTATGTATATGATAAGAGAAATTTATATATTTACATATATTTCGGCAAAGCTTTTATAGGAAAATTAAAATACATGCAACATAATATAATTAATTATCAAACCACAAAACGTTTTTTTTTTGCAATTCACAACAAGTCAACCCACCTGTAATCCAAGTTCCATTAAAGCCTCGAATTTTTGAATTTGCATTAAGTGATTCTAATAACTCCCACGGCTTTTTATTAACACTTTGCTGTTTATGATGATCATCAGTTTGAGGCTTGATGACGGCCGCTTGTGAAACGCTTAAACAATAAATGCCAACAGCAGCAATTGCAAAAATGTTATTGAAATGCATGTTGAAAGACGAGCGACAATTTAAAATACACAACTCAATAATTAATTTATTTATTTGTTATCACATTTAACATTAAACTTAATTTCTTGTTCATTATATTATTTAATTTTGTTTTACTAGGAATCTAATTTTTTTATTTTGTTTCTAAATTTAACCACATACATATGTATACACTGAATTGGTTTCAACTGAGCTTGATAACAAAAAATTTTCTGCGTGAAGCGGTACCGGCAAAAGAGAAACGATCTTAATAGTGCGACGTTCTTCAACAGACTATCAAAATTTATGAGCGCAGTTACATGTAAGCGTTAGAGCACATATTGAATATGAAATTCAATTCCAATCAACTGTTACTTGGCCTGAGATAAAAATGGTAAGATATGCACGAGTACATTTTGGTATTCGTACAAACAGAAAGGAACGATGAAAGCGTATATAATTATTTCCATTTTATTCTAAGAGGTTTGAAGAGATTATTAAACACTAACCAAGTGTGATATATTCGGCTGTGCCGAATCGTATATACCCTTTCTCAATATATTAAGGGTTTTATAACATACTTGAATCCATTTATTTTTTTATTTGTAAAACATTATAAGAACGACAGCGTAATATTTTTTAGAGCTGAAATTTCAAATATTTTCTTTTGACAATCTTATGGCACTTGTTGCTCTTGGAGAAAGAAGAAGGAAAATTAAAATATGCTCACGCTATCCTGAAAGGAATCTATTTTTATTTATTAGAATAATAGAGTTCTTTTTTATAAATTGATCAACAATATGTTGCGCTATCTTTAGAAATTAAAACGCTACTAGTACTTGAAAATTTTCGCGCATTTATAACATACATCTGTATTTACTTTATTCTATTTAAATTTTCAATCTTTTCCTCGTAGAAAAAAAAAACACAAATATTTTACGTACATAATAAATATGTACATAAAAACAATTAAAACTCTTAAATTTGACTCAGTTATACTATTTTATACAAGGCAATACTCGATTTAATAAAATATTTATTCATTAAAATCATTGTACAAGATATTACCGAAAATAATTATTTAAAAAATCCGTATATGTTGTGAGCTAAGCTGTATAATTATGTACCTGCATTTCATTGGAGCTAACCAAATCGTTAGTACACTTCAGCCATCATGTTTGAAAAGCAATCAAACTCATATTCTTATATAATCATTTTATATAAAGTCTTACTTCGTTAGTGAGGAAGGAAGGAGCTCCACGAATGAGTATACTATTAGAGATATTGATGATATTGCCGAGAACCGAAACTTCTATTACAAGTTTATTTATTACAATGAAAAAAATATATTACATATCAAAATTATAAAACCTTTTAAACAAAATTCGAAGCCTATTATTCAATTTGTTTTATACAAAGTTATTTATAGAGTGTTAGGTTCCTACGAATCTAACTGTTATATATTTACAGTGTATTAAAATGAAAATAAAATAGAAGTAAAACTGTTTTTTTTTTCTTAATATTAAATATTTCCCATACTGAAAGTTATATTAGAAATGGGAGATCTAGTATGTGTAATCTTTTTAAGCGTCTCACTTCATTACTATCATCTAACAATGATATTGCAAGTAAATTTTGGTGGTTACTCAGTCTTTGCTGATAGTTAGTACTATAAATTTTTATTTCGTCTCTAAAAAACTGTATATCAAGATCACGGTGAATTGTATTGTTTCTAACAAACCAAGGTGCGTTCGTTAGAAGTCTGAGTTTTTTAGACTGATATTTTTTAATTATGTCAACATTTGAGAAAGATGCAGTTCCCCATAACTGTATTCCATAGGTCCATACTGGCTTAAGTACCGTTTTATAAAGCAAAAGTTTATTGTTAAGGCTTAATTCGGACCTAGGACCAAGAAGCCAACACATGTTTTTTTGTTTTAGTTTCAAGTTGTTTTCTTTTCAGTTTTATGTGGTCTTTCCAAGTCAAGCGTCTATCTATTGTAAGTCCTAAATACTTTTCATGCTCGGACTTACATAGGTATAACAAAAGAAATAATATAGTGTATGATAATAAGTGAATGTTCATACTCCAACATACATATACACATGCATGCTCAGTGCAGTTTAGTTATAACGCATGCAAATATACTTATAAAAGATATTATTACGAATATAACGGACTACGTTCATAGCGAATTTTTGCTTATAACGTACGATTTGTTAATTACAAAATTTTTACACTACTATGCCGTTAAAATAATTATTTACCATCCTTTAATAAAGTGATAAAAGAAATGAAGTAAATGGAATTTGTAAATGTATAGACATATACAAGTTTGTACATACATGTCTTGTAAACATACCGAAAAAAATTTGTGGCAATGTTGCTTGCTTTTATTTACTGGAAAAAATACAAGTACAACGAACTAAATTGCCCGGTTCAATTTAGTTCCCATATATGAACTTCATTGTATTTTAACTTATCTTTGTTCTCTCATTCGTTCATGAATCCTGAAAAGGAAATATAAAACGGTGAATAATAAAAAAACTTTATTAGAACGCAAATCCAGGTTCAAAGAAAAAAATTGCTATAATCTAATCTGGGACCGAATATAATACGTATGTCTTTATAGTATAATATATATATATATATATATATATATATATATATATATATATATATATATATATATATATATATAAGAATTCGCATCAAATTTTGTGTAAAAAAGGGTATTAAGTGATTAAAAGCACTTGAAATGTTGAGAGTGGAATACCCGTATGGTGATTGTACTCTGAATCAGAAAAATGTTTACAAGTAGTACAATCTTTTCAAAGAAGGTCGATAGGATGTGAATGACGATGCTCGTCGTTGGAGCTCCATCACAACAAAAACCGATGAAAATGTTGAGAAAGTGAGGAACATTTTTATGGAAAATCATCAAATCAATATTTTAAGAAGTTGCAGAGGATGTCGGCATATCGGTTGGCCCATGCCATATAAATTCTTCGCAAATTTTCGGCAGCAAAGCTCGTTCCAAAATTGCTGAATTTTGCGCAAAAAAACCGGAGATAGTTTAGGAAATGTTGAATGATGTTAACGACGACCTAGATTTCCTTAAAAGGATCATAACTGGTGACGATTCATGGGTGTATTGTTGACATCAAAAACAAAGTCCAATCGACCGCTGCGAAGTGCAATTATTGCTTTAAAACTAAATTTTTCACTATAAAAATAAAAGAAGCTAATGCTCATATAAGTATGTACATACATATTGTGTGGATTAATTAAATAAAAAATAATTTGGTTCGTGCACTACAATCACATCTCTAGTCTATACGTGAAATTTGTCTGGGATTTTCTGCATTTCATATAATTGTTGATGGTAAACCGATTTTTTAATTTGTTCTGATAAAAATCTATTATGAAATTTATATTTTCCGTCTTGTTAAGAAAGTGGCAATTATTTTATTCCAAAAGTTATTAAAATTAGCAGATATTTGATATTGAATGAAAAATTTTAGATATTTACTCTCTTCTTACAACGCTTACTTACATTTATGAGTTTTAATATCGATTTCTACTAGATGATGTAGTATATCGAAAACTCGAACAGTAGTTTTTTATCTACTTTAAAGAATTGTATTTTATTTTGCAAAATAATTCTCATTTGTTTTAAATATTTAAAACTGTAATCGTTATAAAATATTATTTTATATATAATCGGTAATATAGTTGTACACTAGTAACTTATATAATTGCATATATTACAATATATTTACCAAACTGTTTGATACTTAATCTGTTTTTTTTCTTCTTTTTTTAAGGGGAATATAAAATCTGTCGTGCAAGTGAGCACTACTTATCGAAATCTTTATTTATTTTTATTATTTATTAAACTAGAATTTTTAATGCTATAACATCTTACTGTTGCGTCCGGTCTCCACCTATTTTATATTTAAACTTAACAATTTGTTTGCTTGTTTCCTTCTTTCTTTGCTTAATTATTAGTTTATTTTAGAACTTGAACTTCTAATTTGTTACTTGTGTTGTGGATTTTGATACGTTTTCAAGCTTTTGTAATATTTCTTGCTGTAGATTCATAAATTTTGGAAAAAATTCCTCCATCATTTTAACTTTTCTCTCTTCTAAACGTAGACGTTTACGATTGATTTCACCTTGTTCGACAAGTAAAACATTCCTTTTTCGGACCTCCTCCAAGTATAACGCTTCCAAAGTTTCACTTGCAATCGGAGTAACGGTAGTACTAATAGACGATGAACGATTGCGTTTTCGCGGTGACGCCGGTACAGCTACAGCTCTTGGCGGTTGCATAACATTATTGTGCATATTGGCATGATTATTTGAATTTACAATAACATCAGTTGTTGCGTTATTGTTGTTGCTGTTGTGATTTTGTATAATTCGACTTTGTATTAAAAGCGAATTTGGATTCGAACTGTGAATTTGAATTGGTTCAAAATTTGCTGCATTTTCTGTTGCAAGTGGAACTTTCTGAGGTAACGTAGGTTGCTGTAAAAGTGATAGATTGTCAAGTGATTGCTGATCAGCAGTAATATGGTTGGCTAATCCATCTTTTGCAGATATGACATCATCCGTTGGGTGTTCATTTGTTAATGGCAATTCAGTAAAACCTTCGTGTTTTAAATCATTTTCGATTTCTTGCTTAATTTCCAATTGATCGCTGCCAAATAGTTCGGTGCTAAAACTACTTCCCGATTGAGAGTTGTTGCAAAAGAGATTTTGATCGGATAATGAAGCCTGAAATATTTAAATAATTTAAATTTATGAACATGTTCCTAACTGATAGTTTAAAATAGATATTAGTTGAATTTTTGTCTATTTCTAATTGATATATCGAAAGCAATTTTCAAATAAGAAATTACTCAGCTGACACTTTAAAATTGATGTGGAACTAGCATTATACTAATATGTTTTATTTATACCACTTATTTAAATACACCGTTGCATCTGTGATTAAAAATACTTATTTATATACATGAAGATAATCGGTTAACTTCTGATCGAACTAGATATCTAATTTTTTGTAGTCGATTAAAACTTTGTAGATTTTTTCCTGGAAAGCAATGTTAAAACAGGCATAATTTACTTATTTTCAACCACCGCAGTTAAATTGTGATTATTATTTGTAATAAATTAGATTACATTTAAAAAAGAATCGTAATGATTACATAGTTCTCTGGCAAAGAATTTCTGATGACAAATTGATTATGATTATAAATAATCCAAAAATTATAGAAATTATTTATTTATTCCAATACATAAAAGCCTTCATGACCAGTAATACATGTATGTATTGTGAGTATAAACTGCCATGTAAATAGCAAAAATAATGAATATTCAACATATTGAATTATGAATTCAATATACATATTGCAAACCCGCACGTGATTACGATAAAATAATCAAGAACGAAAATCTAATGTAATCAAAAAATAATCTGAGCACTTTCATAATTGTTTTTGATTATTTTCAAAGTCTAATCCATTATCAAGTGTGAGAATGAACAATATAGTCCATAAAATGTTTAACCAGCATTTGATTTCAGTTACTGTTTTCTTACTCGCACATCATTTATAAAATACAGTATAAGTTTTATTACACTTATGATAATTCTTTAATTTTGCATCCGATTATTTACTTAACTTGATTTTTTTTTCAAACGTAGGATGCTTTGGTAGACTAGTGGCTATTATACTAGGTCGCAATAAAGATTCCTGCCGTATACTCTGGCTGTTTCTGCTTTCTGTCGTTTTTACTGCATTTTTGCAATTTTACATATAAATATCACAGGTATCACAGAGGGAGGATCTCATTTACGCATAGGAACGAAAGCCGCCTGTTAAATTTGGGCTAATCTTCTTTTAAAAGTCAAAGAAATACATTGATGATGAGTTTTGTCATTCTTTACCATTTCTATTACCACTAAATTTTTGACTCTTTTTTTTAAATGTAATCAATTACTTTACCCTTGAAACAGAAATAATATAATTACAAATCACTACGATTATTAATCACTACTCAACGGCTGTTTTCCATAACTACATTTTCTTTAATGCTCATTTAATTCGATTGATATCTTGATTATCTGGGTTTTTTAAAGCTATTTTCTAAATCAAAAATAATTTAACCACAAATTAAAAATTAAGCGACACACTTAATGAGAAGTAATATTGGAAATTTTAACGTTTTGTTTTACAAAGTGTGGCTATAAATCAAAATATTTGCATTTATACTCAATAAAAATACAAAATTAAAACGTTTTAAAATCGGTCTATATTTACAACAGTGAAAAGTTATAAAAATATCTTCAGTGTCTGATTCCTGTTCCATTTATGTATATGTATTTACTATTTAATTTATTTATAATAATTATTTGACATTAATCACCAACTGTAACATTTTTGTAAATAAACAAATGCAGTTACTAATAATTATTGTAAATTTTAATATAATTTTTCTGCTTTCGATTTTATACAAGCACTCAGCAGTTTTTGCTGACAAAGTTGCTCCAATCCGACCTTCTAGGGATTCTATGAGCGATCTACATAACTGCTCTTTATACCCTTATTATATGTATTTATAAACCTAGAAATACGCTCGAAAGTACTCAAGCATATCATGCTCTCGAAATATACAATTATCTGGAAGGCTTTCTTATTAAAAACTGTATACATACACAAGTGAATACAACCTTGTAATAGTTGCATTCATACAGAGCTATTCCGAATGCTTACTAGGATTAATGTTCAGAAATTGACATATACATGTCCATGTATAATTTACTTACACTGCTCATGTTAACTTCATCTGTTAACTGATGATCGGCATTATGAGATTGAGTTAAATTAATATTCTGATCTGGTATATTGGACATATTTGATGCGCTGTTTGGCGAAGAAGGTTGAGTAATGCAATTGTGTAATTCTATAAGCGCAGCATCACGATTATTTTCCAAAGCTTCCAGGGGAACGGGTTCATCATCTTTGGAGCGGTATTGATTTTTTAAAATTTTCTCTACAATTTCGTACTTTTTCCACCTTACAGCACTTTTGTCAGTTTCCATGTGCTTTTTAACTTGTCTATATGTAAAAGGATATCAAATTTTAATGTTCGCTAACTTAAAAAAAAATCTCAGCATACTGACCTAAACTTGGCCCTCGTCTGGTTAACTTTACACTGTATTTCTTCGGCCTTGATGTCGATATTAAAGCGTTCTCTCATTTCATCCGCCCATTTGGCAAAAAATATTGTATTTTTTCCATGTCTAGTTAGACGCCAGTTTTCTCTACCCCATATTTCATAGAACTTTTCTTCTTCCTTTGGCGTCCAATATCGCCTGTGCTTGGTTTTCGATTCCGAATCTGGATTATTTTCTAGTTCATTTAAAGGATTAAGCGTCGCTTCATTTATCTGTTCACTTGGTGGCTGTGCCTGTGGCGGTTGCGGTGCCTCTGGTGCACTCTCTTCTGTTGCAGTTTCATTTTCTTCAACCGCAGTTATATTTTCTTCTGCCGCAGTTATAGTTTCTTCTGTTGTATCCATGTTCTCTTTATGAGCTTCACTTTCACTGCCTTCATCTGCTTTTGTTCCCAACATGTTTGGTATTTTACTTTAATATTAACTGGTAATTTTATTGTGTAAATTTGCACAACTCTTATGCCAAATAATTAGATATTTGTTATAGCCGTAGCGGCGAAAATTTTTGTATTTAGCTGCACTCAGTGCTGCTAACTTGGTGATATTTTTGCGAGTTGTGCGGTTTTGAAAACAAATAAATTCATGATACTCTCTTCTTGTTGTGGTATTGCTATATTAGAATAAGTAAATAAACTTTCAATTCACTTTTTATTTTGCAAAATTGTTCAAGCAAGTTCGATATAACTCTTCTCTAATGCATCTCTTAATATTGTGGAAATAATATAGTCGGTGGATTTCGACACAAACTACGCATTTTGATAAAAATTAACAACACTGATTGACTCACGTACGAATACTTCTTCCTCTTGTTCGTATATGTCATTCAAACAATTCGTCTTTTCTACTTAACGAAAGAATCCTCTAAGCATAAAAATGTAACAATAATAATTATAACCGACAAATCAAAATTGTTAAAAAAATTGCATTTAGTTAACATGTCATTTATCGACTTTGTAATTGAATAATTTTTAATATATTACGTCAATATTATCACGATTACGAGCATTTTAAGTAATAATAATATAATAATAATAAGTAATAATATATACTCTAGTTAAATAGCAAATTGATATGTGAACTGATTACTCCAATAAGTGCCTGTTTAGATTGGACGATTTTTGTCGCTGCAATTCTTAGTTTGTGGTAAATAGGGGGAATAGAGCTAATAGGGGAAGAGAGAAAGTGCCTGTTTATATTGGACGATTTTTGTCGCTGCAATTCTTAGTTTGTTGGTAAATAGGGGGAATAGAGCTAATAGGGGAAGAGAGAAACTAAAGAGAGTACACATAGGCATGTACTCTTGCAATTCCTTTTTCCCGCAATTCGTAATACGTAAATTCCTTGTTTGTTTACCGTAAGAATATACTTAAAAAAGAAAATATCAAAAATTACATACGTATGTATGTATGTATGCATAAAATATCTGCGACAAAAATCGTTCAATGTAAACGCAAATGCAATTTTAAAGAAAGGAAGACAAAAATTGCAGCGACAAAAATCGTTCAATGTAAACTGGCACAAACTAAAGAGAGTACACATAGGCATGTACTCTTGCAATTCCTTTTTCCCGCAATTCGTAATACGTAAATTCCTTGTTTGTTTACCGTAAGAATATACTTAAAAAAGAAAATATCAAAAATTACATACGTATGTATGTATGTATGCATAAAATATCTGCGACAAAAATCGTTCAATGTAAACGCAAATGCAATTTTAAAGAAAGGAAGACAAAAATTGCAGCGACAAAAATCGTTCAATGTAAACTGGCACTAAGAACTCTTACTATATGTCCGGCAACATTATTTATAAGATACAACACTGTCATTTTCGTTGAGCTTTTTATAATTGTTGTTGCTCCTGCTGAATTTTTGTTTATATGATTTCCTAAGAATTGCGACAGTAAATTTTATTTGCAGAACAACTATTTTTGCGCACACTGTTATTTAGAAAGTAATCAGTAAAATGAACGATATTCAAGCGAATGGAGAGCTTAAAAAGATATATCTTACGAAGCCTACTGAAAATCCAGTTATAATAAATGAACCAACAACATCTGCAATACAGTTTAGATCTCTAAGAAGTTATGCGGGAGATCAAGTACGTATACCACCCAGACGTCATATGCCACCGACTGATAAATATGGTGACGAGCATTTGAGCAATCATAAGAAACAACGTTATTGGAACTCATGGGAAGAGCTATATCTCGTTGAGTTGTGGCGTCGTTACAAAGACGAAGTGACATTGATAAATGTGCCCTTACCGGTGTATCGCAAAATGATGATTGCCATGCGAAATCGTAATATGGTGGTCACCGCACAGGACTGTCGTCGGAAAATAAATACTATAAACACTCGATACAAGTAAGTTAATGTAGATACTAAATTAGAAGTCCGTTATAGTCGTTTTCTAGGCAGGAAATATCACGCATGGAGTCAAGCGGCTGCAAGTCTGAATGGCGCTTATTTCCTTTAGTTCATTGTGTTTTACAACCGAAAATAAAAGACTTCGATCCTTGGCAAGAAATTGCGGTTAGTTTGAAATTAAAACTATATAACTTAAGTTCATTTATAATTTTCTTAATAGATCATTAAAAAGTTATTAGATAAAATTCCTAAGCCAGTTGAAGTGCCGACGCCAGTTCTTAACAACATTCACAACATCAACAAGTATCACACACCTCAGACACAAAACATACTAACAATGAATTCAAATGTTAGTTCTTACCAACCACGGAATTCTTATCAAACGTCTCGTATCTCAGCAAACCTTTCGCCCATAGATGTTTCCTCTGTCAGTAGACTTTCTTCATCGCATGATCGCTTCGAAAAAATTTCTATACTACCTTTCCGTAACATAACTATAGAAAAAATAGAACAATTGCGCATTGATAATATTCGTTTGGCCCAACAGCGAGATGAGGATTTAAAATGTTTACATATGGAAGAAGACAATTTTAGATGCTTTGAAGAATTCATACGCAAATGGTCGGAACAAAAGGAAATTGAATTACAACGCGTGCAAGTAATATCTGCGCAAAATGTTCCGCATATAGAAAATGAAGGGAATCAGCATGTTGGGCAGCAGCTTCAAGAAACAATAATAGCTAAATGATATCTTTACCGGCGTAAGACTTTTACATGTTTTATATATTCACAGAAATTTATTATAAAATTTTTGTTTTCCTATAAAATTCCGGCATTATTTATGTTATGTAGAATTAATTAGTTCTAAATAAATATTTCCTTGATTTTAAAATAAAAAATCCTGCTCATGAATTATTTTAATAGTTTTTATTAGCCCAATTGCTACAATATGGAAAAAGTAATAATTTATTTTAAGAAACGTTAAGTAAAAGAGGAAATTCCTTTTTGTATAAAATCACGTCTGACGTTTAGTATTTGTAGTTTCGCATTTATATATAAAATTTAACTATTACATTTTCTTCAACAATTCATTTTAATATTCTACACATATAAAGGATACAAATAATGAGTCCTTGAATAAGCATAAGATTTAAATTTTAATAAAACTAAATTTTACTTATTTATAAAGTTTGCATATTCTTTCAATTGCAATGTGTGGTCTTAAATCAATGAATGTTCAAAACAGAAGATATATGGATACTTAAAATTAACTATTCAATAAATATTTCCCACACAAAATAAGAGAAAAAACATTGAAGGCAGGTCAAGAAAATGGTTTACAAACTATTAAAATTTTTATATGGCTCACAAATAAAACAGTTTAACGCATCCTTAGTATTCATAAACTATGAAAAGTTTGATTCAATTTCATTAATAAAGTTTACACAATTTCATCCTTTTCGAGATTTTAATCATTAACAAAGTTTTTATCAAAAATTATGTTCATATTATTTAATTCTATGTCGTAAAATTATAATATTTTCTTAGTTTTATAAATGCCTACATATTCAACCATTTAGACATTAATTTTTTGTCTTATGATTCACATATGTCTATTTACCATTATTTATTATATATGGATTTTCGTGTTAAGTTGTAATTATGTTAAATCGTTTTATTACCTAAAGCCCCAGGTATGAGCATAATGAAAATGCGCCAAATAACACCAAAATTATGAAAATTATGGCTAGCCAAGCTGGTATGGTACCTGAAAAAAGAGGAAATGTAATTTTATTACAATTTTTATGAATCTTTTCAAATATTTACGTCTATTTTGCAAACTGTGTATGCACACTTTATTATCTACGGATATAGATAGAACAGCGGCTTCGGTATCACTAGATATAGGTGGACCTTCTTCATTGGTAACAGGTAAAAATTGTAGACCAGTCACAAACATTGAGTGAGCATTGGGTATATGGAGGACACGCTACATAAAAAATATGTTGAAAATTTTATCTTGTAAAAAAAACATTTATTTTTTCATAACAAAATTGTAGTGTTTACTCTTGAAATGTAAAATTTTGTTTAAGATAAAATTTTTAACTCACTTGTAAACTAAAGCCAATGTACATAGAAATACTGCCCGAAAACATGGTGCCAACTGCTACAAAACGTCCATCATCTCGAACAGCTAAAGAAGCTAAGCTTTCGTCTATGGCCACAGCTAAACACAACTTGCCAGTCGAACAATCCCACTGCTGTAGGAATCCCTTTTGTTTACCCACTTTACCCAGAGGATTGGTGACGGTAAAAAGACGATATTTATCACGTTGGGCCTCTATAGTACCATAACGACAACGTTTAAAGAGATACTTAGCACCCTCCGGTGTATCCCATTTTAAGTTATACATTTTTTTCGAAGTAGCAACATTCCAAACTATACCTTGACCATCTTTGGCTATAGTTATGACAAATTTAGAATCGGGACTTATATCAATGTCATCGATTTCCTTGGTATGAGCTCTGTAACGAAATAAAGTAAATAAATCTTATTAAAAAATCAATAGTAGAAACTTACTCTATATCTGCCGTTGGAATCATTTGTGGGAATGACCATACTCTCAGGCGACCATCCGTACCACCAGTACACATAACATGACCATTGGGGGAAATTCTCACAACCCTTTGCAAGGGGTCTGTCGTTAGAAAATCTGTTTGCACAGAGTCCACTGCTTTAATATCGAACTTTAAAACACGTTTAGGATTTGGATTTTGGTCCTTTGATGTCGATTTATTTCCAGTACCACCTGTGGCATGACCATTCGGCAAATCTTCTACACCAGAAACAGATTGATGACGATATCTTATACCATTTTCATTCACACGCCTTTCTACTAAAGATTTATGAGATTTTTCATCTTGAGTGAGAGAAATTTCTTCCTTCCCATCTTCACTTATAACCCTTGGATTGACAAAGTACATTTGACAGTGAGACTCTTGACCCGCACACAAATAAGAACGACGACCATCATTGCGAATTGCAAAGTTCATAACTACGTTCGCTCCCGTTTCATGTCTAACAACCTCTTGGGCACAAAAATGTTGACCGTTGTGGAATATTTCATATATTTCCTATATAAAAAAGAAAACTATAATAGAAAATGTTTTAAAAAAATGCACAAAATAATCTTACAAAACCATTCGCCACTCCCGTTTTACTCGCACCTCCACCGCCTGCCACTAAAACATGCCTACTGGTCAACATTTCCACTGCATATAAAGGAAAGTTTACTCTGGCCAGAAGTCCATCACTAGGTTTTCTTGTTGGTGCCATATCCTATCTGTTTCGTTTTTACCACCTTTGACCTTTTCTTCCTTCAAACAAATTTCTATTGATTTATTTTTAATAATGGTGTTTATCAGCTGCCGTTTTTTGAAAGCTGATGTACCCTTTTTCTGTGTAAGAATATGTTTGTCTCCTACTATTTTTGTTTGGTTTATTTCCTTAGTAATGTTCTCCTAATATGCTTGTAATACACAATATTATAACATTATATATGAGATTTGAATAATATTTTACGAAGTTATTTTGTTAGATTAAACTTTATTTGTAATCCATTTCAAGTTTTTGTTAAGAAAGTTCCACGTACGTACCGTGGCTGCAGAGAGCCGCTGTTTTTCTTTTTTATGAATACTGCTCTACCGACATGAAAATATTTTTGACATATAAAGTGATAATGAGGTTTCGATAACAATGAACATGAAGTTAATGTTAGTGACATATTTGTTAGACAAGGTTTAAGTGTTGTCAGTTAAATAAAACTGCGATATTATATTCCTTAAGAATTACTGCAATTTTGTGTTATTTCGCATGAAAATATTGAAAAATTTTAGACTATTTACTTTAATTTAACTTCACCTGGTTTTTTTTTTTATTAAGAACGAATAATATAAATTTTTTTGCCGATATTATATATTTGATTTTTCTTAAAAATCGATTTCTTGTTTTCATATTGAAGTTCTTCTCTAGATTGAACATAGGAAATAAAATTAGTTTATGTATATTAATTTCGAACAAAATTATTAATGATTTTTACAAGTTTTGAGAAATACTATATATATATATATATATATATATATATATATATATATATTCTTCGTAATAAGTTTAGATAAAGAAAATTAGTGGAATATGAATATCAGTTTATCCTGTGGACGAAAATTTATTTTATTAAATTTTGTTTGTAAAACATTGAATAAATGTACTTATGTACTTCAGTGAAAATTGGTAAGTTGAAATTTTTATAGTTTTAAATACGTTCAATAACTTGAATCTTTAAGTAAAATAAAAATACTATATGACATATGGCTTGGAAAGCATAACTATTCGAAGAGAGTTTATTCACTTTATGGCATTTTCTTTTCGAAAAAAGTTCAACATTGTTTGCCCTTTCAAGGAGAAAAAAGGAAATTTAGTGTCCTTTAATAAACGAAAACTTTTAGGGAATTAAATTAATTGTTCAACAAAATATTTAATTTACCGCAGATAAGAAAACGCCATTACTACACAATCTCATACAAGATTGCATGAATTAATTTTTGGCTAGGGACCCTATAAATATAGTAGTCCACTGTTCATCATAACAAATGACCAAGGGGCTGTATGAAATAACGTCCAACAAAATAACTCCCAATGAAATAACTTCCTTGTGGTATGTGCAAGCACGACTTCGTTTTCTAAAATATTTCTGCTTTGAATTCTGCCGGTCACAAGGACTTTTTCCTCTATGGTATAAAGCATTGCTACATTGCCTGCATAGTTCTGTGTGCAAGAATTTAGTCTCCTGTGATGTGTCCAAAACCTGGCTTTATTGCGTAATTCAGATATTCTCAAGAAAGGAAAACTAGGTTTCGACATACCACAGAGGAGAATGTTCTTGCGCCGGACCGAAGGCCGGCAGTGCAGAAATAACCCGGTCTTGGACATACCATGGAGGAACGTGCTTATGTCCAATCAAAGGCCGGCAATGTAGAGGGCGAAGCCAAGTTTCCAATGAAATGAGGCCAAAAAATTTAGCTTCGTGTCATTTCAAATATGTATAATTAAAATAAATTTAATAATTCCAAAAAAAAGTTATAAATTTCATACAATTGGGAGTTATTCCAAAATTCAATAACTTCCAAAACGTAAGTAAATATTTTTCGACTGCGGTACTATTCACTTACTTTTTTTTACTTTAATCACAAATTCCGCATTATTATTGCTTTACATTATTTATTGAGCGTTTTATTTTTAATCTTTGTGGCGAAATGTCACCAAGAGACAATAAGACAACAAAAAGTATAAACTGTCTCTTAAATAAATAAATGAATTTTGAATAAATAATTGACTTGTTGCTCCATATTTGGAGTTAGAATTTTTGTTGCCTGCTTCTTTATCATGTTGAGGTTTCGATGATGCACACTTTTTTTGGAGACAGAAATGTAACTGTTTGAGAAGGCGGTCGTATATAAAATGCAATTGCAGCTTTTGTTTGTGCAGTTTATGATCTGAGTATTTAAAAATCTGTAAGAAATACATACATACATATATACTTATGTATGTACATTGTTAAAACTATTTTAAGGAAGAGCCTAGAGTGTTGTTTTCAGTATTAAAAAGAAAAGAGTTATTTTTAAATTATATACATATATATGTGTGCGTGCTGGTATGCTGAATGAAGTGTATTTTTCTGTACATACATATATATGTAGATATGTGCATAGTTATATTGCTAAAGAATATATCGCTACTTTGATGCAATCATATGTAAAAAATCGACCTTGGCAAAACGCTCAGCTTCAGATATAATTATGATTTATTTTCTACATGTAATATTCAGCTTTTTCAGCAGAAACGTAAAAATTTCTATGCTATATGTTTGCGTTTTGGGAGTAAGAATTTCAAAAGCAAAAACTTATATATTTTTCGAAATTTTTAAGATGAGTCAAAAAGTTCGAAGTTTAATTCTTTTTCGATTCAAATTGCAATGAATATCAATCGACTAAACATTAGAAACTCCAAACAGATTCTTTTAATATCTGTTAGAAAATGACTTTAAAATGGATCAATAAAATCTAGATGATCCGAAAGTAATGAAAATTCACATACCTTCCAATGATTATGATATTAGCTTATAATTTCAATATATTCTCTTGTGTGGTCTTGTCTAGGATTGTGTATTTCCTAACAACTTGTCTGCATATTTATAAATAAGATTGCTCCAAAACTTTCGGTGTAAAAATTTTATCTCAGGTGAATTTGAATATTAACATTTCCGAAGAAGGTACCCAAAGAGGCGTTGGAATACTCAATTGAATAAAGAAGAAATTAACCTGAAGCTAAATGATACAAGTTTTTAATGATATAAAATGAATTGCTCATCATGAGCCATTTGTCAATCAATTTCAATTATTAAAATTTTAATATTCCAATTACATGCATCTGTTGTAATTTCCAACCGTGTAAATCAACGAATGTAATTATATTCCAACTTAAAAAAAAAATAATAATAAACTACTTTCAGCTAAAGAAATATGTACATATATATGTACAAGTATGTATGTAAATACGATGGCCATAACTGGTAACACAAATATAATGCGTTGGTGCTTTCTTGGCAAGTTTAATGGTCAGGCAATGAACCAGTTTAAATTGACTGACGCATTTCTCCATTAAAAAAATCAAATGTGCAAATTCAATAAACTCCAAACATATGTATACAAAAAAGACATTGACATTAGTTACAAAGTGAAAAAATATGAAATACTACAAATAAATGTACATAATAATGTATTGTATGTATGTATGTATGCACGTTTCCTAAAAAAATACCAAACAGTGATTTCTAAAGAAAATTGTATGTTGCAGGTACAATACGGCGTGAAAGGAAAATGTCATCCTTAAGAAACGATAAACTATCCTTTAGTCCATTTTTCAGCTTCTTATGAAGTTATTATAATTCGAATCTACACGGCAGAGAACATTGCTTTCGGAGGCCGCTGCACCCCCTCATCAGTGTTCATACGTATTTATAGCTGGAGATCGATGTCCGTACGTAAGTTCAAACTATTTATATATTTCACAAAGCATCTAGAGAAAAAGCATACGAGCTTCAGACACTTCATTTGAAGGCTCTATTGAAGACGTACATTCACAGTTTAATGAAGTCGAACGATTTTTTTCTTCCAAATTATTTTAATTATAAAATGAAATCGGACTAAAATTTTTTACAAACTATAATTTTGTTTACTAACAAACAGATTTAAACAATGTATTTCTTTTAATTTTATGAACATTTTTTAAACTAAAATTCACACCTTCAATCATTTGCAACCAACAATTTGCAACTAAACATAAAAACAGCAATAAGAAAAAAAGTGGGTTAAAATGTCGCTGAACCTTATACGAGTAGACATCATTCAGACCAAGTGTAAGCGATACCAGCCCCAGCAGAGGCACACAAGAGTGGCAGGCATCAAATGCTTAGAAGCATGTTTGTAGCTTCTATGAACATTATTATGTTTACATACATATATGTATGTGTGTACTTGTCTGTCGTATGTAAGATAATTTGTTACTAAACTGATTGTCACTTTTCCAAGCCATAAATTAATTTTTATGTTTTACTTATGTTTATTTTTTCTCATCATATTTTTATACATATGTACATTAGGCCGTCTCGAAAAAAAAAAGTTCACCGTACACCCCCTAATATCAACTATTGTTCCAAGGACATTTCAAAAAAATTTTTTTTTTTTTTGGCCGAACGTAGGGGTCGCCTTTTTAGTTTTTTCCTTATATCTTCCGTATTTACAGTCCGATCTTAAAGTTTGATATAGCGAATTTTGTTGTCAGAGGCAGCCCAATATTTTTGCTTTTAGGTCCATTGACCTCAAGTGGCCCGTTCTGGTATTTACCCCCAAAATCTCAGTTCCTACCACCCTAATTTGACACCCTAATGTTCGAAATTTATAGCTCGCAAAAAATGATAAAACTTTTGCTAAGGAAGTATATTGATAATTTCAGCGCAACTATTTTAAAAATGGTTTTATAATATTTTTGTTGCGGAACGTAGGGATCACCTTTTTAAATTTATCATAATATCTTCAGTATTTACATTCGGATATTAAAGAATGATATATCAATGTATTTGTCTGTGGCAGACCAATTTCTTAAATTC
This sequence comes from Germaria angustata, assembly GCA_963681545.1. Taxonomy (NCBI): domain Eukaryota; kingdom Metazoa; phylum Arthropoda; class Insecta; order Diptera; family Tachinidae; genus Germaria; species Germaria angustata. Next base: position 91,703,272 of record OY812999.1, on the reverse strand, counting down.
AAAAGTTTTTGACCTCAAGTAACCTTTACATCATACCTCAAATTATGCAACAAGAAATAAGCAACGAAAATCAAAGTAAAATAAAATAATAGAAATTTTAGTCGATCATATTTCGACGTGATTCAAGTTGGCTATATTTTTGACGGCTCTCGAGTTTAGAAAAAATGTGGCCCATGCGTTGCTCGTCGGTGACCGCCAAGGCAGATTCATGTACTACATGAACAAAACGCTCGGTGTTTTGAGAATGACATGGATAAGCTGCAAAAGTAATTAGGTTTAGCAAAGAAAACTATCAAATTAAGACATTTTTCTTGCGCTTACCTGGTAATTCGATTATATTTTGCGAAAATTGTAATGCTTCCAGAAGCTCTTGGGTATAGAACTGCAAGCATGGCGGCTCTGTCAATTCGAATCTATCCCAATTGATCATATCGAAGTATGAGTCACTTTCGAAGTTTATAAAATTGACAACTTGTGGACCGAACATTTGACGAATGCGTCCAGTTGCATCATTACGGGCTAATAAAATTTTAGTATAGCCATCTGAACGCACTATCGGATCTTCGTCTGTTATCATCGATAACAAAACATTCGATAACAAAACATGAATCACGTCGAAATATGATCGACTAAAATTTCTATTATTTTATTTTACTTTGATTTTCGTTGCTTATTTCTTGTTGCATAATTTGAGGTATGATGTAAAGGTTACTTGAGGTCAAAAACTTTTGAATTTAAGAAATTGGTCTGCCACAGACAAATACATTGATATATCATTCTTTAATATCCGAATGTAAATACTGAAGATATTATGATAAATTTAAAAAGATGATCCCTACGTTCCGCAACAAAAATATTATAAAACCATTTTTAAAATAGTTGCGCTGAAATTATCAATATACTTCCGTAGCAAAAGTTTTATCATTTTTTGCGAGCTATAAATTTCGGACATTAGGGTGTCACATTAGGGTGGTAGGAACTGAGATTTTGGGGGTAAATACCAGAACGGGCCACTTGAGGTCAATGGACCTAAAAGCAAAAATATTGGGCTCCCTCTGACAACAAAATTCGCCTTATCAAACTTTAAGATCGGACTGTAAATACGGAAGATATAAGGAAAAAACTAAAAAGGCGACCCCTACGTTCGGCAAAAAAAAAATTTTTTTGAAATGTCCTTGGAACAATAGTTGATATTAGGGGGTGTACGGTGAACTTTTTTTTTCTCCTTGTAAGGTGATACGGCCTAATGTACATATCTAACTATACATGTACCTCCTCAACCAGATAATTTGCTATTATCTTTGTTAGAGTTTGCAGCAAAAAGTGACTATCACCACTATTACACTCATTGTCTTTTTATGTAAGTGATATATTTAATCAAGTGGCCAAGGTAAAAAAATATGTATGTATGTATATGTTTCAAATTTAAAGCTCTATAAATTGTTTTCCTCTCTCCAGTAAAAATAAGAAAACTTTTAAACAGCATTTCACAAAAAGTTCCCGGTCTTATAAAATACGGTTTGAT